>JAYKKI010000042.1:7945000-8545000 GCA_039881145.1 Druceiella hillmani
CATAGCGGTAATTGGCAGCGTTTGCTTCCCAAATTTATTCACATCTTACTTAAATACAACAGAAAAAATATATCAATTAATCTCGCGATCTTCAAAACTCTTTCGTATAAAACCTGAAACTGTTTCATAACAGTGAAACAAATAACGACGAAAATATATTATACTTGTACCACAGGCTTAGGTTTTAGGAATACCCAACGACGAATAAGAGGAAAAAAGAAAATTAACAATTAATGTTTAATTAACCGTGAATCGCAAACGTTCCTCTTGGAAGTTACGGTTATGTTAGTAAACGGTTAATTACGAATTTTATGAAATAAGAATGAGATCCTCTAGGGTTTATCGCATCGGTGAGCCTTATATACAGTACATAAAAAGCTGCATATTTTGTGGTATGTCTCAATTATATTTATTATTTTTTCTAGGAGACATTTTGTTTTTTTATCTATTTCTAATTAATTTGTTTGTTTAGGTATCGTATAAACAACTAAACCACTCGTAAACTTTTGAAAAAACTGGAAAAATAATTGTCAATACTCAGGCGGTAAGTCTTTGTGCACAATATTAAAACTGATGAATAAAAATTACCTAAATTATTACGATTATATTTACGAATAAGGCTGGCTGTGAATATTCTCGTTTCTTCGCTGAATGTCATTACTCGTAGAATGCACTAATTGTATCTTTCATTTTACGCAACTCTGGAATAGGCGACGTGAAGATCTCGAAAATCAGAATTCCAAATCATAGCAAAACGCATTGAGATATTTGTATGTCTAATATCTCTTTTTATTTTGTATAAAATATTGAGATTCATTAAAGTTAGTTGACTGGATTAATTAACGTTAACATTGCTTAAAGTTAAACCATTATTTTATTATACTCGTACAATCTAATTAATACCAGAAAAAAACAAACATTCTTTGTTCTAATAAATTTCTGATAAATGGAATTTTTTTTTAATAATTTAGATTAGATTAGCTTAAACATTTTGATGATGCTATATAAAAAAATAGTAAAATTTAAACTTACGTAATTCCGTGGGTTTAAAAAGAAAATAAAGAATGAAATTTATAGAATATAGCGGAATAATCTCTAGACTACGCACAAATTAATTATAACTTATAAAACTTTTATACTTTGGACACGAACATCGTCTGAACGTACAGAATAATATAACAAGTGAGAAGGACTGAAATAATTCATAATTTTAATGTTTTTCATGGGTTTCGTAGCTAATGGCATTTTAGGAAACTTTAATTGAAATGAAAACCCCCAGTGAGGAAATATAATAAAATTTACTTATGTTGTTTTAAAACCAATGCGAAAAGTCAGAAACTTGATCCAAGATCAAGATATGAAAAAGCTATAAAACTTGAGGGATACTGAACAAAAAGTTAGGTGTTTAAAAATGAGTCGGAAATTCAATTTATACACACAAAAAGTCGTCAATGACATATAAACAAATGAAAAAATTTATAAAATATACATAATTTAATATATGTTTACGTGGAATATTTTACATAAAACCAATGAATTTTCCGTTAAAAATGTGTATTTATATAATCAATAGCAACTGTATATACTGACACAGACTTCAAAATATACAGCTTTCTTATGTACAGGAAGTCGAGCTTTGCTGTACGATGAACCTAGTAGAATTGCGTTTTTATTTTATAAAATTCGTAAAACCCTTTACCAACTGAGCCATAACTTTTAAGATGCCTGTTCTCGATTCACAGCTTATTAAACATTAAATATTCATGTTCCCTCTTCCTTTTATTTGTTGCTAGATATTTATAAGAAATGAGTCTAATATACGAGATAATATATTTTCGTCATTATTTATTTCACTGTTACGAAACGATTTCAGATTTTTAGCAAAGAGTTGTTTGGATCCAGATTTGAGATCACATTTTATTTAGTTGTTTCTATCTTATTTTAGTTATCAATAAATTTGATAATCAAAAACAGCCAATTAGAGCTAAGCAATTGTCTGAGAATATTTCGTTAAAGTTCTTTCTAATAAGAAACTAAAGCCACTTAAAATTTATTCGAGACTCCTAGAATTGTTTGAACATTGACGTATGTATTAGATTGAAATCGTGTTTAGATAATTCTGTTCCGTAAGAATATGGGTAATATTCAATACATAAAGTAGTAATGCAAAGTGAGTTGATTTGTTTGTTTATTCCGATTTCACGCCTCAGTTGCTTAATCAATCCTCGTTAAATTTTTCACACGTATGACTTGTGTTATGGAGAAATCCAGCAAACTCATACGCAAACATTTTTTTGGTAATTAAAACAAAAGGCGTTGTGGAAAAAACGTGACATGAGTAAGAGTGTGAATACAAATAATAACGTGGATATAAGTATGTGTGTGAATGTAAACGCGTAGTAAAAACATTGTTTTTTTCTTCTTTGGCTTTTCACGGCGTTTGTTCAATTCTCTCGCTCACAAACTATTTAGTTATCGTCAATTCAAAAGTCCAAATTAGTCTTAAGAAATTCTTTTTTCAATTTCACTGTAATTTTTTCACACGAGCATAACCACACGGTCAAATTTGGTAAAAATATGTTAAAGGATAGATATATAAGATAGAAAAATGTCAGCATATAAAAAAAATCTTTCGTAACATGTCACAAGAAGTGTTAATAAATATATTATGTAAAATTATTCTAAATTACAAGAATGAGTTCAAGCAAAATTTTAAAAACACTGATATACTTTAAATATTATGTAAATTATACATATTTGAAAGGATTATCACTTCGTAGCAATTCGTTAAATGAATAGAGTATTACTTGACTTTTTGGATTTATTTTGTTGTTAAAAAGAGATTGTCGATTATTTAAAAAAATTATACCTATTATTTTTATGATTTGTGGTTACATGAATAAAGTTGTAAATAGAAACTTATAAGAGTTTTCTTTCTTTTGGTTCCAAAAAAATATGTATTTTTTAACCTTAATAATATAACATTGATAAATTAAAATTATTGATTAGTAAAATTTATTTAAACAAACCCGTGAACATGAGAAATCAATTAAATTTAATAAATTAAATTTGTCACAACAGTAGGACTTCTACATACAGCTATTACCCTGACAAAGTAACAAATTTTAAAATGAACCTAACAGAGCATATAATATCAATTTAGAATATACAAATTAAATTGAAGTAAAATTAATTCATGTAAGTCGTTTTTAAACCAAATTTTCACCACTACAATTTAAATTAAAGTATATCTTGAGGTATAGCAATATCCACCGAAATGACAAACAAATAAGAGTAATATGTTTCGTGTCATATACAACATGCAAATCTGAATAAAATATAGGATATACGCTCGTATGTTTATAATTAAAAACTGCTATTACCAAGTTTTTTATTTCACTTTTTTATTGACTGAGAGATACAATTTTTAAAATAACGAAAGCACAGAATAGTAATTAAATTAAAAACCGGCGAAGTGCGAGTGGAACTCGCACTACGAAGGTTCTATAAATATTTAGTTACTCAAAAGGATATAAAGGTACATTGTATTTCTTTTAATCTCCTTACAAAAACACTTTTTTTACAACGAAAGACTTTACGTACTAAATTTTTCATATTGGTGGAAACGTGATGCATGTTTAAAAAAATATGTTATCTAGAATCCAAACTATAGTTTTATTACAAGTTTGTGTCGACTTCTAAAAGCTCTGTTTTTTGTAAAACATTAGGTTGAATAATTTCAAAAATAGAATGGAGTAGTCGAACATTTTATTTTTATATTTTTCAGTATATCTCTTAAAATAAAGTAAAATTATTAAAAGAACATTTTTAAGACCATTATAATAAGCTTTTCCAAAAAATTCCACACACTATACATAGAGTTATTCTTTATGAATATTTTTATTATTAGTTATTGAAATATATGTGTATTAACATGTTTCATTATTGTGCCAAATTTCAAAATTATTGATGAATGTACTTGAAATAATTTTATTTCGAAGTTTTTTGTATCTTGCTTTAAATCAAATTTTTAAAACGGATCATTAAAAAAATTAGAAAGATGCAGTGCTCGTTATTTTGAAGTTAAATAATTAATAAATAGAATTAAAAAATTAGAAATAGTAAATAAAATCTTAATTTAATTTTTAAAGATATATCGGATTGTATCATATTCCAAATTACTTTAATAGATTTTGCTCGAGCTTTTATATGAAAAACCTATTGGTAAATTTTATACACCTTAATTTTAAACAGTAAAAACCGTAAGTCTATGACAAACAGACGGAGAAACGGATACGAGGAAATAATAAGGATTCCCATTGATTTGCTGCGGAATTTCAAAGAACGATGAAAACCGAATATATTTACATCACAAGTTTATCTTAGTCAAACTTTGTTAATAGCTACTAATTTATTTGTAAAATTGTATGTAACACTGACTATATTATTTCATTCTACATAATGTAAGTTTATTAATGGTCCTGTCATTTCACCGATAAAATATGGAAATATTCAATTTAAGAAAATATGGGACTAATATTTTTCATACGCCCAACCTAATTGCGATTCTAATAACCTATGAAAAGTGGCAAAAAATTAAACGTCACGAAGTTAACATACAACATACACAACAATATTACTTTCCATAAATCAAAACACATTTGAATGGAAATAACTTAGGCAATTGCTCAAATAAACTTTCGACATTATCTAGCCAGTACCTGATTTTGTTAAAAATGTTTGAAATTTTAAAGCAGTAGGCTTGCCAACCACGATGTGGGTTGAACGTTGGCAAATATGCAAACACTTCCACATTTGAGAGCCAACGAAGTCGACAATGGAATTGAGTTTCACAGTTTTACAGAGAGAATTCAATTAATTAACTCGGCAAAGTTAACGTGTCAAATTAAAGTGGAACTTTTTTGTAATATATTGTCAATGAACAACTTTTATTGTTAACTGTCATTGCACTACCGTGGTACTTTAATTCCTCACGTAAATATATTTTTACGAAAGCTTATTTCTAATATTGTTTAGTATACTATTACTTTACTTCGTCAAACATTTTTGAAGCATTATAACAATACTACCGAGAGATGAATCTAAAATGGAAACACAAGTGAAGTTTCCAGATGCAAAAACCCAATTCTCCTCATTATAGTCTATATAGTTTCATAGTGTTGCTTCAAATCTCCTTGCTTTTTATTCGCTTACTGTCATTGAGAACATGTAAATAAAAATTTGCTTAAAAATAAAAGATACTACAAGTGTATTATATATGTATTTATCTAATCGATACAAACAATATAAGCCCATAGGCACGTATATATTTTGAGACTGACCTGACCGAACATCAGAGTTAGGGGTGCGATAAACCTTGTAGAACCCCGTTCTTATTTTGTAAATTACCTGATTAAGCGCTTACTTATCGAACCATAACTTTCCCGACCAGCCTTTGCGGTAAGTGGGTCGTTAAACATTAACTATTATCGTTCCCTTTTGATTTTACTTGCGGCTAGAAGTTATGAAAAATCGGTTGCAAATTTAAGTGCTGTACGTTTTTCAATGTGCTTTATTGAATAATAACAACTTTTCAAATTTATGTACGAGGACCTTATTTACACTCATATATAAAACCTGATATTTTGTTTATTTTTTTGCCAATTTGTTGTATATAGATATATTCTTCTCCTAATTCAGTATTAAGGGGTGGATTGGTGATCACTACATAGTTTCTATTTGTAACTGTTTCAACTAGAAACTAAAATATGTTTTGTTTTCAGAAAATTAATGATTTATTTTGTTCAGGATATTTTTAATTTTATATCGACTATATTAAAAAAAATCTATGAAATTTTGGTAGAACACCATGACGGCTCCATACACATTTATATACTTATAAATATCTAAATTAGCATAGCATTTCTGTTAAACTATTTAACGGAATGAATTGTATACAGTGTAAGCATACGGCCTATTTTATGTTACAAGGCGTAAAATCATATTCAAATAATACGGTTTGTATATCTTTTTATACCCACCTTGTATATATTTTTTCAATTTTTAAGACATTTTTGGCTTAGTTTGATAATCTATGCATATAATAAAAATGTGAAAAAAACTGAGTTGTGTACATTGAATATTTTTAAGTAAAACTAAGCGCTAGCAACTAAAGAACGCTACTAAGTCTAAAACAATCCTTTTATAATTTTTGTCTGTTTTTCTGTTTGCCTATGCACACTTTCATCGTTCACGTTAACCTTAGCAATGGCCAAACCAATTTGGATTCAGTTTTCATTGATATAATCATATTAGCTTGGGCTACCATTTAGGCTAGGATTTGTTTTAATTGGTCAACAAATAGTTCATCGTGCACACTAATATTAGAGATAACGAAATCGATTTGGCTACAAACGCTATCTTTAAGCGTTTCTATTAATCTTTATGTTCATAAAGTTCTGGGAAAACAATTTAAAAAATGTCTAACAATTTTTCGCACTCGAAATTATAACGTAAAATGTAATACAAAAATAAAACATTCTTTTAATTTATACATATCTGTATAGCTTCAGTGTGATAAAATCGAATATTAATAGATACGTACACGTACACTTTAATACGCGGGTTGCGTGTTACCATGTGCGTGTACTTGCACGTTAGTATGGATGCGCTTGATTGAGTGTGCGAGCGTCTGGAATGTCGGTATGTGAGTAATTGAATGTGAATGTAACGTGCACGTAGCTATGCACGAGTGCATACGTATACACATTTACATAGTTACGTGAAATCAAACATAACACTTTCATGTGATCAATTTCATCAAAGTAAAAGATTAATTTCATAGACTCTTTTATCTCTAAATACTTAATACGACTTGACAATATTTAAATTATATCAAAATTTACATAAAATCACATCATATTTGTATTGATTTTTGTCAATATCCTGGGACAAAATATAATTTATACGTCATGTGTCTGTACGTCATTTTTCTCGGTTCCCTTTTAAATATTATTTATCTATTAACACACTGTGGGTGAAATTGTTTTTCGTCTGACCATTTTATTTTTCTAGCGGGTTTCCATTGAAAAAAATTTTTTTTATTTAAAATAACTTAACCCACCTTGTACGACCAAACTTTCACTTAGCTGTTTTAAAGGTTTATTTTCGTTGTAATATTAGCAACATAACAGAACTATTCCTCTACTAACCAAGTCTTTTCAATTATCCATTGAATCAAATCTTGAATAAATATAAAGATATATGTACTTAGGCCTTGAAGATGGCACCTGTTCTATGTGCTTCAAAGAAATCTCTTGAAAGAAACCATCATTTACATTTTTGAAACCGTTTAAATTTGAAGATAAAACTAATGTATTACCTTGCTAATTCCACATCAGTGTCTGATTTTATTGACGAATTCTTTCCAAAACATAATTATGTAATTTTTGTTAAAAATATCCAAATTTTATTAATTTAACTTTTTTTCTTTTAAGCTTCTAAATTATTACAAATTAAAAAGCTATATTATCATAAAGCTAACGTTACGTTAGTCGCTAAGGCAACAATCTAAAAATTAGCGGCCAAACAATAATGTTCAGAAACAAAGCTTTTCTCAAAATGAGAAAATATATCAGTCATGCCATTCCAGTGTATATAATAAACATTTTTGTTATCTTTGACTCCGGAAATACTTTTTCGATTATAGCTAAAGATAGCGGGTACCTATCATCGATGTACCAATATAAATTGTATGCAATTTATCGGTGTCCAATTCAAATAGTTTTCCTTCAATTGTTGTAGGTTTTGACTTTTCAGCGGCATATTTCAAGGGCGAAAATGGTTTTCGAGATGAAAAGTATATAGCTTTGTATATTCTGCTGAGCATTACGACATAAAAAGATATATTGTTAATCGGATGCTGTATTCGGAATTTACAATCCTTGGAAACATACATACATACCCGCCGACTTCGACGTGTTCAGCACTAATCTACTAATATTTCTGAAAATACCCTTTATACCTTGTATTCATCCTGTTCCTGGATACAAACCCAATTAATGAAACTTCACACTGATAAGTTTTCAATATCAGCCGTCCTATTTGCTCTGAATTATGATAGAAAATTTACGCCTGTAGCTGCATAAATTTTCGTAAAATAAAGCCATATCTTTGTAAGCTTTGAATTATTACAGATATTGTAGTTTTTAGAAAAAAATATGTATATATATATATATATATATATATATATATATATAGAAATATAAACTGTTTATTTCAATAGTATAGCGACTTTATTACCATTAGTAACATAGTATATAATTTTTCTACTCTGAAAAGTAAAAAGTCATAAATGCCACTTTAACAGTTTTGATCATGTACACAACTAGATGAAATTATTGCAAATACGGAATTACTAAAGCATTTATTAATAAATGCTGTATAAAGCATTCTTGCATACTGATATGGTTTAGAAAAATAAATTAGTAGTGTTCTTCGGAATTCTATACACTCGTGTAAATTTTCAGTCTTAAACTAATTCGTGTATTATACAGAATTGATAATAAGTTTCATCGAGATCCGCTTAATAACTTTATTAAAGTAATAAACTGTGCTATTCAAAATTAATAAGCGAAAGAAGTAAATAGACTAAAATAATATTATTTTTACTGCTTCAAATAAAAATATCAATTGAGTGTGCCGAAATAAGGAATCAATAATTATTCAATTAACAAAAATTCTCTCCTAAAACGACCAAAAATACTATTTTAAAAGTTATTCAATTGAAACGACTCCCTCAATAATACAAATAATTTACAAATTTCTAACGGACGCTGCAAAATTATTTTATTGAATACCTGAAATTGAATTAATAAAACATTCAGGGCGATTGTCAAAATGAGATAGTGCCGTTATTAATCACCCGGCGCGTCCACAGCGTTTCACAGCCCGTAGAGCTTTGACGTTGTAGAAATCGATATCTTGAAATAATAATAGCGCTAAGATACGTTGATGAATAGAATATATTTTCAATTGTTGGGTAATTTTACCCTATTATAGTTAGGATACAAACATCACGAAAATACATGACATTAAAATTTCACAAAGACTACATACTTGATATTTTACACACTAAAAGATAATTTCTATTTAATTATGCTAATCGATTTATATAAAATTTACGATAACGTCTTATAAAGACTTAAATAATAATCCTACTTTAAATTACGAAATTTTATGCAATAAGCTTTAAACAATTTTATTTCCTTACGGTGGTTAAAAATTACTAGACGATTTGAAAGTTAAAAATTACGGTTCTTATACTGAGAGGAGATTACAAAAATATAGCGCCTCAAAAACACGTGAAAAAAAATTCTTTTTTTTTAAAGCTGTGATTTAAGATACGAGTAAAAATTTATAGTTTTTTTTATTTTCTCGTTTTTGATATGTCATCGACAACGGTTTAGTCAATTTTCAATACAAGTTGTTTTTAAATAATATACCCATCTAACAAGCATCTACGGATGATTTATACTACACTAATATATTATTGTCGACTGTACTGATCAAAAGAGTAATGTATGAAAGATGATTAATACATAGATATAATGCGGAGAGCTGTTATATTTAGACATAATCTAGAAAGTAATACAAATTATCTAAGTTTCAGTAAATACTGATTTCAACTAATCATTTTGTCTTTCATTCTGTTTTACTATTTACTCCCTATTCATTATCCGTGTTTGTTCTTTGCTAATTTAATTTATGATTATGTTTATTTTTTCAAGATCAGCTGCTTAACATACTATAAAATGTAATAACATCAAATAATATTCCTAACATAAGCAACAAAAATAGATGAGAATTGAAAATTATATTTTTGGTATGGGTGTAGGAAGCATCCACGAGACAGTGCCTGCCTGTCTGGTTGTTTGTTCAAGTTTAAGAAAAATACTACTAGAATAACGTAGATGTATCTTTCAGTGAAAGTATCATTAAGTTTAACTTTACGCGATGTTTTTTTTTCTTTAAAAGTTTTCCTAAAGGGTATTTAGTTTCTTTAACTATTCTTTATTTTTTGTTTTCTGTTTGCATAATATCATGTAAAAACCATTAAATCGACATGAATTTATATATAATTGTAAAATTGTTTAATGTATGAAATATAATAATGAAATATGTAATGAAATATATTTATTGATATCTAAGCTGTAAAATTAAGGGCACGTCATAAAAACTGACCAATAGAATTTGATAAAATTGTTAAAATGGTTCAATTTAAACTTCAAGCTAAGACAGAAGCAAATTTTTTTTCTGATCACGGAAACTTTTGAGAGGCAGACCTTATAAATAGGAAAACTTTCGTTGCAAAACCAAAAGAGAGAAGCTGCTGGAAAGATAGTTATGAATACAAGAAGTATTTTTTTTAATTCTATCAGATTTTTGACAATATTATTGTGCTATAAAGCTATTTGTTTACAAACAGTTTGGCAAAATCTTGGTAAATTAAAAATTTTTGTGCACCGAAATATTTTTTAAGCCCAAATTTGAAACTAATTCCCCTTGCTTAATACTTTTTCCACTAGTTCTTTGTGACATATGTTAATGATGGCATTAAGAATAGACAATTTTTTTATTTGTAATATCATACAAAACAACTTTTACATTGCTGCTGAAACTTAAGATATGTCGACAATAATTACAATAAGCCACGGTAAATTTTGATATTAGAACGAAAAACGTTTTAACTTTAATCTTAATCGTAACTTTCCACAGATTTTAAAAGCTCAATTTCGGGAAAGTCACTTAAAAAGTTTGAAAGAAAAAAAATAAGGAAAAATATTTGGAGTAGTAAATATATCGGTCTAATATTTGGAGTAGTAAATATATCTAGTTAAGAATATGCTATTTTATTAACTAGCAACCTCTCGGAAGATAGTTTATATAATACCCGAAATTTTACATAGTCATTTGTTTTTTGCGTTTTAGAAAATTTCTGAAAAAATAAAAATCTTGAAGTAAGAAAATACTAAAGAAATAGTTTAGGCATCTTGAAACACATTCTGAAAATTAACAATTATCCGGAGAGGATGAAATGTACCAAAATTAAGCAAAACAATTTACGAGTTATAGAGCTAAAACGTCACTCTGATAGCAACATATTTTCATTACTATGAACACGATGAAATGTCGTTCATTAAAAAACATTAACTCAATCGTGATTAGAGATTATATGTATAAGTTAATAAAAGATTAACATAATATGTATAACTCTAAAGATATTAAGGAAAGAAAGAGATTTGCATAAAACTAACAAATATTTAGTAATATGCATTCATATAATCAGTAGCAATAATATATAGTGAAAAATACCGCATTATATACAGTTTTATCCAATGAACTGGGCGTTAGCTTAGAGACGCGATAAAGCTTGCAGAATTTCGTTCCCAATTTGTAAAATATGTAATTAACTGTTTACCAACTTAGTTATAACTTTCAAGTTGCCTGTTCCCGATTCACGACGCATTAAGCGTTAATTATTAATTTTCGTTTTTTACTTTTATTTATAGCTGGATATTTTTATTAAAGCACTTAATATATTAATATTATAATGTGTTATAGTTATTTCCCTCCCTAATATGAAAAGGATACCGGTCTCCATAACTCGTTGTCAGAACCTGAGATGGTCGACGGAATATTTATTTTGCAAAGTAAACATTACTAGTAGATAATATCTTTAATCATAGTTTATTTACTAGTATCTATTAAGGAGTTTCATTATTCTTATCTAGAAATTATCACCAGATCCTGACCTAGTAAGTGCTGTAGTTATCCGTAGCGAATATCTTGAATCATATTTGATTTACAGCCATTCATTTAGGAGTTCCATTGTTCGTGTCCGGACCTCTTCATCAGTTCATTATCATATTTATATAAACCAAACTTATAGCATACTATTTGAAATAAAAAAAAGCATCAAAATCGTCCACTCGGTAATGAATTGTCGCTGGATATATATAAAAAAGATTGTAAAATCAATATGAACAATAATTTGTATTTATTTATTTTTAGAATTTATTGTGATTAGTTTATCATAAAAACTACGAAAATTCCTAATTAATATCTAATAATTTCTCGTACTCACTCTAAAAACTGAGAATATTTTGAATTAAGTATTGATAAATTATATATTGATTATATTAGACCTTAATTTTGTAGAAATTCATTATCCACAATTATAAGAAACTACGTGAGCAAAGATCTTTGCTAACGACCCACCTGATGATATTGTAATACAACGAAACCTTGGTCGTGGTAAAGAACTTAAAACAAGTAGAAATAATACCACATCACGTAGTTTTATTTAATTGTGGATAAATTATATGTCAATCGGGAGCGTTATTTGATCCGTGCTTAAAGTAAATAATTGTCAAAATTTGATGGTTAAACTGAGAAATAGTTGAATATGACAATAGGAGGTTGTGTTATCCATTGTTAAGTCAACTATGGGTTAATATTTTGACAATTAGGTAAATATTTTGACTACTCGCAAATGGATGGTCAAACAATATGACCGCTCGTTAAATTCTGTAATAACAGCTGAGAGGAAGGATCTTGACAATTTGACATTTAAAACGTGAAATAACGTGATTATAATGAATATTAATATGTAAGATATTTTAACCCAAGTGAGAGTTCATCAGATGACGAGAAAGATATAATAGACTATATTTTATTGCGTAGCTCAAAAACTTCCCGGACACGATCAACTCAAATGAAAATTTGATATGATGTCGATGTTATAGATCGGTATTTAACGGCGAAAGAAAGTGTTCTATGGCTCGTTAAGGAATTGGAAAACCCACGTTCAGGAAAATTAAAGAAAATACATCCTTGTTTTACTTATATACGGTAAACATATGGTTTACATCGTTTATATAATTTCAATCTATATTTTCAGAAATTACGATATTAAATTTTTGGAATACTTGTTCCAAAGATATGCTAGAGTAATTTCAGTCTTATCTGCCATGACATCTTTGGAACACTTGTTCTAAACGTGTGGCAGCGTAATTTTTGTTAACTTTACAATTTTTTACAACTGGAAATGTACAACAGTGTTCAGGAGATCTCTTTAGTATACATAAGTCAAACGCTTCTAGAATGTTTGATGCCGTAACAAGAGCATTATGTTTGAAATTCAAACATATCGTAAGTATGCCAAAAACTGAACAAGCGCTTAAGAATACAGTTAGAAGTTTTATAAGATATCAAAATTCCCGAACTTAGTCGATAAAATAGATTGTACACATGCGCCAATATTTAATTCGGGTTAGATATAAATACCATACTGATTATAATAATAATGATCTTATGCCATGATTATTTACTTAAATAGATATTTATAATATTTCCATTTCAGGAGGTAATCATTCTGAATTATTTTGGAATTGAAAAAATTACTTTTCATTTAAAGTGCAGATAGTGGCCGATGCAGATTTAAAAATATTGGATATTGTTACAAGATGGCCAGGTTCTACACATGCCCGTACCATTCGTAATACCAGTTCTATAAAAAGGGGATTGCTAAATGCGGGGTTTGGTAATTGTAACGCTTTAAAAACATTTTTATTAACCGCAATGGCCAATGCTACTTCCTCCTCTCAATGATTTTATAACGAGAGTCAAATAAGGACACGGAATGCTGTTGAAAAGTAGTGTATGGAAGAGTAGATTTCCCCATATTGGTTGGAAATTAAGAGTTAATTTAGGAAATGTGCTACTACTATATTATACAATATTTATGTGAGCAAGAAGGATTAGACACCCACCAATAACAATAAGATTATTGAAGAACTTAGCGATGTACCTTCACCGACTAATCAAAACTGTGATCAAGCTTTTCGCAGTCAAATTGTTGAAGAATACTTTGGCAGGTAATATATATATATATATGTATATATATAAATACACACACACACACATATATATATATATATATATATATATATATATATATATGTATATATATATGTATACAGTACAACAATTAGTGTTAGACATAATTTGACCGACTATAATATTATTAAACGCTGCAAGTTCTCTAAAAATCATCAGGCTATCTATGGTCAAATCTGGCTTTAAGCAAAAAAGTAAAGTAAAGTAAATATACATTTAAAATGGCAGTGTGTTTCAGAATTAAATGAAATGAACTTCATCCTGATTTTCTACCCTAATTAGAAAACCACTATATATACTTTTATGTAGCTATTAATTTAATGTAAATTGTTAGACATTTAATGTATATGTTTGTTTCAGATTGTTGATGTCTGGTGAAAATCGATATTCTGTGAAATTAACCCATGAGTAATAAAACATATCAATAAGTATGTTCTGTGTTTATAAAATCAATTTTTTCAATGAAAAATATAAAATAAAAAATTAAAATCAATAGTTTATTTTTTCCAATTCTTTTTTCTTAATTTCTATTTCGGTTTTTGCTTTTTGATTTGTAAAAAAAAGTTGTTTTTCATAATTTCTTGTAATTCAATCTTCCTGGTGAAGTTCTCGTCTGAACTGGAAGTCTTAGTCATGCTCTCCTATTGCATATTAAGCTATTCAATTCAAATATTTAAAGGTGTCAACCCATCTTTAAATGTTTAAATTGAACTAATTCTTCCTTTCTCTCACTCAAAGGAATTATACGTTTCCTTGGTTGCAATGGAGGAAAATGGCATTTTTTATTTGTCACTGAAAAAAATTATGAATGTGGTTTTCAAAATTATTCGCATTTTGTAAATTTAGAGCCAGAAAATACTTATTTTACTTCATGAAATCCATAACTTTTTGAAATATAAAAAATATTTAATTCTCTTGTTTATTCAAATGTTTATAGTCAGGCTTAAGAAACAAACCCAATTTCTGACATAAAATACAAAGGGAATCCGAGTTTATAAAAATTTAAACATATTTTGAAACCTATGTAGGAACTAATACCACAATAATTCACTTAATTATTTAGCATACAAACCTTCGAACAAATGAAAATTTATTGTTATATTATAGTTTCTGTAATCTATATCTTTCTCATACTTAGGTATTTTTTTTAAATTACACGTTATTAAAAAGGTGAGAACGAAGACTTATTCTAAACCTTTCAATCTATGAGATACGCAAGTCTAGAAATACTGTGTAATTCAAACATAAATATTTAGATAAAGTCAAAAACCGTTATAATTTCATAATAATTAAAATTTTTAAAGAACTGACAAACGTTATTCTTACCTAATGCTTTTGACATAGGAATACGAAGCATTGCTCTTGGAGTGGATGTGTCAAAGTTGTGTGTCACAGGCATATCTGTAGAAAATAAATTAAAGTCAAATCAAAATAATAGTTATAATTGTACATTACTTAAAAAATTAAAAGAACTGACGATCAAATGTTATCGCTTTTGTTATAAAAGAACAAAGCATCGCGTTTGGAGTGGATGTGTCCAAGCTATGCGTCACAGGTATATCCTTAAAAAAACAAATTTCAATTAAATAAAAAAAATATTGCTGTTAATTGTGAGAAAATAAATTCACATATCTTATTATTTACCTGACACTTGTAGTGCTAATGTTTATGAACATTCCGGTGTTGCTATTTCGCAAAATTCTTCACCTATATGCTCATTCCTATTACCTGAAAATATCAGTAAATTGAGAAATTAATAATCCATAGTAATATTTACTTATATTTTAAATTCAATGTCTCGCGATGAGTACAGTAATCAACTTCGACAGTATTTAATTTTGAATCTAAAAAATTATTAATAAATGATAACTATTTAGGAATGAAAATAACCTTGAGTAAAATCCACATCAGTCACTTTTGATGCAATGATGTCACCCATATTATTTTCAGAATCAGCTGAAAAAACATGATAGTTAATAAAACGTCCTTCATTATTAATATGGAAACAGAGGTTTTACTTGGCATACCTTGAACTGTATCACTATCATAAACTGCGGCTAAGTCAGATATTAACTCCTTTAAAACTTCATTAATCCACTAGCTTGCAGCAGAGGACTAAGAAGGTGGAGGTTCCCCTCCGGCCTCAGGCCTCTACCTTTTTTCTCGTGACATTTCTTTGAAGGAAATAAAGTTCTCCACATCTAATTCAAACTGATACTAGTTACTATGTTGACAAAGATGAAAAACAAAATCAAACCTGTCTAACAAAATTCTTCATGTAATGAAATTTTTATTGCAGTTGCTTTTTTATTCAATAAAATGAAGCACCTTCATTAAATTCAACCATTAAACGGTTCTAGGCCTCCTTTTTTTGTTCCACGCTAGAGTGGTCAGTTTTTTTTATTAAAAACCACGTTTTATGTACTAATCAAATCGATTAGCCAGACCCTTTCTGCTTGTTTAAAATTACTAGAGCGATCCCTGAAAATAAATATACATAAACTTTTAACGAAAGTTATTGAATCGAACAAAGAAAGTCACTCGTGCATTTTTTTAAGTTTTTCTTTAAATGAATGTGAACTTTTAATAAGATTATGAATCATTTTAATTAGAGTAAGGATCAATTTTTAGTCGTTCACAGTTTAATTAATTTACAAGGAACTTCGACCATAACGTTAATTCTAAGTATTTCTTCAATTGAAAAAATGTCACACAAGAAAATTAAACTTTTTAACAAACATTATGTAATAATATTTGAATAATTTTACTTACTTGTCGAAATGTGTATTATGTTCAGCCATATATTATGACGAGGATAATAAAATTGTACCACACGTCAAATGTCATTTCAAACACAATGTTGTCAACCGTAAAAATTAGTCCCCGCCGCCAATTAAATAATTTATCGTTCATGTCTATAGCAATAATTTTATCTATTGTTTTGCTTGACAATAGTCAAAATGTGAATTAAACAACCAATGTATGAAATTACCCTTGTTTAAATTTGTAACTATTTTTATTTTAACAATTGTCGTTCCAACAAAAGTAACTTATTTACTACGGATCAAACACCGGGCCTTAAGTACTTCAGTGGTAGTAATGATTATACTCCATTTTAGTGTTTTGTAATTAGTTAAGTAACCTAAAGAGATGATACATCTCCTCCGCAAATTGTAATTAAGTATTTTGAGCGATAAGTAAATTTCCTTATAGACCATTTTTAGGTGATCCATAATAATTCGTCTTATGTATAGATAAAGAGTAGACATAAGATATTAAAGAATAAATGTTTGAATTTCCTTTTAAAATATTTTAATATTAATTACCAAAACATGTGATTGACTGAAGCGTACTTATTTAAACAGTTAGTTTGAAATTTTTTTGTGAAGCAGAATAATAGTTTTCCTCAAATCTCCTAAAGATCATGTATCTTCGATACTTTTTACTGAGCATTTTAGTATTGGTCAATGTATGTTTTAGCCAAAGGCCCTCTTTTCGCATTCGGTATAGAGATGGGGTATGGCAAAGCCGACAACTGTGTCAAATCCCTGCCAGTGAAATTGATTTGTAAATAAAGGATTAAATAATACAATATTATGAAATACATATGTGTCGAACAGAATCCTTACATTGGCACTAATGTACTTGTCTACCTGTCCGTAGGTTAGATCCGTTTTTCATAGAAACCGGTTAGGTAGAATGTTGAAATTTGGCATCACGATAATTCATATTCAAATGTTCATATTTCTATGGCTAAAATTCAAAAACATTATTGTGAAGTTGAAATTAAATTTAAAAATTAGAAATATAATGTTGAGTTAGTTTAGAAGGGTCTCAAAAATTTTCTTACATAATTTTAAATAGTAGATCTTCAAAGATGTTATGAAAAACGTGCAAAGAAATATGTTTCTCTCCTTATTTACAAAAGTATTGAAGTAAAATTATATATATATATATACATATATATATATATATATATATATATATATATATATATATATATATATATATATATATATATATATAAATTTCCTAAAGAAATCCTAAGATTAACTTAAACATTTTGAACATCAGATTTACTAGTTCTGTAGAAATATTTTCCTGAAAAATTATACAATTAAATGGTTTAATACACAGACTGCATCTATAAATTTGGACAATGAATGCCTAAATTATTTGGTAATATATTACCGAATTTATATTATTCAAGAATTATGATATCTAGGTTTCAACTTCTTTTTACTATAAAACAAAAAGAAATATTTCTGTCGCTTACTGGATGAATACCAATAATTTTTTTCTGTCTTACCCTACCGTCCACGACAATTGTTAAAGATGCCTTTAAATTAGAATAATCTTAACTTTTTTTAAACTCTTACAAGGTATTTAATCAAATATTTCGATATGGTGAACGAATTATTCCTCAATTCGCAAGTTCCGTCTATACACTTATAGAGGCGAAAAACCTATATTTTTAAAATTGTTCAAAAGAAACTGTTTCAAAAAATCAAATAATTTACGAGTTTTAAAGAGACGCTGCGAGATAATTTAATTTAATACCTTAAAATTGTATTAATAAAACACTTAGAGCGGCTGTTAAAATGAGTTAATGCCGGTATTAATCATTCGGTGCCACCACAGCGCGTCACGCCTTTTATGGGCATTGACATTTTTGAAATCAATGGATGATTCGCGCTTAGATCTTTGATAAATTGAAAAAGTTTTGAAGAGTGAATTTTTATATAAATAGGATACAAACAACGTGAATAGAATGGATATAAATGAGTTATTAACATTTCAGCTTGATTATAACCTTAATGTATTTGTTTTATATTTGTATTTCATTATGGCAATGTATCTGCGTAGAACTTAAGAAACCAGCCTAAACGTTAATATTTTATGATTACACCTGGAATTGCAAAAATTTAAAAACAGTTGACTGTTAAACATTTTACATAATTTGATGGTCATACATTATACTACATGTCTTGGCAGGTATTGATTACGGTGTATCGAGTAGAAATTATGAAAGCAAAGTACCTCGAAATTACATGTACAGAGTATCATATTGGAAAAAGATTAAAAAAAAACGACTATAATGTGGTTACTCTATTATACATCCATTTTTTAGGCTTTCGTAACTAAATAACAAAAACACAATTCTTATCATTTCATCCTGTCCGTCTGTCCGTATATTAAAATCATTTTATTCGGAGACCATTGCCGCTATATATTTGAAATTCGCATAGTATGTGTCTTCTGTGAACCACTCTACATAGAATTAGAGTATCTGTGAATAAATTATATTAGGTATAGCACATTAAATACGTAGCAGAAGGATGAGAAATAATCTTCTGCACATAGGCGTGTGGTGTATCATTAGATAGGTTTTGAAAAATGATCGAGGTTAAATATTAGCTTTTCATTTAAGTCAATAGATTGTGTAATATTTGCTTCTAAACTATTAAAAATGAAATATTGTGTCTTGGACTCTAACTTGTCCAATAATGGGCACTAATTTTAAAACCTAATTTTAAATTTGTTTTTCAGAGCCTTTGTAAAATACAGACTTATAATTTTAATATTGTTTGGTTCTACGGTACGCTTCTTGCGCGAGTCCGACTCATCCTTGGTTGGTTTTTAATATACTATGGAACTCTTTGTTTTTTTTTAAATTATTTATTTCTATTCTATGATAAATATTACTATTGTTTATCAAGACCCGCTTGCCGGAACACTAGCTGGAAAAAATAATAAAAAAAGTTAGGTGATTTAAAATTTACTGCGTAAAATTAATATTTGGTTTCAGTAAAAAGTTAAAAAATATTCTGAAACCAGAAATTACTGAATATAGAGGCAATGTATTTTATAATTATTCGGAAAATTAAAACTCACAAATTAATGTATTTTAATGAAAATTACATCTCACAATACAACAAATGTTACCTAGATTAACCAATGTGATTAAGCGTTTCAGCCCTAATGCGTTGCACTAACGGCATCTAGTGATTAATAAACATATATATAATGAAAGGATGCTGATAAGCTTATTGCGTCTTGTATTATGTATTCTCATAATTACAAACTATATGTATATACAAATATAGTATTCATATAATGTACATAGCACAGTATCACAGCAAATGAATAGCGCTTTAGAAATAAGTATTAATGTAATCAGTAGTTGCGTCACATGACTGACGCATACTAAAATATATACAGGTTCACCCAATGAACTGAAGGTAAGACTTAAGGATCTGATAAACCTTGGGGAACTTTATTCTCATTTTAAAAATTACATAATTACCCGTTTACCTACTGAGCCATAATTTCAAGACGTTTGTTCCCAATTCACAGCGCATTAACCATTAATTTTTAATTTTCTTTGATTTCATTTAACGGTTGCTGGATATTTTATAGATTGAAATACACACTCATATAAATATATATATATATATATATATACACATATACACACACACACACACACACACACACACACACACATATATATATATATATATATATATATATATATATATATATATGTACACATAATAATTCCCCACAAATTTCATGATGGATATGATCGGATGTGTTTACCTTCAACTCCGACGGGAATTGCTTTTTTATCATGTATTTTTTTAACTTCCTAAATCGTTAAGTAACCCCATGAAATTGAATTTAGTAACGTTTTATGCTCCCGGCTACTTTTTGAGAAGAAAATGTCACAGTTTTGTTTTACCTGGCTAGGTCGCGCACGAATATCCTACAGCGAACGGCTGTCTTTCTTGGACAAGCTTAGTTAAACGCAGTATTGGGAAGGCACCCAGTCTAGATATTTTTCTCGGCACCCTTAATCGCTCCAGAAATAGGATTATGGAATTACTCGGTAGTTTACGACTGATCACCAGATGGTATTTATTCAAACTGTTGTGTGTTTCTTTTTTATTCGACTTATTGTCTTGTTTCTTATTATTTTTAAACATTTTTTCTTATATTCTTTTATGCTTTGATTAATTCTGATATAAGAATATATTTTACATCACATAAAAACTTTTGAAAAAAAGAATTGTTTTACATGTGTGTTATTATGACATGAGATTTAGAGGTAGTGTTTTTAACAGAATAGAGTAAAAAAGATGAACTAATGTCAATAAATAAACAGTGAATCAAAATTTGTATCCTAAACATATGAAATGTGTATTATAATAAACATAAAGTATACGGATACTTTTTCAAAATTAATGATGCAAACCAGTTGAAATAATTTTACATGAACGTTTTAAATAAGCGGAAGTATCCAATTTTAGCCAATTTTATCATTCATTATTGAAGAATTAGACAGATATACTGCACGTCATTTTGAATTTTAATATAATATTCATAGCTTAAAATTGGATTGGCAAATAAAATCAAACTTGAAAAGACATACTGTAATATTACAGGGGTTGGTACATTAAAAAAGTATTTTAATGCATGAAGCATTTACTTAAAAAATTATTTAATAATGCAGATACAGGTTTAAGATTATAAAATTGTGAGTCTGTCACAGAAATGAGTCATGAGGGTTCAATTTGAATAAAGTAAATAAAATCACAGCCTAATTTGAATGTCCAAATTAAGCTTATATTGGCTTTATTTGTACATATTACAAAATGACAGTTAATCTGTATATCTAACGGTTCCATGGAGTATAAATTAATAAAATATGGAGATTCTGTTATCAGAATGCTCAAGTCATTAAAGTTTTCAGTTCAAATAATTTATAACTACGGAAAGTGGGGAAGGAAATAAAACTTTATGAGCTAAATATTAATACAAAAAAGCAGTTTTATCAGAATACTAAAAACGCACCAATCGATTGGTTTCACATAGACTGGTTTTTTTCTCTATACAAAGGTTGAAGAGTTAAGTATCTCTCTTCAAGACTTTTATTGCCACAATAGTAACGAAATCTTGAAGGAAATAGCTCTTTTCATTCATGTTTTTAGCTGCAACAACAATAAATTTGACAATGTTTTAAATATGGACTTTGTCAATATATTTATATTTACTCACACACATTGCAATCGAAGTTAATGATATAAATTATTGATTAAAATTATGTTACGAAGAAAGTCTCAGCTTCATCGGAAATTTTCATTTTGCCGAGTAAATTTTTTGAATTTCCAATTATATTCCATTGTCCAACTAACAACTATTCAATTGTTGATCTCGTCTCATACATAATTACAGTTAACAGTCCAACCCTGTAAAAGATTTGCTCATTTTTTACAAATTCGGATACGGGCAAGTTAATGTCGAAAGGTTATTTAAGCAAATACGTGTTATTTTTCTTCGGATATGTTGTAATTTATACAAAGTTACTTTGCGCGATTTTGCTCGAGTATTGCAACATAGCTTTTCGTTTTACAATAGGGTTCAAGATTTTCGTTACCACGATGGCAACAAAAACTTTGAAGAGATGAATTCAAACTTTCAATAAAATGTCTTTTTTTACTAATACCAATTTGGATCGTGGCAGTTAGATTGGTAAAAAAAAAGTTGTGATCAACTTACCTCTTAATGCGGAGCCGAATCTACTGAAACTTAGGACGTATAATTTACTTTCTTTATGTATTTGCGTACTTTAATATATACAATCGATATACGTGGGCAACTCACTTCTACGAGAACAAGGTCTTAGAGCCAACCAAAACACTAATCTAGCCAAGTTGTTCAGCGGCCGAGAATAAAACCAGAGTCCCAGTGATGCACCGTGCCATATAAAGATATATAAATTTAGATCAACCCAATACATCTTCCAACGACAATTTATACAGAATATTTAATCTACAATACAGAGACTGATTGTAGATTAAATATTCTGTCTAAATTGTCTTCGCAAGGTAGGTGCTTGTTTGAAAATAAGCACCTACCTTGCGAATAGAGATTTTGAAATTCGTATGGGAAAGCTTAGTTATGGTTAAATGATACCCAAAAAAATAAACAGGTTCAGAAAAAAAATATATAGGAAAAAAATATATTTTCGAAAAAGTTTCTAATAAAGGAGATGTGGCGTGAATATAACTTGACTCGGAAAAAAAAACAGACAGGCAGACAATACTGCATAAAATGCTAGTGACATCTTATATTATTTTCAATCCTTAGCAATTTTATGCATATGCGAATAAGGCTGATCTTAAAAAATATCATAATTTAAACAAAGTTATTATATAATAAATACAAATAGTGTACATCAAATTACTTACAATTAATGCCTTAAACCAGCATGCACTTAAATATATACAATTTATATTGCCTTCTAGATTCAGTTTAAATTTATATGATCTGATATCTCTCCCCGTAATCTATGTGGATTCGCTTTTAAATATTACTGTTTCGAGCTATACAATCGAAATCAATATAATAATTTTATATACACCATACAGGGACCTCAATGAATGGTTTTATTTTTTTAAACATAAATCAATTAAAAGCTCATTCAATTGCTGTGTGTTTTCAAAGCCCACAGCTCTTAACGCGCATTTTTAACTTTTCTTTCTTTAACTTTTTCTATCTGTTAAAGTATTTAGGTGTGATGTTATCTACTGATTTCAATAATATCATAGTAAGCAATGACACACCGTGGAAGCGTTGAATGATTAATAATGGTACTAATTCATTTTAACGACCGCTGAAAGTTACAATTCAAATATTTAATGAAAATAAATACATAGAACTTATAATCTAAAGTACTAAACATCAGAGCCCTGGTGACATAGCAATAACTTATTTCCATCTATTGTGTTCGCGTTGATTAGAGTAAATTTGCAATATGACAGGAGTGCTCAATTCTATACATTGATTTCAAAATCATCATAATAAGCGCTGCCACTAATGGTAATAGTTCAATTTAATGACAGCTCTAAATATTTTGTTATTACAATTCAATACCTGAACAAAAATATTTCATATCGTTTTTTATTTCAAAATATTCATTTAATCTTCTTATTTTTCAAGGACAGATAATTTTATTTCGTTCTTTCTTGTCTACCTGTACAGTCATCATACAGATAGGATTATTAAAATATAAGGATTTTAAAAATTGTCGCAACAGGGGAATGAAACGTGTTTTCTATATATTTGTTTTTATCTTATTAACAATGAAAATACGTCTTGGTATTTTAGGCTAAGCAAAACTTTCGATCCAGAAATTTCAAGTTTCGCATGATTTGAAATCTGTAACATGATTCTAATCGTATTAAATTTTAATTTTCCCCCACTTAACGTTCAGATACGGTCTGTATCCATCCAATTCAATAGTTTATCTGGACAGTAATTTAGCAAAAGGGGGTCATTTTTATATGGGAAATTTCAAAGTGCACATTTTATTTTTAATATGATTTTTGTCAGAGAAGCTGTTACCCTGCTTTATAAATAAAGTCCTGAATAATTAATCAAAAAGCTTCAATCAGTTTTAATTAAAACTGCCGTAAAATCTGAAAATCCTTGAAATATCGGATAATACCTATAACTCGTATAGAGTATATACTCGAGATAAAATGTTGTTATTTATTTTTTTAAAATTACAATAAAATAGCCTTTTATTTTTTATAGTCCAAAAAGTGTTGCCCGTCTAACATTTAAATTTAAATCGAGATCTTTGCTCTGATATGTATTGAAAATAATTTTATACATGCAATTATAGAGAGTTAAGAACTGTTAACTGACATAGTTTCACTGAAGTTTTATTTGTTGGCATGTTTATCTAAAGTGATCAACTGATATTCTACTTCTAAGCCGCAACTTAATTTAATTTTATTTAGACATTCCCGAAGAATAAATTGCAAAAACTTTTATTCTGTACAATCATTTTTAGGGCCCAAAGTCATTTTCCTTCAGTAGGTAATTTAAAATTATTGACATAATTTTTATATCAAAACTTCCACAAATGAATAAATTGTAACCTTTTAACTGAAACCTGCGCAAGACACCTGCATCATTCAGATAAATCCGGCCCCTTTCTTTGGCCAATTTGTTTTTTATATTGACCTCCTTGCGTCGATTATTGCACCAAAGAATGTCTTGATAATTGAGAATTTCTGAGAAAGGTAACAACAAAAATAAAAGGACCGTCTCAAAAATTTGGAATCGATGAAATTCGGTACATACAAAAATTGTGGATAAAATTCGAACTGGAACTGTTCATCACACTTTATCCAAACTTCATTTCATTGAATATTCAAAAAATAACAAATAAATTGATTATTATATTTTCATTAAAATTGTTAGTGATGTTCAGGTAAAATTACTATTATATGTTCCTAGTTACAAAAAGCAAATAAAAACAGATCAATTTTGTCCCGACACTATTTGAACCATTATGAAGTGAACTTATGATTGGGTTATGAGGACTTCAGTTATGTTTTTGTGTCAGATCAAAGCTTTCTCAGCCAATTTTTAATAATTTAAAAATATTTGTCGAGGTAAAGCAACTCAAAAGAAAAAATATGTGCGTACGATCAATTTCATCCGTAACAAAATAAGCGTTAGCTAACCTATATTTGCTCTTAATATTTGAATCAGTTACTGGATTAAAACTCCCGAAAAATTTCAAATTGATTTATAAAAATTATGTTGAAGATACGTAATAAATTGTGAGATAATAAACTATTAAACTTGTAATCAATTAAAAAAATTAGGTTATTAAATTTTAATGCCTAGAAATGCTTTATTTTAATTATACTGTATTTTAATAGATTTATTTTTTATAAAGCTGCTGAAAATTTTAAATAACGCTTAATTTGATTGAGTTCAAAATAAAACAAAACATTTTGTATGGAATTCTTCGTCATAAGTTCCAACAATACCCTCAAAAATTTGTTAAAACTCCAATAGGATAGTAGAAGGTACTTTTAGATAAATCACCACATGTTCAAACAAAAACATCTCAAACAATGTTAGAAGCATAAACTTTCGACGTTAACTTGCGAACACCTGAGTTTGTCAAAAATGTTTTCACAGTGATACGAGACGAAACTTCTTACACAATAGACCGAGTACTTAAGCTTGCGTCAGTATATGAGGGGTTACATGTCCAACTAGTCCACACACCTACGGAAACCAATAAATTAACGCTGAAAAGTTTCAAGTTTCACATCAGACCCAAACTTTCTTCTAACTTCATTGTAAATTATTAATGTTCGTCACATAGTTCCATTATATAATCAACATACTTTTTACTTTCAGCCTTCATTTGAAAGAAGGCTTTTTATAACATTCTGAACGAAATTGATATCATAATCGTTATAATACGCATCTTATCCCTCTTATTGAGAAAGAAATGATAAATTAGGATCGATACTGTTTGATTTTTACTTACTACTTTCCCTTGCTTCAAAATTTTCTAGAAATATTGGTTTTTAAAACGTATTATCTAAGATTATAACTTACCTTAAGTCATAAACTAAATTGTATTCGTATTTACTTGCTTAGTCATATGTAAGCACTTTTTAATATATTTTGTTTTAATAACACGTTCTTGTCTAATTTCAGATGCTCCAATTCACCATTTCCACCATTCAGAATATTCAATAATTAATAATTGAGACATTTTAGAAGAAGGGTGGTAATGTCTTATTAAGAATAGATAACACTTTATATTTTACTTGGTACTGTAATTTGTTACATAAGTCAATAATTTGTTTCTATTGAGGTAAGTGGAATAGGTGCTTTAAAACTCTTGGGAAAATAGTATTCGTTAATTGGAAGATAGTTAAATTACTTCCACAAAATAAATGTATGTAATTTTTCATTTCTTTTTATATGTACTAGCTGCAGTAATATTAAATCTCAACTCAATGCTCTCGCCTGTTTACGTTCGCGATATTTATTGTCTTTCTTCAAATATCTATGAATGAAGCGACAAATTCGATTAAGACTTTATTCAAATTCTTCTTCCTCATCAGAAAAAAACTCACTGACCTGAAGAAAGTGTCATCTATACAGTGGTAGATATGTTATACGTGAGTGTGATTGTTACTTTATTTAAATATTTCGCAAAGAATTGGTCGCTTGAAAGTTTCACAAACTTTGCAAAATTTTTGAAAATTTTGCACTTTAATTATATTTGATACTTGATTGATGTAAGTGATAAAAATTAATTATATGAAATAAGTCAAAATTGAAAATTACATTTTGTCAATTACTTTCTTATAGATAAACCAAATAACACCGTGTATATTATACAATATAAACTTGTATTTTGAAAAATAAAAATAATATTTAACCCAGACTTCACTAGCATCTCTGATAGTACCTTTTGTCACAAGATACATAGATTCTTCTTATTTTTTTTTATATTCCTGTGGAATAAATTGCCCTGAACTGATATATAAAGTTCAAAGACAACTTCAGGAAAATATTTTCCTTTGATTAAATATATATATATATATATATATATATATATATATATATATATATATATATACATATACATATATACATATACATATATATATATATATATACACGAATATATATATATATATATATATATATATATATATATATATATATTGGTTTATAAAACACACAAGCACAAAAATATTTTATACATTCATATCAAACACTTGGCCATTGACAGAGGATGCTTTTGTTCAGAAATAATTTAATAAGTGAAGATCTGTTTATTTAAAAAAAAAAAAATTTCCAATTTTTTCTAAAGGAATGTAATAATTACACAAATTAATTTCTGATATACATAAATAAATGTGATCAAAACAAAGTTTTGTTTTTAATGTTTTAATTCAATCTCGGTCAAAATATCTACGTTTCGTGAATAAAAAAAAAACGGAAGGTTTGTGTTCAGGCGTGTTTGCTTATGTACGAATATAACAAAAATAAAAACATTCATACAGATATCGAAAGTGAACCTTTTTTCTTCTCATACTATAAACTATTTACGCCATAAGCTACTAGAAATTGCAAGTTTACATACTAATAAACTACCACAAACTAGCTATCTTCGTTCACGTCGGATATTCTTTTCATACATTTGATCCTAGTACCTGAACCAATTTATATATGTCTTATGGTTTATTATACAGTTTCTCTTACAAA
This sequence comes from Druceiella hillmani, assembly GCA_039881145.1. Taxonomy (NCBI): domain Eukaryota; kingdom Metazoa; phylum Arthropoda; class Insecta; order Lepidoptera; family Hepialidae; genus Druceiella; species Druceiella hillmani. Next base: position 7,973,066 of record JAYKKI010000042.1, read on the forward strand.
TATATTTTTTTAATTATATTTTGAAATATGAAATGTTTCACATTATAATATTTATGTCATTTTACAAAGTATTATAATCCGCTGAGAAATATCTCTTATATCTCTTAGCGGAAAATTATCGTTGTTTAAAAACCGACAAAAATATGAAATTTAAAATTCATTAATTGTGAACTGTTATTAGTAAGATAGCAATGCTTTCTCAAAAAGCATGCTCTTTTCATGATTATTTCATTTTATATCAGAAGTATTTTATTTTAGAGTAAGATTTAACAGTAAATCTTCCAATGTCAAGAAAATAAAATAATTAATGTTTAACAGTAGTGACATATTGTTATTTCTTTTTATTCCTACGTGAATGATAATGATCCGGGATTTGATCCTTATCTAAAACATACAATATACAAGCAGGAAAAATCTATTTTATATGAAAGTAATGTACATTATCCATCATATACATAGCTATATATAATTACGTAATCAGTACAAATAATAGTCATATACAAAATAATACTTAGCACGTAAAACACCTGATCTGAGCGATTAGATTATAATTAGCTAATTATCTAATTAATTAATTAATTAATTATCTAATTATCCGTTTATTAAAAGAAACCTAACTTTCACGACGACCGACGGTATTTACGACTCATTAAGTATAAATTACAAATCCTTTTCTTCGCTTTTAATCATCGTTTGCGGTCGAAAGTAAATATATATCTTAAACATATACCAATATTCATATTATTGTTGCAAATTAATTACATTATATTCAGAGGATTATTATAGTAAAATAAATCGATTGGTGCTATTATAGATTTGGCACTAAGCGTAGATTAACTTATTACATGACTATCTTCATACCAGAGTAGCTGACATTTTAATGCAGCCAATAATTTTAAGATTTTTCAGACAATAACTACAAAAAATATATATCATTTATGGATCAATATCAAAAGCTGGCAATTTCTCCGATTTCAATTCCATCAGTATTTTTGAATATGGAATTTAATTTTTCGGTGCTATAACTGAAAGGAGCAACGGATTTTCGATCTCAGAAAGCTCGTCCATTTCTTTCACTACGTATATAAAAAATTTATTAGATAAAAAATTTCGTGGTCGGTTGAATCCCACATTTTGATTTCCAATTTAAATTTTTTAGTAATCAGTTGAATGCTACATTTGAAACACAGATGCATATGTACCCGTAGGCACAGGTGTGATACTTACTTCTCCATTAAACTATTTCAATCGAAAACATCCTTCATCCCTTATTTTGATTGGAACCCGTTTAGATATTGACACAAACATTGCGATGAAAATACAAAAATTAATTTATTTGCTATTGTTTGTCAATAGCAAATAAATTAATTTCAAAGTCGACATATTACCAAGTCGCTTTAAGTGAAGCGCGATCAAAAATTTCAGTAACTCGCTTAAAATGTTACAAGTTATTAATTTTAGAAAATTTTGATATAAAATTTAAGTCAAAAATTTGAAATTACCTACTTAATGATAATGACTTTGACCCGTCAAAGTATTATATAATCTAAAAGTTAATTACCTCTTACTCTTCTGGCGTGTTTAATTAAAATTAAGTTGAACTACTGTTTAGAATCTGTAGTTCAACTTCATTTTAGTTAGATACACTAGAAAAAAACTTCAATATAAAAATTTCAGCGTTATTAACTAAACAGGTTGTGATTTTGTATGTTACGTGGGAAAAATATTTGGTATAACCCAAGTAGAAAGCAAGCTATTTAACATGAATATACCAGCCCATTCAAAACTTCAGGTTCTACTTGAGAAGTAAAATAGTGTCAAAACTACAAGAATTTCAGGAGCTTTTGATTTTAAAAGAGTGATTTCGAAGTTATTACAGAGATAAAATTTATAAGAACTGAATTAAGTGTTAAGCAAAATCTTCAGGATTTCAAACAGAATTTAGAAACAATATTGCAGAGCTTTACGTACACTGTTACACTTCAATATGGTTTTTAGCATTAAAGCTGTATTAAATTAAAACCGTATTTAAATGTGATTACTAACTTATTACAGCTTAAAGCGTTATTATATTATCACTCAATAATTTTTTTTCTGCGACGAAATATATGAATTCCAAACATATTATTTAACCGTAATAGTAGACTCTTGTAAAATCAGTGGTCTTATGACTTATGTTCAGGTTGATATTGTACCAATACTGCAAGGATAAATGAAAGCTAAAATACAGCTTTAATTTATAGTGGTGCAATCGAATTGATGTAATTTGTTACTTTGCTCTATTTTCAAAATAGAAAATGAATATTAATTGAAGAAATGAAAATATCTGATACAGTTAAAAGGAGGAATAAACAGTAATATTGAAATATTACGAAATATCAAATACTATTTATAGTAAATGACAAATTATAGCAAAACATCAAGATATAATAAATCAGACAAGCTACTCGTAAATATCAAGCTGTACTCGATTACTATCGACGTCCAAGTGTGTGTTGGTGTTCATTTACTATATTTTTATTTACCACGGACAAGAGACAGAAAAAGAACTGTTAAACCGCCTGCATTAAAAAATAATTATGTTAAAAAACTCTAATGGTAACCAATAGGTGAATATTATTAACGATGAAGGAATAAAACGTTCCAGATTGTGCCTTGTGGTATTTCTTAATACTTTTTTAAGTTTATGATATCATATTTTAAATTTTCTCTCTATTAGGAAGATTTTTATCTAACAAAAAAATTTTCCTCATTTTCTTTGGAAATATTTGCTTTGTGCATATAATTCAAGTATATCTTGTTACATATACTTTTTTACTTTAAAATACGGAGCTAAAGATTACTAATATTTTATCAGACCGAACTAGCACTTCAACTAATCTTGGCAACGCATTGTATATACGGGGTAATTATTTTTTCCCAAATAAAAAAAAATGAGTCTACTAAAACATTTATTCATCTTTGGATACTTTTTAACATATCTCTTTAATTGTAACGAAATATACCTGAGGTGAACAGAGTCAATACACAAGACATCCCAACAATACAACCGATTTTGTCTTTCTCTACAATAGAAACTTGCATAATTGACACAAAAATAATTAAAAATTAAACAAGTTCTCAAACGGTAACAAAATTAAAAGATAATAACTTCAAGGTAACAAATATAAAAAAAAAACAAAATCTTACATAATTTCCAATAGTAACAAAATTAAGTCCGAAATATCGATTCCATCATGGCCATTCTAGCATTTCTGTGAAAAAAACATTGACTTTATGACTAAAATTACTCAGGCGGCATGGTGAATTTAAAAAAAAATTCTCGAATGTTGACTCTAAAGGAAACTAATAAAAAAAATAATAAAGGAAAATATATTACAAAATAAGTTTCAGCTTGATTTGACATGTTTCACCTTGTCGAATCATATTATTGTATTCACCATATATAACTGTGAAACTCAATTCCATTGTCGAACTCGTTAGCTTTCAAATATTTAACGTCCAATCCACATTGCGGCTAACAGGTTTAGCGCTTTAAATTTCAACCATTTTTAACAAATTGAGGTACTGACAAGTTTATGTCGAAAGTTTATTTGAGCAATTTCATAACTTATTTTTATTCCAACATGTTGTAACTTAAGCAAAGTAACATTGCGCGGTTTCGGCTAAGTTTTCCAAAATTGCTATTGTTTTACCAAACATCTTGAGGAGACATATTCAAGGTTGTCCTGTGAGAAGACGGTTGATAGATATAATTTGGAGTAGTTCGAAAGAAAATAGCTCATATATATAATATACTTCAGGAAGTTTAATTTTTTTTCAACTTTCCATACTTAGAGGTCATGTGAATGGCAATTGAATCGAGAGTATTAGCCATGTGCACAAACTCGATCTTTTGTATTTTCTCGGCGAATCTGTATAATAACCAATAATTTTTTATTATGTAAAATAAACTAATATAGTCAATGTTTTGTAGAATTTTACAAATCTAATATGTTAGTTGCTGCTGGCCAGGTTTAACTGGTACAAATTTTACCGCGTTCGTTTTCATCGCTTTTTGAAGTTCCGCAGTGAACCAGAATTCTTTCTTTTCGAGAATTCTTATTATATCTGTCTTACATCCATCTGCATGAAGTTTGCAAGTAGGTGCCTTATATAAAGGTTTGAAGTCTTCAAAGTCTTTGAAAGTAGTTTGGAAGGTAGTACGATCGGATATATGTTTTAAAAATAAAATAAGTTTTAATTTGCCCTTTTCAATTTTTAAGCCCTGTTTATAAAATAATTAATTTATAAATATTAAACTTTAAAATAACCTTCATTTTATTTGTCTGATTTTCAAAGAAAAAATTGACTTAAGGCAAGATACTTTCATTTAATTAGAACTGCCAAATAAAATTATTTCAGTTTCTTGCATCAGCAATTTTGAAAATCAAAATAATGGAACACGCTTATATAATACGCCAAAAGCTGTTTAATTTTATTCAAATGCAGGTTGTATACAGCTTGAATACTACTTACGAAAGAACTAAGCTTGCAAATAATTAAAAAAAATACTGTATTATTATTTTCTAAAAACAAATAGCAACTATAATCTTTTTCAATACGGGATCCGAATTATCAAAATTTATTGGAAATTCCACGGATTCTACAATTCCATTTACTGAAACAAAGCTATTCGTAATTAATATTACCTAATCTTCCTGTGGTCATCTTGAAGTAAAACTGGATAGGTTTTGATACTAATATTGGTAAAATGCTTGAATTTTAAAGTGCTTCTTTTTTTAATAAATGGGGTTTATACAAAAAATATTTTAATTTCCTATTTAAATAATTTTATATCACTGTACAAAAAGTGGGATTGATTGAAGCCTGGTTTTTAATTACATTTTAATGACATTATTTATAAAGCAGAGTAACAGCTTTTCTGCTAAAATAATCTATTCTAAATAAGACATAACGTAAAATTTCCCATATAATAATGTTAAATTTAATGATTTGCCTGGAGTAAAATTTAATAAAAAATTATTAAATTTTACTCCAGACAAATCATTGAATTGAATGGCTGAATACGCAGATCGGATTTAGACGTTTAGTTTGGGAAAATTAAAACTTAAAGCGATTGGAAATATATTACAGAATAACGCGGAAGCAAAAAATTGTAATTATGTTTCTAGATACCATAGTTTTTTTTAAATATGCACCACATTTTTACGCGTGGAAAAATATATTGTCCCATTCTAAAAAAACGTATTTGTTAAATTATAATAAACATTATGTATATTTAGATATTTTAAAGTACATATCTAAACGTTTATGGAAATTTCGTGGTGCGTGTTCCACTCGCTGATTTTTAAATTAACTTTTTATTCTGCGCTCTGGTCATGTCAAAAATTGTACCTCTCAGTTTGTAAAAAAAAAGTTTGTCAAAATTAATTCCTAATAATAAACATACTTATACATATTCTGTTTCCTTCGGAATTTCATGTCTTATACTACATGAAATGTATTATTTTCATTTTTTTGTTATTTCGATGAACATAGCTATATTTCAATAAATATTTTTATTGAAGTCATAATGATTCCAAAGCTGACTTAAAAATGCCTTATATGAATTATTTTCATCTAACTTTTGTTAATTATCGCCTATACATTGTAAACCGATATTATGTACTCTGCTAGGTTCATTTAAAATTTGTTACTTTGTCACGGTATTAGCGGTACGTATATGTCCTACTGTTGTGACAATCATTTTAATTTACAAATTTTTTTGTCATTATAATTCAAAATAAGTTTAATTTGTGATGCCAAAATAAAGTAAATTTTGTGTTTAATATAAATCTGTTTTGAATTTTATTCTTGTTACCTCATATAATAAAAATAATTGTCACAATTTCTTTAAAGAATCGACTTCTACTTTTTCTGCATAAGTTGGAAACATGGGCTTTTAATAATACGATGTTGACAAAAGCAAAATTAACGTAATTAAACAAGTAATTCTTTGTTTAATTAATGAACTTTGATAAAATGTTTATAACTTTAAAAGAAATTCTGAGAGAAGAAATTCTAAATAATTTGCTTATTGTTGAAATTATTGCAACGTTTTGAAAAGTTTTATTTAATATTTCTCTTCGCAGTTTCTCGGACAATACTTTTTTTAATATAATTTTCTTAAAATTGGTTCCGATATGTCACTAAATTTTTTTTTCAAGACTCTTTTCCGCCTCTTCTATTTTCTTTCTTTTAATTATTATTTTAATACTTTTCACCGGGAGGTTATGCTGGCGTGAAAAAATTATGATAAAATTGTATAGGAGAAAAACATTTGTGTTTCAGAATTGGCAACAGCTTAGTAGTTTGTGATGCAGAGCATCGAATAAACAGCGTGGTATAGATAAAAGTCAAAGGCCAAAGTATGGGAATAATATTTTATTACACATTTATGTTCACGCACCTACTTATGTACATTTTTTCCATGGCGTTATTTCTGTTTAATCACAAAAAAAAACAAAATTCATTTTCTGGATTTTCCCAACAATATGGGTTATACTTGTGCCAAATTTAATGGAGATATATTCAGCAGCAAGACGTCAAATTGGAACAAACCAATAAATCAACTTACTCCGTATTTTTACTTTGGGTAATGAATATTATCCGTATCATACCACTAGTGTTACACTTCACGTGTAACATTTCTTAACACATTTCCCTTAAAAAATGCTAATTTACATACATTCAATTAGCGCTTAATTTGTACATTATCGCCTGCAATTTAAAAATGCTGTCAGCTTTCTTACGGAATATAATTATCTAGATACCATTTCAATCTATACAAACGTACGTGTGATGTTTAAACAACCCTAGGAGTCTATAGTAAATTCAAAATGGTTTCTCTGTTTTATTAGTTACAACTTTAATCAACATATTCTCATACTTTTTGGGTTCTCAAATTTATTCACATCTTACCTTAATAATACAAGAAAAAAATATATCGATTAACATCTCCATCCTCAAAAATCTTTCGTATAAATCTTAAAACTAGTTTAAAATCGTGAAAAAAATAACGTCGAAAATATATTATGCTTGTACCATAGGCACATTTTTATAGAAATACGCAACTACGAATAAAAGAATAAAAGAAAATGAACAATTAATATTTAACGAGACGTTAATCCCAAACGTTCGTTTTGGAAGTTACGGTTATGTTGGTAAATGGTTATTTACGAAGAGCGAGATTCTGTAAATTGTATCGCATCGCTATGCCTTATATACATTACATAAATAAACCGTATATTTTATGGTATGTCTCAGCGAATACCGTGGCTACTGATTATATCAATACACAATTTTAAAGGAAAATTCATTGGTATTATATAAAATATACTGCATAAACATATATTGAATTATAGAAATATTCTCATTTGTATATATATTTCTAGATACCAAAGGACATAAAGCGAGATACGATTCACTTATCGAATTTCTTTCATCGTGGTTATGATTATGAACAACATCATTCCATTAGAGCTACATTTTATTGCAAGGTTGCTTAATCATGGTGCTTAATCTTGATACCATTAACTATCTTTTGACATATAATTTTCATTGACGACTTGTTGTTTGTATCTATTGAATTTCCAATTCATCTTTAAACAATTAATTTACAAAGTATACAGCTCTCTTATGTACTGGACTTGTTATACAATAAATCTCGTAGAATTTCGTTTTTATTTTATAAAATTCGTAATTAACCGTTTACCAACTGCGCCATAATTTCCAAGACGCTTGTTCTCGATTCACAGCTCATTCAACATTAATTATTAACTTTCTCCTTTCCTTTTATTTGTCGCTGGATAAATCTAAGAACTGACAGTAGTATAATACATTTTCACGTTATTGGTTTTACTATTATGAAACGGTTTCAAGTTTTAGCAATGAGTTGTGAGGATTCAGGTGTTAATTGGCGTCTCATTTATGTTTTTGTATTCCAATTCAGTTAGTTATGAATAAATTTGAGAATCAAAAACAGCCAATAACAGCTGAGAAATTGTCTGAGAATATTTTGTTAAAGTCCTTTCGTATAAAAAACTGAAGCCACTTAAAGTGTCTTCCAGACTCCTAGAACTTTTTAAACATTTACATATATTCTCTAGGCTCAAATTGTGTTTACATAATAATATTCCGTAAGAACGCTGATAACATTCTAAAATATTGGGCGATATTGTACAAATTAATATCAAGTACAATGTATGTGAATTACAATTTTTAAGAAAAATGAGTTAATAAAAGTTACCATTGAGCGTAAAAATACTAGCGCTTTGATATAGGTAATATTCAATACCCAAAATAATAAAGCAAAGTGAGTTGATCGGTTTGTTTGTTGCTGTTTCACGCCTTAATTGCTTAACCAGTCTCCGTTAAATTTTTCTATGGAGAAATATCATCTGAAGAAATCCCAGCAAATCCATGCCTAAATAGTTTTTTAATAAAAAAAATGACATAAATAATAAAAATTAATACAACATGGATAAATTAAAATTATTAATTGGTAAAATTTATTTAAACAAACCGGTGAGCATGCGGAATTATTTAAATTTAATAAATAAAATTTGTCTTAATAGTTGGATTTCTACGTACAGCTATTAACATGACAAAGTAACAAACTTTAAATGAACCTGGCAGAGTTTATAATATCAGGTTGGAACGTATAGGCAATAACCAATCAAATTTAAGTAAAAATGAATTCATTAAATTTTTCACAGGCGTCAATACGTGATGGACGTTTAGAAAATTATGTCAAACATAATTTTAATACAAATTTACGTCGGTTTCTAAAAACTGTCTTTTTTTAAAGTTTCGGTTGAGTAATCTCGAAAATAGAATGGAGGAGGTGAATTTTTTTTTATATATTTTTTAATATATTTCTGAAAATAAAATAGAATTGTTAAAGAAATAATTTTAAGGTCCTCATAATTACTCTTAAAACCATACCACAAACTACATATAGAGTTATTCTATGTACTATTTTTTGGAATCTATGTCGGTTAACATGTTTCATTATAGTGCCCAAATTCAAAGTTTTGGATGTAAGTACTTGAAATAAATTTATTTATAAGTCTATGATAAATAGATGAAAAAATCGACACGAAAAAATAATAGGGATTTCCATTTGTTTACTGCGGAATTTCAAAAGACTTTCAAAACCAAATATATCCACATTACAAGTTTTTCTCAGTCAAATTTGGGGGAAGCCAATAACTATAAAAATTCTACCATACATTGATTATATTATTTCATTCTACATAATGAAAATTTATTAGTTAGCCTATCGTTTCATAGATGAAATATGCAAATATGAAATTTAAGACAATATGGGACCTTTTATTGTTAATACGCTCAACCCAATTGCTATTCAAGAAAACTATGAGAAAGGGCTAAAAAATTAAATTTCATGAAATTAACATTAATAGCGAAAGCTATATTTTCAAAGTACTTAAAGTGACTTTAATCAACCGTCTTTTCACAGGACAACTTATCTCCCAATGCAGTAGCAGTAGTATCTACAGTTTGAAGCGTTGTGCATATCTCTTCATGGTACTCGATAAACCATAAAAATATTGCAAAACTTCTGAAACTGCGCAATCTTACTTTGTATAATTCAAAACATGTTCGAATAGAAATAATTTTTGCAATTGCTCAAATAAACTTTGGACATTAACTTGCCAATGCCTGATTGTGTTAAAAAATATCTGAAGCTTTAAAGCGGTAGCCTTGCCCACAGCGATGTGGGTTGGACGTTAGCAAATATGTGGACTTTTGCATATTTGAGAGCCAACGAGTCCGACAATAGAATTGAGTTTCACAGTTGAACAGAGGGAATCCAATTAATTAACTCTGAAAAGTTAACGTGTCCAATTAAGCTGAAACTTTTTTGTAATATATTTTCTCTTAACAGTTTTCAAGGTAAGCTTTCGTTACACTACAACAGTACATTTATTCCTCAAGTAAATGTATGTTCTCGAAAGGTTATGTGTAATGTTGTTTAGTATACTAATTATTATTTTACTTCGCTTCAGCAAACAATTCTGTAGCATTATAACCAAACTGCCGAAAGTTGAACCCAAAACCAAAACACAAGTGAAGTCTCCAGACGCAAAATTATATTCTATGTGGTGTTACAATGTTGCTTTAATTTCTCTGGCTGTCATTGAGAACATGTAAAAAAAATTCAAAATAACAGATACTACGAATGTATTATATATGTATTTATCTAATCCATAAAAATCATATAAGCCCATAGGCCCGTATATATTTTGAGACTCGCCGGACTGAACATTAGAGTTAGGGGTGCGATAAACCTTGTAGAACCCCGTTCTTATTTTATAAATTACCTGATTAAGCGCTTACTAACTTAATCATAACTTTCCCGACCAGCCTTTGCGGTAAGTGGGTCGTTAAACATTAACTATTATCGTTCCCTTTTGATTTATTTCCCACTAGAGGTTATGAAAACTCGGTCGCAAATTTAAATTCTGTACGTTCTTCATTGTACTATATTGAACAATAACAACCTTTTTCAAGTTATGTACGAGGACCTTATTTATGTCCATATATATGACTTGATATTTTGTTTATTTTTTACGCAACTTGTTGTATATAGACATATTTTTCTTCAAATTTAGTATTATGTGGTGAAATCATGATCGCTATACCATTTTCATTTGAAACTATTCCAATTAGAAACTAAAATTTGTTTGGATTTTTAGAAAAAATAATAATTTATTTTGAGAAGAATATTTTTAATTTCATATTACTTATATTTAAAAAGACCCATATAATTCTGGTAAACTACTATGAGGGCTCCATACACATTTATATACTTATAAATATTTAAGTAAGCATAACATTTCTGTTAAACTAGTTAACGGAATTAATGAAATAATATGATCAAATTTTCAAATTAAAAAAAAACTTCTAGCTTAGTTTAAATATCTATACAAATAATAAAATCTTAAAAGAAACTTAATTTGTGTACATTGAATATTTTTTAGTAAAACTAAAGGCTAGCAACTAAAGACACGCTACTAAGCCAAAAACAAGTTTTTAATATTTTTGTCTGTTTTTCTGTTTGCCTATGCACACTTTCATCCAGGCCCGTTAATATTTAAAACGGCTAAACCTATTTGAATTTGGTTTTCATTAATTTAATTTGAGCTAGGGCTAATATTTAAACTAGGTTTTATTTCAATCAGTTAAGAAATAAAAATGTACATCAATCTTTAATTTACGTTCATTGTGTACGCTAACATCAGAATCGACGAAATCGATTTGGTTGCAAACGCTATCTATAAACGTTTTTATTAATGTGTATGTTCATAGAATTCTGAGAAAAAAATTAAATAAAAATATTTAATAACTTTTCTCACTCGGAATTATAACGTAAATTGTAACATAAAAATAAAACGTTCTTTTAATTCATACGTATATATATAGCTTTAGTACGATGAAACGTACGAATATCAATAGATACGTATACATTCACGTTAACACGCAGGTTGTGTGTTACTACGTGCGTGTGCGTGCACGTTAGTATGTAGAATGCGTGAGTGGCTAGAATGTCGGTGTGGGAGTGTTTGTTAGTAGTCACGGGTAATCTAATTTACACACCGTCATGTGATCAATTTCATCAAAAATAAAAGAATCACTAGATAGGCTCTATTCACTGTAAATACTTAGTACTACTTGACAATATTTAAGCTATATCAAAATTTATATAAAATTACATAACATTAGTTTCGATTTTTCTCAATATTCTGCGATAAAATATAATTTATACATCGTGTGTCTGTACACTATTTTTCTCAGCTTCCCTAATAAATACTATTTAGCCTACATAACATTGTCAATGAGACTGTTGAAAGCCTGGCTATTTTATTTATCTAGTGGCTTCTCATGGAAAAAGATTCTTTTTATTTAAAATAAATTAACCCACCTTATACGAATAAACTTTCACTTAGCTTTTTTATAAGTTTATTTTCGTTGTATTATTAGCCACAAAGCCAAACTGTTTCTTTACTGACCAAGTCTTCAAACATCTATTCAATAAAAGCTTGAATAAATATAATGAAATCTATACCTAGACTTTGAAGAGGACACCTGTTTGGGTTGCTTAAAAGAAATCTCTTGGCAGAAATCATCATTTACATTTTCAAACAGTTTATATTTCTAGGTAAAACTAATATAATACACTGTTAATTCGACATCACTATCTTATTTAATTTACGAATTATTTCCAAAGTATAATAATGTAGGTGAGTGTTGTTTTTGGTAAAAACATTAATTTTTTTTGATTTACCTTTTTTAATTGAGAAACTTTTAAATTGTTACAAATTAAAAAGCTATGCTTTACTTTAGTCACTAACGCCACAAATTTAAAAACCTGTATATATATATACATATATATATATATATGTATATGTATATATGTATATATATATATATATATATATATATATATATATATATATATATACATATTGTTTATTTCAATATTATAGCGACTTTAATCAGTAACATAGTACATATTTTTCTTACTCTGAAAAGTAAAGAGTCGTAACTGTCACTGTAACGAGTTTGAGCATATGCACAACTAGATTAAACATTAAAAATATGGATTTACCAAAATATTCACTGATAAGCATTCTCGCATAGTGATATGGTTTAGAAAAATAAATGAATAGTGATCTTCTGAATTCTAGACCTTTTTGGTAATTTTCATTCATGAGCTGTTTAAAATTAATAAGCAAAATAGGTCAGCAGACTAAAATAAAATAAAATGATTTCTACTGATTCAAATAAAATATCAATTGAGTGTTTCGAAACAAGGAATCAATAATTATTCAATTAACAACGTTCCTGTCTTAAAACGACGAAAAACACTATTTTAAAGGTAATTCAATTGAAACGACTTCCTTCAATTAACCATATAATTTAGGAGATTCTAACGGACGCTGCAAAATTGTTTTATTGAATACCTGAAATTGAATTAATAAAACATTTAGAGCGATTGTCAAAATGAGATAGTGCCGTTATTAATCACCCGGCACGTCCACAGCGTTTCACAGCCCGTAGAGCGGTGACGTTCTCGAATGAACGATAACAAGTCTCTTAGATACTTTGATAAATTGAAAATGTTTTAAAATGTTGGGTAATTTTGCCTTGTTATAAAAAGGATATAAACGACACGAAAAAAATAGGACTTATTAAAATTTCACTAAGACTACATACTTTATATTTTAGACACTAAGTGTTAATTATCTGTTTTATATTCATATTTAATTACGCTAATCGATCTACATAAAACTTACGATAACACTCTATAAATTAAACAAAAATCACAGTTCAAACTACGAAAGTTTATACAATAAGCTTTAAACATTTTATTTCTTTTTGGTGGTTAAAAATTAGTAGACGATTTGAAAATTAAAAATTACGGTCCTTATACTGAGAGGAGATTATAAAAATATGGTGCCTCGAAAATACGTCAAAACATAACTTTATTTTGAAAGCGATATTTTTAAAAAACTAGTCAAAATCTATTGTTGTTTATGTTTCCTCCTTTTTAATATGTCATCGACAATGCTTTAATAAACTTTCACTAGAAGTTGTGTTTAAAAAATATACACATCTAACAAGGACCTATGGATGATTTATATTACACTAATATATTATTGGCGGCTGTACTGGCCAAGAGAATAATGTTTGAAAAGTTATTTATACATACATATTAGGCGAAGAGCTAAATAATGATTTCAACCATTCATTTTCTATTCACTGCCTACTTATTTTTCTTGTTGGTTTTTTGCTAATTTAATTAATATTATGTTTATTTTATGAGAGTCAGAAGAAATAACATTTAATAACATTAAGTAATATTCCTAACATATGCAACAAAAATAGATGGGAATTGAAAATAGTATTATTGCTATGGGTGTAGGAACTATCCACGAGACAGTGCCTGCCTGTCTGTTTGTTTGTTCCAGTTTAACGAAAATACTACTAAATTAACGTAGTTGTATCTTTCCGTGAAAATATTATTAAGTTTAAATTTAACTTTACGTGACATTTTTTTTTACTTTAAAAGTATTCCTGAAGGGCATTTAGTTTCTTTATTTATATTTTTTTTTGTTTTCTGTTTGTTTGACAGGATATAAAAAACTATTAATGTTTAATGTACAGATGAAAATTAAAAATAGTTTCATTACATTAATTTTTTAATGAAAACAAAAAATTTCAATATATTTATTGACACTCAACCTGTAAAACCAATTTGTTAAGATAATAACAGAGGTTTGATTGAAACTTTAAGCTATAATATAAATTAATTTTTATTCTGATCAGGAAAACTTTTGAGAGGGAAACATTATTAACAGGAAAATCTTCGCTGCAAAAATAAAACAGTGAAGCCACGGGAAAGATGTAATTATGAATACAAGTAGTATTTTATTTAATTCCATCAGATTTTTGATATTATTATTATGCTATATAGCTATTTGTTTAGAAAAAGTTTACTAAAATTTTTGCAAATTAATAATTTTTGTGCACAGAAATACTTTTAAAGTCGGAATTTTAAATTCATGCCCCCTTACTTAATATTTTTTCTACTAGTTCGTTGTGACATGTGTTAGTAATGGCTTTGAAATAGACGATTTTTTAATTCCAGTCTCATACAAAACAATTTTTACACTGCAGCTAATACTTAAGAGATGTTGATAATGTTTAAAAAACGCTATGTTTAATATTAAAAAAAATCGTTTCAATTTAAATCATAATCTTAACTTTCCACAAATTTTAAAAGCTCAATTACAGAAAAGTCGCTTAAACATGTTAAAATTAAAAAAAATTTCGAAAAAAATTTGAAATAGTGAATATATCGCCAGTTACGAATATGCTATCTTATTAAATAGCGACATCTCGCGGCTTAGTTTGTATATTAACCGGAATTGGGCATAAAGTCATTGCTTTTTGGTGTTTTAGAAAATTTGTGAAAAAATAAAAATCTTGACACAAGATAAAACTAAAGAAACAATTCAGGTAACTTGAAATACATTTGGAAATTTAAAAATTAACCAAAGAGGATGAAATGTACTAAAATTAAGCAATACGATTACGCGTTGTAGCGCCATAACGTCGCCCGAATATCAACACATGACTCATTAATATGTATACGATGAAATATTGTTCAATAAAAACATAAACTCATTCCTAATTAGAAATTATATGTATAAATAAGTTAATGAAAAGATTAACTTAATACATATAATTCTAAATATATTCACGGAAGAAATGGCATTGGATAAAACTAACAAATATTTAATAATATTTATTCACGTAATCAGTTGCGACAATATACACATACCATATTATATACAGTTTTATCTAATGAACTGGGCGTAAGCTTAGGGACGCAGTAAACTTTGCGGAATTTCGTTCCTAATTTATAAAATATGTAATTAAACATTTATCAACCGAGTTATAACTTCCAAGGCGCCTGTTCCCGATTCACGGCGCATTAAACATTAATTATAAATTTTAGCTTTTTACTTTTATTCATAACTGTATACTTTTAGGAACGAACCTAATATATTAATATTATACTGTTTTCTCGTTGTTTCCCTCATTAATATGAAATGGTTAATGGTTTAACGCGGGAGATATTGGGAGTCCAGATATTAATTGACATTTTATTAATTTCTCTCTATTCTATATCAGTGTGGAAAAAAAATTATAAACATATCTGACAATTACTGACAAGCAATTAAGCCATTTTATTCACTTTGTTTCTAATAACGAACTGGAGTCTTATCTAATACTTCCTTTGCTACTAGTATATTGTACTATATGTTTACATTTTGTAAAAAAGCTGAAAATAATGCGAAATGTTAATGTTACGCTATGAATTAAACTTAAAACACATTGAAAAGAATTGCAACTTTTAAGGAAAGTTATACATGATGTGTCTATAAAACTTAGATATTTTATTTGAGGCTAGTGCAGTGTAGTAGGTACTGATATTCAGTACCCATATAGAGATAATAAAATAGATTCTTTTTTGTAAAATTGAAATTAAGATATTCCCCTCATTGATAAACTCGATTCACAATAAGGAAAAGTTTGTTTCTATTATTTTACAAATTATCGCCAAACTACTTATCAAGTCGACTTGAAACTTTTAGTATAGCATAGCTTATAATATCCAAATGGACATTCTACCTAATGTTGCGAATAAACATCAAGTTTATTTGTGTCTGTGTTCCACTTTCACCTCTTTACTACTAAACAAATTTCCATTAAATTTTGTACACACATAGCCTATGTTACGGAAATAAAGAAAGAAAAATTATTTCGAAATATTTATATTTTTGTGGTAATAGAAGAAATGAATTTAGGTAAAAGACCAAGAATATAAATAAGTTCGTGAATATAATAATATAATGAAGATCATAGTTCATCCTACAGCTCTCTACTGAAGGGCAATGGCTTTTTTCTACTTGCGCTCTTTCTTCGATTTTATATACCTTCAACTATTTCACCATTTTCAATGCTATGATCCAATTTGTTTACGAGAAATATTGTTTTCAACTTCACCACCATTTTTTTCAAATTTTCATAGCCATAGCCAAAGGTAATAAATATATAAAAGGAAGGAGAAAAATAGAAGAATAAAAATAATCAACCTGTGAATAAAAATTTAAGACCTGCAATTTTTTGAAAATTCATAATATAAAAACTTCATATTATGAATTTTCTAAAGTTAAAAAAAACTTCTGTAACTTTATAAAGAGTGGCATGTGTTCTATATTTATATAAATTTTATTTATTTTTGTAAAGTATATCACTTTAATCTGCTAAAATCTTTTTGAAAAATATTGTATTTTATCGAAATTTTATTGAAAAATTGCAGTATTTGGATCATTACAATAATTTCGCTGTTATTTAATGTTTACATTTCATCTTATGTTGGCCTGGTTGTAAAAAGAACGCGATCGTTTAAAAAAAAAACATAACTTCTTTTTTTCAAAATGCCTCTATGAACTTTTGTGATTACACAAATAGGATTATAAAGAGGAAGATAGACAAATTTATACTGTCATTATATTAAAATTTATAGACCTGTTTAAATTTTAATAACGATATTTTTAAATTCGACCTTTTACACCGTAAAGTCCAATTACGTAAAACCGATAAAAAACATACGATCTGAATTAAATTAAATCAGGCAAAATTGTGACGACAAACTGAATTCTATGTACAGGTGTTTATAACGGTCTGTTGCTTTACGGGAGGAAAACTTGTGGTTGAAAAATTAAGTGAAGATGGTCAAAGAAAGCATTCTTAAAAAACTTTTAAACATGAATAAAGTAATTGTATAATACACACAACGCTATCGTTTATGGCATTATAAAAGTAAACCTCAAATTAGTGCACATTGTACTGAATTGTCAAATTATTCCCTTCCTTCTAATTGGTATATTATGATGACATATAAGTTAAATGTTAACCCAAATCTAATGAAGTCCAACAGGAACACTTCACGAGTAAATAGAAAAACAAACGGACAAAAATTTTAAAAACAATATCTTTGTGTATTGTTATCTCGCTAGGTTCCCTTTAATAATTTTCTAATTAATTTCCATATTTTTTTCATAGATACATCAATGTATGCTGATTAGTTAATTCCACAGTTTTACTATATGTATAAACAATAAAGCACCTAACAAAAATGTATACAGTCTGATACTAAATCTGTTTAAATAATTTAAGGACGTATATTGACTCAAATGTCAAATGAATATTTTAAATAAAAAAAAAATTAAGATAACCACGTTACCTTACAATATCGAAGAATATTACGTTCCGAAGACATCCGACACGACGTCTGCTCTCATATTTCTCCGGCATTCGGTCTCTTTACTGAAGTATACACCCCTGCACCACTTCAAACTTCATCTGGCCACGTTGATTTTGCAATGTATATAAAATATCCAATGAATTAACTCAACCATGTTAAAATTGTCAAATTAAACTTAAACTTACTTCGTGGTTTATTTTTGATAAATAATTTCCATCATACATTTGGATTATACTACCGTATTACTTTCATACCTCAAGTAAATAGAAGTATTTTGACGAAGTCCATATTTCTAATGTTATAAATTTTACTGTTGTAATCATTATTGTAATAAATTTTGTGGCGACTATTCTCGTAGCACACCTACTCGATCGCAGTGCAAGGGCTCCCGATAATAATCTTATATTGATTTTCACAACCAATATTAGATTTCAAAGAATACATTTTTGTATTGACAAAAACTAGTCCGGAGAAAATTCAGTTTATTATTAAATATGCAGAAACGAAGGAAAATGCAAAAACTCTAATAATTGAAATATATTGAATAAGATTTGTATATGATATTAAATAATACTTTATGCTTCCTCACTACTAGACTGAAATTAATGACCTAAAGAAATGACACTCTATGTAGAATTTATAATAGAACTACAAGATGCCTTCTCCAACTTATTGGTATGCCGTTAAATATCGGTCTTTTAGCTATAATAAAGATAATTAAAATTCATACGTCCTGTAATGTATTAGATTTAGTATCAAGAGGGCAGTATTATCCTTTTTAAAGTCAATTTGAAGAATAAATATTCCAGACCAGTTTTAATAAGTCCATAATTCATACTTTTAGTTTGTCTCATACAGTTAATAAACATTTTGCTAAACTATCTATAATTGAATTGATATTTCGGATCAATTTTGGTGACACCAAGTTACAGATTATATGACTTTTTGTTTTGTTTTTATTTATTTTCATTCGTTTATAATTTTTAATTCGTTTATAATTTTTGAGCATGTTCGCTTTGCTTTTTCATCAATTGTGCTAATACTTTACGTAGAGAAAGTAGTAAAATGGTATTATTGTTGCGTCCTGTGTATTAAGGTTATTCACTTAAGGTTTAATTTTCTACGATTCAAAATATATGTTAGTATGGGTGGCAAAATAAAGTCTTAATAATTTGATTTTTACACATCAGTTGTTAACTGATGTGTGTATTAAGTTTCTTTGATTAATTCAAGTGTTGCTTGATATTTATAACTTCTTAACTTTAGTACAAAAGTATGAATATAAAGGGTTTCATTTATTTCTAAAAATAA
This sequence comes from Druceiella hillmani, assembly GCA_039881145.1. Lineage (NCBI taxonomy): Eukaryota > Metazoa > Arthropoda > Insecta > Lepidoptera > Hepialidae > Druceiella > Druceiella hillmani. The sequence continues at coordinate 7,992,285 of JAYKKI010000042.1, forward strand.
ACTCTTTTTAAAGGAAATGAAGGAATTTATTTTATCGAAATATTCCTGAGAATTACAAAAATATTGGTGAGGTATAAAGAAACAAAGAAACATTTCGAAATAATTCCATGAGACTCAGCACAAGCGTAGGCGCACGCACACGCACTTCCACACCCATACGCACTTTCGCACACAAACACTCGGTGACTGTGAGAGTTACTTTGGTTCGTAATATTTGAATGTCACTGTGTGAGTGTTTTAATGCTTGAATTCCAATGGGTGTAACTGCGGGCAGACATGCATGTGTAGACACACTTGTATGTAATCAAATTTACACTTGTAATCTAACTCATCAGAAAAAATGTAAGCATGTGCTAAGCTACATCCATTCTAAATATTTGGTACCACTTGAAAATATATAAGTTATGTCTAAATGTACACAAATGTGTTCTGATTCTCACTAATATCTTAAGATAAAATATTATATACAAAAAAGGTGCTGTAATATATCATTCTATATTGGAAGAAATTGTTTTCTCAGATTCCCTATTAGATATTATTTGAGCAACAAAACATTTATTGATGAGACTGTTGTACGTTTCTAGTGGGTTTCGATTTATAAATTTGTTTTTAAATAATTTCACATACGAATATATTACGTACACAAACTTATTGAAAGAAAACAATAACAAAAAAACAAATATCTGTTTTCTGTGGAATTTTCTGTTTTCTGTGATTTTATGAATTTTATGACAATAAGATAGACTTCTACGTGAAAATCTGTTATATACAACTTTTGTCTCTTTGAATAAATGTAAAAATATTATGTTTAAATTTTTTGAGACTTAATACGTTATCCCAGTTACGCGTACAAACTGCTTGAAAGAAAATAATAATAGAAAAAGAAATATCCTGTGGAACTTTAAATTTTCTATGATTGAATTTTATGACAATAAGTAGGACTTCGAAGTTGAAATTCGTTGTTTATAACTTTTGTGTCCTTAAAAAAAATTAAAAAATAAGTTCTTATTTTCTTACTTTATGCATATACTATAGAATGACCTATAATATTTACTTAGGACATAGTAAGAAAATGAGATAAAAGGGAAAAGGCGGAAAACAGATATGTTAAGAAAAGCGCGTTACCCAAAAATACTGTTGCCTTATTGCTACAGAGATATTATAATATGGAGTATAGTGTGCTTTAAGTTTTTAAAGAATTTTATATTTAAAAAATAAACAAATTACAACTGGGCCATATCTTGGTTTATTTTAATTTCTCATATTGGTATTCGTTACAAGAGCCACAAATTAATGTTTGTTTGATATTCCGCGAGATTTATAATTATCGAGAAACGACGTTGGAGCACATCACTGTCATTTCTCAATAGTGATATTAATGGGCACCAATTTGTTGGTAGTTAAGGTTTACACTATATAATTGGTCAAACGGAAATAAATATATAAGTCAACAACACTCATCAATTTTAAACTTCGTGATAAGTTTTCCCAAAATTATGCTGGGAATATTTTTTTACTTCAATAAATTGTTTTAATGCAACAAAAGAAACAAAGACCTAATGCGGCACAATTACATTTGATACGATACAGTATCCAATAGCAGCGTGGGCATTTTCCTATATTTTTTCGCCATCCTTTTAATGTTTTTGCATGTGTTGTTTAGCGTAGTATCTCTACAATTTTTTTTAAATTAATAAAATTTTTTATTATGTTTGTTTTTAATTAATTTTTTGAACACATTATATATAATTTTAATGGTAATCTAATAAATACTTTCACATGCTCTGTTTATTCTTTTCCATTTACTTTGTACTTTATTCCTTTGAAAATGGCTATATGATAATTCTTCACAGGTTTTTCTGTCCCTTTAATAGATTTTATGGGAAAAATTTAGCACAAAACTTACAAAAAACAACCAAGAACGAAGGGACTAAAATAATTTTACGGAATTACATTACTTTCTTCCTTATTACATATTGAAGGAACGAAATTATCCACCTACATTATATACCTACATGCCTTGTAACTTTGTTCCTTATTAATTTCCCTACTTAATACTCGTATCTCTAATGCCTCTGGCATTTGTATATATTTTTCATATATTATTATCTACTATTATCTTAGCTACTTAGCCATCTGCTGAAGTTTCTTCATTACAGATTTACAAAACACAAGATTTAATTATCTCTATTTCGTTTTAGTGTACCAGTTTTAAATTTCTTGTTTAAACCTCCTTAGCCAATTTGCCTTAAAATTATAACTCAGTTACGTTGGCTTTAAGCCAGATTTGTAAAAAATTACCGAACATTTTGGAATTTTATCAACTTTTCTACTAAATCTATTAGTAGAAAAGGTAAGGTATGGTAGGGATTGGAAAAAGCTTTCCACTAATTAAAAAAATTAATAATTTACAGTATACTAAAACCGCTTTTCAACGAGGAAAGGAATAATCGTAAAAATGAAGACTGGATAAGTAAGGTTCATTTTTAAAGTTAACCAATGAAGAACTGGAGGAAAAACGAAATTAATATTTAATGAGGCGTGAATTGGGAACAAGGGTCTTGGAAGTTATGACTCAGGTGGTAAAATGTTAATTACAAATTTTAGAAAATAAGAACTAGTTTCTGCAAAGTTTATTTATTGTATCATTAAACTTATATCCAACCAATAGATGTACATATATATATATATATATATATATATATATATATGTATATATATATATAATGTGTGTATATATATACATATATATATATATATATATATATATATATATATATATATATATATATATATATATAAGTGATTAAATACAATAATTACGTCACATTGGTCCTACAGACATGAAGGTCATATTTTGTCAAGGACTTTCTTATTTTGATACTGATTAGAATTATATCACTAATAAAATATATCCTTGTAGTAATCGCGAAGAATAAAATACTTTTTACAGGGATCTAAAGAGCATCTAAAATATCTTATCCTTATATTTCTCTTCTTTCGTATATTTACCAACGGGCTGGATTGTTCTCAATCTATTGCTCGTAAACTTATAAAAATTAGGGAACGTAACTTTTAGATTTCATAGTAAACTTATAGAAAAAATTAAACAAAACTGCATTGTATTGGTATTGGTAATTTTTTTTAGATAATGTCCCGCAAATAAATGGCAAGAGAGATGCGACGTGAATGGAAGTAGATGGTTTTCAGTGGTACGTTAGTGCGCGGATTTGCAATTTCCAATAATTTATGAAAGTGTGTAACGCCGCGTACAGATTAGTAAACGGTAATAGGCAAGGAAATATTCTACCTGAATTTCGTCAGTCCGGATGCTTCGCGTGTATTCGGTTTTCAAATCTAGTTTTAGGTCTGATGTAACAAATTGTCGGCCTATAGCTGTCTTATTATCATTCGCCAAAGTATTTAAACTGTTTTTATTTACAATTAAATGAAACTACGTGATGTAGTATTATTTCTACTTTCTTTAAGTTCGTTACCACGACCTAGGTTTCGTTGTATTACAACAACTTCAGGTGGGCTGTTAATAAAGATTTTATTTATATGCATAGCTAATTCCAGTTAACGGATTGCAGTATGGTTTCCGTCAAAACCGCTCCATTGTCACTAATCTCACAAATTATGTGGCTGGAGAATTAGATTAAAGTCGCCAAGTTGATGTAGCCTATTTTAAAAAAGGTGTCTGACCGAGTCGACAATGATATTCTACTAGTGAAATTATGGGTGGCAGATATGTTTCCTGCTCTAATAAAATTTTTCGCTAATTACTTTCGGGTTCGTAAACATTACGGCAAACTAGGATATTTCAAATCTCAGCCTTAGGTTTCTCAATCTGAAGTAAATTAAGTTCACTCCTGTTTTTAATATGATAAACGATTTTATTACAGTTGTCGGAATTGCTTATTGCCTTCCCTTTGCGGATGATTTAAAACCATTCTTAAGTGTCCATAGTCAAATAGATAGCGAGCTGTTTCAACATGATTTCGACTCATTATTCCAACGGTGTATGAGCAGCAAGCTACATTTAATGTAATGTATATTTTGGCTTACATCAGGGATATAACGATTTTACAAACTGATGCTTGTATTCGATACTAATGGAAACTTTTCCCAAAATTTTCTTTCAATGTTAAACTTTGGCTCAAATAATTCATGTAATAGGCGTATATCAAACAATAATTTGGTTTTTGTAAAATAAGGTATTTTAAATGCTATTGAAATCATAATAAAAATATGTTTTGTTCTTCGCGAATGTCACTAGGATATATAGTGATGTGATTCTAAACCATATCTCCACTAGAAATTCCTTGACAAAATTAAAGAGTCATTTTTATTTGACCAGTTTGATATAATTATTTTGTAATCACTTATCAAGTAATAGAAAAAGAATATTTAAAGTTCAAATTTATTAAACCTTGAAAGAAAATTTATAAAATTTTTAAAACACCTGTTTTTCAGTGTAATATTCAAGAAAACAATAATATGTAATATTCACATTTAAACACGTGTTCACTTTACACACGAATATATAGATATAATACTATAAATTGATTTATAAACAAACCATAATCTGAAAAACTCTTAAAAGGATTTTAATGATGTCCACTTGAGCGCGCGTGTGTGCGTGTGTGGGTGCGCGTGCACGTGCGTTTGCGTGGTTTAAGTCCCATGGGATTCTTTCGAAACCTTTTTTATGTTTCTCCATATCTTATCATAATTTTCACTCTCACACTTCAACTCAGGGAGGCTTCGATTAAAATTATTTCCTCAATTTCTTTCAAATTTATTTAATTTTACCAGTAAATGAAACCTTTTTATTTTTATACCCTTTTACTAGAGCTAAAAGATTCTCAATATTTTATTACATTCAAGTATTACGTGAATTAATCAGAACGATTTAATGAAGATATCAGAAAATTAGTTCATCCTCGACAGAAATCAAATTTTGAATCGTAGCAAATTGTTTTATAACTGAGTAAGCTGAAAGTAGCGGAAGCATTGACAATACAACCAATTTTTTTTTGTACAATTGAGAAGAGAAACGCAATTAAAAATTTATTGATTTCTATATACGACGTGAAACTCGACTCTATTGTCTAACTCGTTGGATTTCAAATATGCAAGTCTTCACGTATACGCTTACGTCTAACTCATGTAACCATTAGCAGGTCCACCGTTTTAAAACTTAAAATATTTAAAAAAAAATCAAGTACGGACATGTATGTTTTTTTCAGAAATATTGTAATTTATGCAAAGAAAGATTGCACGAATTTCATCATGTCCATCTGTCCATCCGCAAATCACAGACTTACAATTACTAGAGTTTTAAGTATATGCGCTTGAAATCTAGTAAGTTGAAATAAATAATGAAACTTTTTACTATATACAATTTTTGAAGCTTTAGTTGTGAAACTACTGTTCTCGGAGTGATTTGCAATGTGTTTTTCATTTATTTAATGACCGGTTCAAAGAAATATTTTTAAATGATTATATTTTCATTTAATTCCAATTTTCAATCAAAACTACAATAACCTACTTTTTGTGTGTTCCAATATTCACTTGACCGGTTTATCATATATAACAAATATTTTCTGTCAATTGATTTGCAGTAAGCTAAATACATGAAATGCTTATGTTGAAAAATAATGATAACCATATGTATGTATATCCTAAGTGGATAATCTATTCTACATAATTAACAATTAAATTAAACTACGTGATATAGTATTATCTCTAGTTTATTAAATTCTTTATCACGGCCAAGGTAGAAATGATACTACATCTAATAAAGTAAAAATAATACTATATCACATAGTTTCATTTAATTGTAAATAATTAATTTCTCCAAACATAATGCCAATAAAACTTAAAATAATACCTCTTAAGTTTTAATACAGCTACTCAATGCGTACCATACTGCCTGAAGCGCAGTGATTATTAATAATCTTCATCGATAAACGGCGCTATGTGTATTTTAAATCCCGCAATGTAATTTTACTTCTAGATATGCATTTCCAAAATGAACGTGGCAAGCGATGAAATGTGGAGTGGTTCAAGAGGGGTAGCTTCTTGAGTAAATAACCCGAAATACCGGAAAAGCACGAGGGCAGAGGTGGTATTGGTTGTCTTCGGAATGTAACACCCTTCGAAGTTGTATCAATGCAGTTAAGCTTACGCGGTTTCCTCTTTGTTTTTAATTTAAATGCATTGGTTTGAAATTTGGCTCAATAAATATAATTTAATTATTTGGGTAGATTTAGTGCCAGATTGCAAAATTTTGGTTTAGGTACTTTATTATTTATACATAAAATAAAACTGTTGAATTAACCAAGCAGTATATTAACGTGTTTACAAAAAAAATATCGGGTCTTATTAGAAAATTATTGATGGGAACCTAACAATATAATTGAATATGAATATTGTTTTTGGATTTTTTTTATGTATATCTGTGGGTTATTTATTTGTTTACGTGTAAATTTTCTTGCTGGATTTTGTTAAATGCCGATTACCCTTTAACTTACATCGAAATAGACCAACTAGAAAGAACAAAGGATAATTTTACATTTTAGTAAAATATACACTAATTTGAAAATTTTACTTTCATAATTATCATAATATATGGCGTCACCTGTGTTATACATTTATCCTATTCATCCTTAAAAATATTTCAAGACGGCTCACTTTGACTTCCTTCACTTAACTCTTTCTTGCTCACTACTCATAAGTTAGCTTGATGCTATACACACCATTCGATTAATATCTGTTGCTTTACCAGATTAACGACTGTACGTAGAAGTCAGTTTAGAATCACAAATTAAACTTCAATCAATTTCACTGAGATCCTTAGCCTTTAATCGGGTTTGTTTAAATATTCTTTGGCCTGAGAAAGCTTGAATTTACCAATATTTTATCATTAAAATTGAAACAAGTCTAACTTTTAAAAGAAACACAATTAAGTTTGTACGACTTCCCATTTAGAACTTCATTTGTATATCCACAAAATTCAAAGAGGTACTTTGAAGAAAAAAACATTTTTTTAAACGATCGGTACATTATTTTAAGAAAGTCCTACTTAAGATAAAATGTAGACACAGAATAACATGACAGTTGATAACAGCGAAATTTATGTAATGATGCAAGTAATACTCAATTTTTTCAATAAAATTTTCATAAAAGGGTAATATTTTTCAGACATTCTGACAAATAAATATATTATACTTTACATAAAATGTGGAAAATAATATGAATATAGAAAACAACCTACCGTTTATAAAGTTACATAACGTATTTTTTTCAGAATAACTTTATATTATAAATAGGCCAAAAATGTGTGCTATGTACCTTAAATTGTTATTCACAAATAGATTCTTTCTTTTTGCTTATGTACTTTCTACAAATAAATTCGAACACCAGGCTATGCTAATGTGAAATAAATAGTGGTGACATTGAAAACAAATATACCTGATAAACAATTTAAATCTGGATTAGCGCCAAAAATGGCGAAATAGTTTAAGATGCATAGAATCGAAGAAACAGCGCAAGAAGAAGAAAGTTGCCCCTGCTGTAGATAGCAGGGGCAAATTTCTTCTTTTCGAACCCTGCTGTAGATAGGTGTGGGGTGATATAAAGCTATTTTTATATAATTACATTCATGCACTTATTTGTATTCACCCCCGAACTTAATTTTTGAAAGGGTGAAAGTGCAACACAAACACAAATAAACTTACTTTTGTGTTCATAACATTAGTTAAGATGTCCATCTGGACATCCTAACTAATGTTATGATAATTATAAGTTATACGATGGTAAAAAATTAAAGTTAGCTTTTGGTAAACTCTTTTGCGTCAGTTTATGAAATAATATGAACCTCATTTTTCTTTTTATGAAACTAGCATATCAATTAGGGGAATAACTTCACTTAACATTTTGTAAAAACTATTTCATTATCCGTACATGCGTACTGAATATGAGTACATTTGTCAGTGCATTAGTTTTAAACATCACATCAAACTTTCCTCAACACATTTGCCCCAAAAGTGTGAATTCATTTGCAATAGCTTTGCGCTTAATTTGTAGACTAACGTTAACATTTCGGAAATTTTTCAGCTATTTTACAGAATGTAATTATCTAGACACGATTGCTTTCTGCAAAAACATCACCTGCTTTTAAGAAATAACGACAAAAGAGTATTATTACGTTCATTTCCAAAAATATATAGTAATTATTACGTTCATTCCCGAAAATATTCAGTTATGAATATAAGTTAAAAACGAAAATTAATAATTAATATTTATTGCGCCGTGAATCAAAAACGGGCGCTTTGGAATTTATGGTTCAGTTGGTAAAGGGTCAATTATAAATTTTATAAAATAAGAACAAAATTCTGCAAGACTTATTGCGTCCCTAAGCTTACGCCCTTGTTCCTTGGTTAAAGCTGTATATAATGCGATATTTGTCACTATATATTATCCCTACTGATTGCACGAATACATTTTGCTAAAGCAATATTCATTAGGTTTTTTAATTGCTCTTTCTCCCGTGAATGTATTTAAAGTTATGTTTATATACTACATAAAACTTGTTATTTACCTAAACAAATAATTTTAAATTACGAGAGGATATATGATTGTTTATGGATAACATTTCATCATATGTATATTTATGAATAACAAATTGCCATTAGAATGATGATTTAGTGCTACATAATCGTATTGCTTGATTTTCGTATAGTTCAATCACTTTGAATGATTTTTAAACTTCACAACATATTTCAAGGGACCCAAAATTATATGTTTAGTATTTATTTATCTTAAGTTTCTTATTTTTGCAGAAATTTTCTAAAACGCCAAAGACCAATGCCTTTATGATGAATTCCAATTGCCATACGATCTAAGTCGTGGGTGTACACTAGTTAATAATATAGTTTCAAAAAATATTTCTATATTTTATATTAACTTAAAATACATAAGTGAATATCTTGTATGATTGCTTTTAAAAGCAATCAAAAGTTATAATAAAAATTGGTACGATTTTCTCTTTGCCAATATTAAAATAGAATGTGACTTATTGCAACTTTTGTCGATACCTCTCAGACGAAATAATAGTCTCAGTGTAAAAGTTGGCATATGTGAAATTGGAATTAAAAATAATCTAGTCTCAAAGCCATCAGTAAAAGATATTACAACGAACTAGTAGAAAAAATGTTAAATATCTTGAGGGAGCCTCAATTTCTAACTTGGATTTCAAACGTATTTCGGTGAGAAAAAAATATTAATTCCACAATATTTGTTTAAACCCTTTATAAACAAATAGCTTTTTAGTTTACCAATTATGTAACTTAGATCTTTTTACCACCTTAGTATTAATTAATAAATATAAAATTTTATAGATAATGTTAATGTAAAAAATTGGTTTAAATTTTCATCCATGCTTTAAACATTTTTCCAATGACCGTTGAATTCATGTCGATTTGGTATTTTTTACTTGAAATAAACAGGAAACAAAGAAGAGATAAAGAAACCAAATAAATGTCCTTTAGGAAAATTTCTAAAAGAAAAAACATCGCATAAAATTATAGTTGAACTTAATAATTATTTCACTAAAAGATTTTACGTCAGTCTAGTAGTTTTTGCGTTAAACTTGAACAAACAAACAGACAAGTAGACACCATCTCGTGGACTGCCTTTACACTCATCGTGACACTAACATTTCAAAAATATGTAAAAAATGAGTGACGATTGAAAGTACGATGAGTTGTACTTTCAATCCTCACTCATTTTTACATATTTTTGAAATGTTAGTTTATGTTTGTTGTTTAAAATTATATCGTATGGTAAGTAGCTGATGGCTAAATAATTATCATTAATATAAATTAAATTAGCAAAGGGTAGATATATAAAACGAGTAGGGAATGAACAGTATAACAGAATGCAAGACAGAATGAATGGTCGAAATTAGCATTTACTCATACTTGGATGATTTATATTGCCTTCTACATTATGTTAAAATGTAACAGAGTAGCTTTACGCATTGTATATTATTGTAACAGTAACAGAGTAGCTCTATGCATTGTATATATTTAAATCCTCTTCAAAAGGAAATTTTTTTAAAGCCTATATAATTATACGTCTATATGAATAATCTTCCGCAATTAGAAGTGTGATCATATGTTGATTCTATACAAGATATTATCCTAGGTTTTATGTAGATGGATTAGTGTAATTAAATACAAATATAACACAAATAAATGAATATTATTTTCTGAAATAAAGTGGTGAAATTTTAAAATATCATAAATTTTCACCGTAATCGCCTTATTTATATCACATTTGTATCAATATAAAAGTACTAGTAAAATTCTCCCACACGTTTTAATGATCCGTATTCTAACTAGAAATACTTACAATTTTACCATATCCATCTGTCTGCTCATATGTATATCACGGCCATTTCTTTTCACACATTATTAGTGGTATAAAGTCAAATTTTTGGATGGATATGAATATTTATATAGTTATGAAATAAAATTTAAAAAAAAGTTTTAATGCCTTTCAAGTTTGTTAGGGCACCTTGGGCTTAAATGTAAATTCGATATAATTTTTTTTGCTTAATCCATTGTTGAATAGGTCTTTCATAGTAGATCTTTCAAAAAATATTGGAGATATGTCATAAATACTTTTTGAATAGAGAGATATTTGTTAAAATTTCTAAACCTAAAGTTTTAAACATTTTCAATTTATCAAAGTATCCGAGAGCGTGCTTGCCCATTGCTTTCAAGAACATCACCTCCCTATGAGTGGTGAAGGGCTGTTGATTTGCCGGGTAACTAATAAATAACGGCACTAACTCATTTTAACAAAGACTAAGTTTTTTTTTAAAACAATTTCAGATATTATACAAAATAGTTTCATAACATCATTTAGAAACTCGCAAATTATTTGGTTTATTTAAGGAAGTCTTTCCAATTCAGTAACTTTGAAAATACTCTTTTTACCTGTTTTAGGACAGGAAAGTTGTGAATTTAAGAATTATTGATTGTCTATTTCCAAATATTCAGTTGTTTTTTTTATTGAAATCAAGAAAAATGATTTTACTTTATTTTTGTCTATTCACCTGTTTCGTTTATTAATTTTAAAAGCTCATTTTATTAGTTTATTAAACGGATCTTGATCAAACTTATTATCAACTTTATCCAGTATATATGGGAATGAATTTAAAAGTGAATGTTAACATATTAGTGACTACGCAGGAGTGCTTTATACATAATATTAAATATTTTGATAATTTTAGTTTTAAAATTCTTACTCCTAATTTCATAATTTTAAAAGTGTTAACAAGTATTTCCATCAAATCTGTTTCGTTAATCTGGATTGCTTATTTCACATCATCCCTAACTGTATCCCGTAATATATACCATATTTCCAATAATTTAACGTAATAGTGCATACTCTCTAAATTTACAATGACAGTACTTTGTAATATTCGGATTAAAAAAATATATCCTATGCTATAACTTTACTTAAGTGGCTATAATATTGAAATAAAGATATTATATATATATATATATATATATATATATATATATATATATATATATATATATTCAAGAAAAGTTACCATTTCCTTAACAGTTCAAAATTAGTATATAATTGACTTCATTCGAGTTTATGGGTATCTCTAATAATCGTGGTAGATCGGACTATAAAATAAATGTAACTAATTCGTTTTTTTTAATTATTGACTAAAACCATCCTTGGCGTTTTGGTCTATTAAAAACTTTTAAGCATAAATTTTTAAACACAATTCTCAAAAATACATAAAATATAATCTTTTAAATGGAAACAGGTAGAACGGCTGCTCTTGGCAAGTTATAGTTGTAAGATTATATTGATTGGGTTTGTATCCAGGGAAAGGTCAATAGATATAAGGGATAAAGGGTATTTTCAAATGAAATATTAGTAAATGAGTACGAAACACGCCGAAATTTGTGGGTATACTTATACGTTTCAGAGGCTTGCAAATTCCGAATCGAGCATCCTATTGAAAACATACTTTTTTCTTCGGTAGTGTCACAAAAATTGCAGCAAAACAATTTGAATTGGACACGGATAAATTGCAGGCAACTTGTATTAGTCCATATAGGAAAGGTACCCATTATTTTTCGTTATAATCAGAAAAATATTTCCCGAATTAAAACCAAAAAATGGTTTAATTATCCACACTAAAACGGTACTTGTCGGCTGCCAGCTTGCAATAAATAAAGACGATCGCCGTGTTACACGTAGTCGCGGTGAAGTTGTTTGACGTTTAATATTCTAGAGGTTTTTCTTTTTCATAATATCGCAGATGAGTCTGTCACTCTTAATGCGAAAGTGTATATCTCTATTTATGAAATAATATGAGGTTGTTTGATTCAGTTTTAAGTTAAAACTGCATCATATTTCTCTTAGCGTTTAAGGTTTCTCTTAAGGTTTTGTTGATTGAAATTCTCGTTAGACCGATGGTTTTAAAATTTCTTTTAATACTTTATTATTATACTTTGGAAATAATTCATAAATAAGACAAGGTGTTCATGTAGAGTTAGCAGTGCATTACATTAGTTTTAACTTAGAATTATAGGCCGTTTGAAAAATATAAATGATGGTTTCTTTCAAAAGACTTCTTCCAGACACATAGAAAAGTATCTCTCTAGTAGGGAATCTGAAAAAAAAATGTATTTAGGCACATTCTGTATAAATTATATTTTGCCTCAAAATATTGATAAAAATCAAAACACATCTAATGTGATTTCATGTACATTTTGACGTAACTTGAATATTTTTAAGTGGTACCAAATATTTAGAGCCTATATTTATAGCTTCCTTTATTTTTGATGAATTGGAACATATGATAGTTTTCATGTTTGACTATACGTCAGTGGGTAACTCTAAGTATGCACGCACGCGCGTACTTATACACTCATTTCAACTACTCACACGCTCCCACACTGAAACTCCGTACACTCAAGCACTCAAGCACACTAGCGCACTCATGCACGCATTTACGCAATACGCATTTACACAGGCTAACGTCGACCCATGCCCACAAAGTAATATACATAAAGTAAAGTAATATACGCACAAAGTAATATACATTTATATTTGGTTCCATCGTGTAGAATTATATTTGTATAAATCGAAAGGTTGTTTTATTTTTGATTTACACTTTAGGGCCAAAATAATGCTAATATCTGTGAATGAAAAGCTCCATATGATGATCAAACATTACGAATATTATTGAAACGAAGCAAATATTTGTTAAAAACATTACAAAATTACATTAAATAATTGAAAGATGTCTACGCATTTGAATATTGTTTTAGAATTTATTTCAGAATTTTTTTTTCATCTTAATCGAAATTTATAATAAAATTTTTGCCCACATTTTAATGATCCGTATTCTAACTAGAAATACTTATAATTTTGCCATATCCTCTGTCTGCTCATATCTACATCACTGCCATTTCTTTTCACAGAAAATTAGTGGTATAACGCTGAATTTTGAAATGGATAAGAATATTTAGATAGTTATGAAACAATATGTTGAATAAAGTTTTGATGCCTTTCAACTTTGCCAAAGCACCTTGGGCTTATATGTAAAATTGATTTGATTTTTTTTGCATAATTCATTGTTGAATAGGTCTTTTAAAAAATATTGGGGATGTGTCATAAATACTTTTCAAATACAGCGATTTATTTACGAAATTTTCAAAATGTTAATTTTTGTTAAAGTTACTAAACCTAAAGTTTTAAACAAGACATAGTTTTAGAACCCTACACAAATTTGTAATATTTCTGATGATGATCCTAGATACCATATTTTTTTTGAATAAAAACAAAGTTTTTACGCCTGTGAAAAATATATTACCTGATGTATTTCTTGTGAAAATTTTTTATTTGTAAAAAGGTAAAAAAGAATACTATGTATCCTTAAATACCTAAATATGTATGAAACTTTTATAGTACGAGATTTACTTGCACTTCACTGGTTTTGAAATAAATTTTTTAGCTATCGGTACGGCTCAATCTTTTAACATACAAAAATTATCAAAAATGATTTGTAATAATAACCTTACCCGTATTTTTATGTTTATACTTTTAGTCTTTCACATCGTTTCATGTTTATACATTTAGTCTTTCACATCAAAAATGATTTGTAATAATAACCTTACCTATATTTTTATGTTTATACTTCTAGTCTTTCATATCGTACGTGAAATGAAATATATTACTCCCATTTTTATATTATTTCAATGAATATTCTTTACTTTAATATGTACTCTTTTGTACAAAAAAAACAAGCCATAATTTTTTTTAATTAGTTGAAGTAAAAGTATAAAATTATTAGATTTTATGCAACAAAATGAAATATTATTATTTACGAATGGTGAAACTTTTGGCCTGTAAATTAGACTCTCGCAATTTGTTTTCTTTTTGCACCTTTATAAAATTACTCGTTGCAATAGAAAAAAGGGGAAGAGGGGGCTTTAACTGGCTGTATTATTTATTCAACAAAATTTTCAAAACACAAAAGAAATTAATGCAGAACGGCAGAGAAGGTCACCTTCTTTTGCCGAAATCACTATTACAATTTTTCATGGCTTGCCCTCGATGAGATTTTTAATGTTTTCTTGGGAAATACACTCCCCATTCGGACACAATAACATTTTTATCTCCCGGATGTACCGTCAGGCTAAATCCATAGTTCTAATATGATGTTGTCGAATATCCCATAGATGGTCAATAGGATGGAGTACGGGACTTTGTGCTGGCAAATTTAAACGGGGAATCTTGACCTCAGTCAGGAAACGTCTACATGTGAAATATCGAGTCGACACCAAATAAAAATTTTGATTTATGAATAATTTATTATAAACATATAAAAAGATATGTTTTTTTCTACGTTTAGTTCTTATAAATTTCTGTTTAGAACTTTATTGTTGTAATCGCAAATAAAAAAGTAATAGTTACAATATTTTTAAAAGATCAACGCTATCCTAATACGATAGTCGAAAACAGCAAAAATAATATAATGAACAAAACAATACTCCATTTATTTAATGAATATCTATAAGGTGGTCATACATTTCAAGGACATTTTGACACAAGTAAGTGATAACCGTCAATAATCATTATAATAAAATTGACCCCGTATTGAAAATATGCCACTGCTTTTGACATATTTTTTTGTAATTTAGAATACTTTTAAATTATAAATTTATTTAAGCTTGTTGCGACATGTCACGAAAAAATTAAACATTATTTTTTTCAAGTACAAATTTTTCTGTCCTATTTTTTTTTCTTTTAATATATATGTTTACTATGGTAGTTTGTAATGGAGAGAAACAAACAAACAATGTGGAAAAAAAAAACCAAATGCTAAAATATTGTCGTTCATTACACATTTATACTCGCGCTTATCCTTATATTCACACTCTTATAAATATCACGTAATTTTTTTCAAATATTAAAAAAGTCTGTATCAGAAAGAATTTGATAGTTTTTCTGCATTATGCACACCATAACTGTGCAATACTTAACGAATATCAATTAAGCAGTTATGGAGTAAAAGTGGAACAAACGAATAAATCTACTCATTTTGTGTTATTATTATTTGGGTATTGAATATTACCCAGATCAGATTATTAGTATCACACTTCAAATATAACTTTCCTTAACATATTTGCCTTTCTAACGGTATATAATTATCTAGAAACGATTTCAATCTATAAAAAATATCTTAGTTTTTAAGCAATTTCCGGAATCTATCAGAAATTTGAAAATGCAACAGTTTTTTGTTAGAAATATTTTGAAAATTCAAATAATAGCATAACTGTAATTGGTAGGTTTTTACTTTTCAAATTTATTCATAACTAACTGAAATAGAGTTACAAATGTATATAAAATATCAATTGAGATCTGGATCCTCACATCTCTTTTGTACAAAACTTGAGACCGTGCAAAACAGTGAAAAAAATGACGACGAAAACATATTATGATTCCATCTTAGGTCCATTTTTTAGGAATATACAGCGAGGAATAAAGGATAAAAGGAAAATTAACATTTTATGTTTAATGAGCTGTGAATTGGAAACAGGCGTCTTGGAAATAATGGCCCAGTAGGTAAACGGTTAATTACTTATTTTATGAAATAAAAACGAGATCCTGCAAGGTTTATCGCATCGCTAAACATTACATTCAGTACATAAAAAAGTTATATATTTTGTATTATTTCTTAGTCAGCATATACTGTCGTTACTGATTATATGTATATATGATCATAAAGAACTATGCATTATATTTATGTAACACTTTCCGCGTAAACATATATTGACTAATATATATTATATAAATTTATTTACTTATTTACGTATATTATTTCTAAAGAACATAAATCAATACGCTATAGACTTATTGGATTCTTTTCATCACTATTATGGTTATAATTAACATCGTATAATTAATTTTACACTTTATTAAGACGATACTCAATTGTAGTGCTTAATCTTTAATTCTCTTTTGATATATTATTTTCGTCGATGGCTTACATATTTGTTTCTGTGGAATTTTAAACAATTCATTTCTTAACATAGTATTTATCAAGTTTCAGAATTTTTTTCATACCTTGATGTTGGCTACCTTAACTAATTTTAAGTGATATCCACGTTGAAGGATATTCTCTTAATTCAAATTATTAAAGTACCATTTACTACATAACTAATGTAAAATGCTGAATTTATGAACTATTTCAGTACTTTTCATTGCTTATGTGATTTTCCATGTTCAAAAGGTTTTCGTGTCTGAAGTATTAAAATGTTACCAGTTCCGATTTATTTGAATACATAAGCCAAGGAATTATTTCGCTATAATTTCTATTGAACTTACGCGTTGTTAAATACACCCAATCTACAACTCTCGTTACCAACCACTTACAAAGTATATAAAGTATATTATGTGGACTATGTATATATACATAGTCCACATAATATACTTTTTTGTTTAGCGTTATTTATGTCAAAAAAAGTTTTAGTTTTTTTATAAAATATAAAAGATCTTAAAATATCTCAATGCGTTTTTAGGTACTGACTCGGAATTTCGATTTTGAAGGTCTTCACGTCGACGATTCTACAGTCGCGAAAGACGAACGTCTATAATTAGTGCATTATGTGAGTAATGACATCAGCGCAGAAACGGAAATATTCATGGTTTTTTTCAAAACTTTAGGTCAGGTTTGATGGTTTTCATACGACACGCAAAACAAAAAAAAACAGATAAACAAATTAAACGTCTCACAGGAAAAAATTTAAATAAAGAAAATTTAGCGTAAATTAAACTTGAACTCAAGAAATTATTTCCATGGAAGATCTTGTAACAAATTTTACTTGTAGCAAGGACAGGTACACAATGACGCTTAGAGGGATTCTACCATCTTGCATTATTTTTGTTATATATGAAAAAACTAACCTCAAAAAATTATTTTAATGTAAGTAAAGTTAGCACGGGATAAACATTGATAATGCAAAGCGAATGTGCCATGAATACAAATATAAGAGACAATGAATGTTTGAAATCAGTGTTCACACCACTTTGAATAACACATATGTTTATATGATGTAATAGATTTCCACATACTATATATATATATATATATATATATATATATACACACACACACATATATATATATATATACACACGTACATACGAATCCGCTTTCAAATATTACTGCACCAAGCAGTACAGCCAATATTAAAATATTAGTGTAATATGAACCATCCAGGGACCTCAACAAATAATTATATTTTTAATATAATTTCTACTTAAAACTCATTCAATTACCGTGAGTCGATATAATTCACAATTCAATGAGTTTTTTTTTATAACAAAAGATCGACAGTCGTTTTTTAAGTATGTTTTGACAAATATTCTTTTTTCACGTATATCCGAGGAATCAGTATTTGTAATTACCAATTCCTATTTGTAATATAAGCCATCAAGGGACCTCGATAAATAGTTCTCTTTTTTACATAATTACTATTTAAAACATATTGGATTGCCGATATAATATCGACATACTTGACGGCAATAAAATGAGTTTTTGCAATATCAACAGATCGTCAGTTGTTTTTTGAAGTCTGTTTCAAAAACATTCCTTCTTCACGTATATTCGATGAATCAGTATTTATATTTACCACTTCTTTATTTTAATATAAGCCATCCAGGGCCTCGATAAATTGTTCTATTTTTTAAACATAATTACTATTCAAAACATATTGGATTGCCGATATAATATCGACATAATTGACGGCAATAAAATGAGTTTTTGCAATATCAACAGATCGTCAGTTGTTTTTGAAGTCTGTTTCAAAAACATTCCTTCTTCACGTATATTTGATAAATCAGTATTTATATTTACCACTTCTTTATTTTAATATAAGCCATCCAGGGCCTAAATAAATTGTTCTATTTTTTAAACATAATTACTATTCAAAACATATTGGATTGCCGATATAATATCGACATACTTGACGGCAATAAAATGAGTTTTTGCAATATCAACAGATCGTCAGTTGTTTTTTGAAGTCTGTTTCAAAAATATTCCTTCTTCACGTATATTTGATAAATCAGTATTTATATTTACCACTTCTTTATTTTAATATAAGCCATCCAGGGCCTAAATAAATTGTTCTATTTTTTAAACATAATTACTATTCAAAACATATTGGATTGCCGATATAATATCGACATAATTGACGGCAATAAAATGAGTTTTTGCAATATCAACAGATCGTCAGTTATTTTTTGAAGTCTGTTTCAAAAACATTCCTTCTTCACGTATATTCGATGAATCAGTATTTATAATTACCACTTCGAATAATCAATATATATAATTACCACTTCGTGTTCACTAAAAGCACAACTCATACCCTTCAAATCATGCAGTTATTTCAAAGTCGATTGTGTAAATTTTCAAAGTCGATTGTGTAAACTTCTACGATTCAAAGTTTGACCATAAATTAGTTATTTTCGTAGATTCGCTGAAGGTCGATTGGCGTAATGAAACATAAATATAAAATAAATAACAATTATAACCTAAAATGAAAATATTATAGTCTGAATGAAATTATAATAATTCATTTCCATCCATCGTTTTCGCGTTATTTGTGTTATACCTGTAATAGTATCGAAGTGATTTTTATTATTATGTTTTAAAATTTGGATTTATGCTTTATAAACATTTTTGAAACTTATTCAATTTATCAAAGTATCTAAGCGTACTATTATTCATTTATTTCAAAATTGTCATAGCAAGCAATGACATACTGTGCAAACTGGGAATGATTAATAACCGCACTAACTCATATTAACGGCCGCTCTAAGTGTTTTATTAATACAATTTCAAGTTTTCATTAAAATAATTTCGCAGTATCCGTTTAACTATTAAAATATTTGATTTATTAAAGCACTTTCGATCGAATAATTTCAGATATTTTGTTTTTTTGTCGTTCTGAGAATTTAGATAAAAGTTGTAAATTGAATTATGATAAGTTTCCCATTTCGAAACATCCGATTAGTCTTTTTGTTTAAATCAAAACAAATAATTTTTTTTTATTCTCTCCTATTTAACCGTTCAGAGTTAGAATAAGGTTAGGATTATTTAAACTTTAAAAATCATCGTAAAATAGAATGTAAAGTAGGACATTTTTTTTCTTTTTAATAGGTGAAATACTTTTTGGTGCTTTAAAACATAAGTTCTGCTTAGCCTAGATATTATAGGCTTTGTATGATATAAATTCTTTAACATGTAATCAACGGTGTTGGGTTTTAATTTTCCTAAACTAAACGTGTAGACACAAGCTGTGTATTTACCCGTTAAGTTCAATATTTTGTCTTAAGTTGAAGCTAACAACAGAAATTATTCTGACATGTAAAATTTTTAGGACCATATTTTATTATCGTAGGAGCTTTTATGAGAAAATATGTTAGTTTGCTTTGTATATAAAATCTCGAATTGTTAATAAAAAACTCTTGGTTCATTAGATCACACTTTTGGTCAATAATATTAAAATATTGAAATAAAAAATTTTATTTTTTGTTGTTGAAAACCTATTTCAGTGTGTCATTTTTCTTGCAGCCTGAATGTTAATTAATATATTTGAAAATTTTAATGTAAAAAAGGACTTCATATTTTCATTTTAATTGTTTCACTAATAAAAATTAAATATCGATTTGGTAGTTCTTACGCGATATTCACACAAACAGAAAACATAAAAAGAAACGGAATTTTTTTTAAATTAAGTTTGAATTCTAGGAATTCTTTCACTGAAAAGTCCATTTGCGTCGGTCTAGTACTTTTTTGGTTATAATCGATCAAGAGGCAGACAGGCAGACACTGCACTATGAATTGCTCCTACACCCATCGCAATATTTGCAGTCTTTACTTATGTTGATTAACTATGTTTAAATTCTTGCTTGATGTAATTAAAATTCTATCGTCTCGTAAGAAGCTGATCTTCAAGAAATAAACACTTACCTAAATTAGAGTAGCACAATACAAATAAGGATAATCGGTATAGAATAAACTGTGTAAGAAAATACATGACAAAAGGGATAGTTAAAATTTTTAGATACTCAACCTTGGATCGTTTGTATTACATTCTAGATTTTGATCAAATATAACATAATCGCTCGCCGCATAATATATATAAACCCGTTTTCGAACGTCATTGTTTCCGGCGTCACTGCTGATATTAATAAGAATATTAGTGTAATATAAACCATTTGGTATATTTTTTTAAACGTAACTTACTAAAAATTAATTAAACCTTTATCGATTATATTTTAAAAATAAGTAATAACCACATATTTATACTTGTCTTACTGCTTTCCCCTATTTTTAAAGTACCGTATTTTCATAATTTCTCATCTATATGGTTACTTCAATTTTTAATTTTCAAATCATACAGTAAATTTTAACCTTCCAAACGGAATCATTTTTTTAAAGCCTATTGTATAAACTTCTGCAATTTGAAGTGTGATCATGGGTTAGTTTCACATAAGATGTAACCGTAAATTTTATGTAGATCGAGTGGTATAATTAAATACAAATATAAAACAAATCAATAAAATTTGTCGCCTAAAATATAAGGTATATATTCTTGGTGAAATTTTATATAAAGTATCTAAGAGCACTGTTATATATCTTATATATCAAGAACGTCTACGCTATATAGGCGGTGAAGGGCTATGACAACGCTGGATGGCTCATTTTTTAACAACCGCTCTAAGTAATTTATTAATAAAATTTCAGATTTTTCGTAAAATAATTTTGCAACATCCGTTAAAAATTCGTAAATAATTTAGTTCGTAGAACAATTTCCTTCCAATTTAATATTTTTACTTGTTTTAGGACGGAAAAGTTAGGAATTATTGTTTTTAAATATTCAATTAATCTTGTTAATTTAAACGTTAAAAATTAGTTTATTTTATTTTTGTAAATTAACCTGTTTCGTTCATGAATTTTGAAATGCACTTTAAGGAAACTTTTTAATAGATAAGAACGAAAGTAAGAATGAAAATTAACACGAAGACTTGATATTTGGACCAATATTCCTTCTATTTCTGGCGACAAATTTTATGGATTTGTTTTGTGATTGTAACACTAATTCGTAATAAATTAACAGTTTCAAAAATAATAAAAGGCACACGTTTAAATATATTGTATTAAAAGCAAAAAAAAATTACCAAAATTTGTCTTGAAATCTTACTGAAATGTTAATGTCATTCGCACAACCTAATTTGATAAGCAAAATCATTTATTTTTGACAAATAGCGCCGTACACTTTTACTCTCAAATACTATACTCAATAACCAACATAGCTTATACGAGTACTAAAATCCTTACAGAATAGAGAGGACTGAAATATTCAATCGAGAGAACTGAAATAATATAAAATTTTCATATATTCTTTTGCTAATTAACGTCAAAGTATTGTAAATGTTTAAGACGTATTTATTTACTTAGACGTTTTAAATCCAATTGTTTAGTTTATAGTTAATAGAAGAAAATAAATCTCCATTTTGGGAACAGATTTTAATTTTTGTTCTTTTTTAAAACGCAACATTTTGTAGTACTAAAAAGTTATCTTTTGTACTAAATAGTATTTTATATATAGTGTTTTAAACCTGCCAACCTGTAAATTTATTAATGTAGTTAACTATAACTACATTAATAAATTTACGACAGTTTAATACATAGCACATATTATAAGGACAGGAAAACTTCTAAATTTCCATTAGATAGTAATTCTTACGAGAATCAAGTACAAATAAATGAAAATAAATAAAAAGTCCATGTGAAGGAGCTGATCGATTTGAGACTAACATATATATAAAAAACCTATGAAATGCGAATAAAACTTACAATAAAACGGTTTCCTTCACACTTAATCGCTTATAAACTAATAGGCGTACAAAGTACATCTATTAAATTATTTGCAAATTCTATTTTTTTACAGAACAAATACATTGCTTACTGCGTCCTTCAAAAGCGTAAAAACTTTGCGCAAGTTAAAAATAGTTATGGTATATAAACCATTGCTGCTTTTTTTTCAACTTTTACAGACAGACAAACAGACACGTGTAGGGGTTCCGCTCCTTCTTTTTCAGGTACGGAACCCTACAAATGATAAACTTGGCCGAAAAATTTATGAATGGATTAATCGATACAGGAATTTCAATAGTGTATGAAAACAATTATTATAATTGGCTCCTGCTAAACATAATTTGCAAAGAAACGTAAAAATTTACTGAAAAAAAGAGTAAAATCACTGTCAATACCAATATTATATTAAAGGTAGTTATGATACAATGAAACTTTCTCCATTTTTATATTAAATCAATATTTTAAAGTAAACAAAAACAATCCTACTGAACACTGACGAATGAAGTTGAGAAATTTCATTAATAATTGACTGCTATTTTTTTATTACTACTCCATATATAATGTAATGTAAATCTTATAATTTGAAACTATCAACAAAATGGAGCATGTTAACGCCCAAGAACTAAAGTTTCTCAAAATGTCGAACATTGCACACTAGTCTGGTCTGTTTGAACAATTTACGATAATCTCTTGTTAACGATCATTATGTGGCTCATTGGGATACCAATATGAAATATTACAACATAAGCATATAATATATAACACAAACGCATGTAATTTATAAGCGAAATAAATAATATCTTGTAGTACGTAAAATAAACTATATGCAAAACTAACTTTGTATTTTTGGGGGTTTGGTTATAATAATACTCTTAACTGTCTTTTTTAGACTCTATATTTTTATGTACGTCGTACCCAGTTCATGCAAAAACGACTATGCGTTTTAATAACAATATTAAAAAACTTTACTGAACAAACTTAAAACATAATTCATATTCACGACTCCATCTATCAAAATAAAGTACCTCTGTAGTACACAGACACGACAGCATATCTTTGTGAATGCGCTCAACTTCAAATATATGTTTTGCAACATTTTACTTTTATTAAAATTTCCCACGAATTTCCAGCTATGTCCGTAATATAGGGAAATTTATGATAAATAAAAACATAATTTTCTTACATTTATAAGAAGGAGATAATAGATATAGATGGCAGAACAAAACTCAGTCATTCGACCTTATTTTCTTAAAATAGAATCACCAAAAATAGGAAATCAGACTCGACACTCCTTTTTCTGTTATTATTTTCTTCCAACAATTTTTGTCAATATAAGGTAGAGTAAGTAATTTTAAACGAAAAAATGTTTTTTTTTTCAATGGAAAGCCACTAGAAAAATAAACTACACTAATAATGTTTCAATGAGTAAATAATATCTAATGGGAAATCTAAGAGAAAAGGTGTTTGGACACATTATTTATTATTTATATTTTATCTCAGGATATGGATAAGATATTGAATATATTTTGCGTTAATTTTGTAGCCATTTATTATTACTTAATTTTTATTCACAACAAAATGAAACTACGTGATGTGACATCATTTCTACTTTATTTAAATTCTAACCGTAACCTAGATTTTGTTGTATAAAACAACTTCAGGTGGGTAATTTTTAAAGATGGCAGTGCAACATACAAATTGTCCATCTGAAGATGCTGTCATATAACGAAACCTAGATCATGGTAAAAAATTTAAATAAAATAGAAATAATACTACGTCACGTAGTTTCATTCAATTGCAAAATAAAAATTAAGTGATATAGACAAGAATCATAACATAGGTAACGTAATTTTATGTTCATTTTGATACAACTTAAATAACGTGAAGTGGTACTAAGTATTTGGGGTGAATAAAGCCTACATAAGGCTTCTTTTATTTTTGATAAGTTTGGTCACATTCAATTTTATTATTTGTGAGTGTGTAACTGTGAATAATATGCGTTCGCGTGTCCGCGCACAATCCTTTACATTCACACACTTCCACAATGGCACTCCTTACACACATGTACTCAAGTACACACAACCCATTTATTGGCGTGTGTGTTCATATATATTGATATTCGATTTCATTGTACTAATGCTATATTTGCATAAATTGAAAGGTTATTTTATTTTTATATTACTTGTCCAAAATAATGTAAATATCTGTGAATAAAATGCTTCATGTGAGTGTCAACCATTTCAAATGATTATTAGAAGTTATTAAACAAAAACAAACATTTCTTAACATTTAAAAAAATACACCAGAAAATTTTTAACTTGCTTTGTTTTGAATACTGTTTTCAGAATTTATAATTTTTATAACTCTAATCAATATTCATAGCAATACTCAGACAGGGAGATTCTCTGTCTTGCATCCTATTTAATATAACCCTTAAAAAAGTTATAAGAAACTAGGGGATTAACACCATAAATACCACCCTGCAAAGATCTACACAATGGCTGGCCTGCGCTGATGACATTGATATAGTTGGGCGAACCAAAAAAGATGTTATGGAGATGTTTATTGCCCTTGAAACTGCTACTAAAAATATTGGCTTAGCAGTAAACGAAGAAAAAAACAAAATTTTTCGTAACAAGCTCCAGAGCGCAAGATGTGCAGTCGCTCCAAATTAGAAATTATACCTTTAAAGAAGTCATCAGTTTAAATATCTGGGCACAATCATTACCAGTAAAAATGAGATAAAAGTTGAAGTTGGGAACCGACTTTTGATACCAAATGGATGTTACTACGGTCTAAAAAGACAACTCAAATCAAAATTCTTCTCTGTTAATATAAAAATAAATCAATGTAAAATTCTCATCAGACGTGTAATTTTTTTATGGTTGTAAAATAAGGCCAATTAATAAAGCAGAAGAGAATAGACTACTCATTGAAAGAAAAATCCTTTGGTCAATTTTTGGAGCGGTTAAAGAAAATGATATCTGGAGACGTTTTTATAACAATTACATTTATAATAAATATAGGCAAGCTAACATTTTGAGAGTATCAAGTCCTACAGAATCAGATGGTTGGGACAAGTATTTCGACAGTAAGTTCTGGACCCAGTTAAATAAACTGACGTTCTCGAAGATTAAAAGTACAAGGAAGA
Organism: Druceiella hillmani; assembly: GCA_039881145.1. NCBI lineage: Eukaryota > Metazoa > Arthropoda > Insecta > Lepidoptera > Hepialidae > Druceiella > Druceiella hillmani. The sequence goes on from JAYKKI010000042.1 coordinate 8,017,937, forward strand.
AGACTACCTATAAGGTGGTTGGACAGGGTAGAGAAAGACTTAAATATTTTAGGAGCCAACAGGTGGAGAAATCTTCCATCAAGTCGAACCACCTGGAGGGAGCGGTTTGGGAAAGCCGTGGTCTGCACCAGGCTGACAAAGAAGAAGAAAATATAAATGTGTACGGAACACTCAAAATGTGAGTTTCACTTGAATTCGACATATTTTTTTAATATTGTCGATATAAAATTAAAAACATTCTTTTCAAATTACACATTTATTTTTTTATAATCAAAATATATTCAATTCCTATTTGTATAGCCCGTCATTCCATCCTTTTGCTATTAAGTTAGTTGAATATATCTACATACGACAAGTTATGTAAAAAATTAACAAAATATATACTTTTAGTTAACTTAAAAAAGATTGTTATTTTTCAATAAAGCATAGAGAAAAACACACAGCGTTTAAATTTGCAATCGATTTTTCATAACCTTGAAATAACATACAAATAAAATCAAAAGGAAACGATAACAGTTAATGTTTAATGACCCACTAATCGCAAAGGGTAGTGAGGGAAGTTATGGTTCAGTTGGTAAGCGCTTAATCAGATAATTTATAAAATAAGAACGGGGTTCTACAAGGTTTATCGCACCCCTAACTCTGATGTTCGGTCAAGCGAGTCCCAAATATATACGTGCCTATGGGTTTATATAATTTGTATTAGTTAGATAGATGCATATAGGATACCTTCGTAACATTCGTTATTTTTACGCAAAATGTCTTTCACGTGTTCCTTTGAGTAAGTGAGTAAAAAGTTTGAGTAAGTTAGTAAAAAGCGAGCAATTTATTGCAATGCCAAAACTTTATAACAAAGCTAAGTAACACATCAAGAAGAAACACATAAAGTAGGTATCTATTTATCGGTCAACAGATCTGAGAATTCGAACTGAATTAATACCAAATAACATAACATAAACCTTAAAATAAAACTCGATTTGTGTGAACAAAGTTTTACAACCAGCGCAGCACTTATTTGCAGTAATATTAAATTTACATGTTGTTCGGATATAATACAACTCTACAAGGACAACTTCCTATTAAGGTGCAGGTGAATATTATTGATGAAACCATAAAATGCTCTAAATTGAGCCCCCTGAGATTGTTTCGAAGACTTTCGAAGTTTCTTCATAAATTATTTAAATTTTTCTATTTTTCTGGAGGAAGTTAATACATACTATTTTCCTAATGCTTTTGTGCAATAATTTATTTGTTCAAATATTTAAAAACAGCCTTAACATATTTACTTTTTAATAACAGAAAAAGAGCATAAAGATTATTAGTACTTTACCACACTCAAGTAAAACTTGAACTAATCTGGGCAACTCAATACATATACGATAATTATGTCTTCGTAAATAAAAAAAATCAACCTACTAAACGTCTTTGAATAATAACTTATCTTTTTAATCGTAGGAAATAATATCTGAATTTAAAAGGCTATATACATAGGACATCACAGCAATGCAACTGAAGCTTACACAATAACAATATTTAGTCCGAAATATCGATTCAATCAATGCAATTACAGGAGTTCGGCTAAAAAAAAAACTTTCATAAAAGTGTTTACAATGAAAATTGTTTAAGGAAAGTATATTAACAAGGAAGTTTGAGCTTAATTTGACACGTTTAACTTTGCCGAATTATTTTATTGGATTCGCCATGTACAATTGTGGAACTCGATTTCATTGTAAAACTCGTTGACTTTAATATGCAAGTGTCCGCATAAATGTTAACGTCAAATCCATGTTGCGGTTGGTTTTAAAGCTTCAAACTTTTAAACATTTTTAAAAAAGTTAGGTACTAGTAATTAAATGTCAAAAGATTAGTTGAGCAATTACCTAAGTTATTTTTGCTCGAACATGTGATTTATGTAAAGCCACATTGCGCGGTTTCAGCTAAGTTTTGTAATATTCTTATAGTTTCACCGAAGACTTTGAAGAGATATATTAAACTTTTTATATTGTAGGTACCTTTGTTACTGCGCTGAGAGATAAGTTGTCTGGTGAGAAGAAGGTTAATTGGTGTCGTTTCGAGTGCTTTGAAAAAAGTAGCTATTGCTATTAATGTTAATTTCATGAACTCTACGATTCTACAAGTACATCTTCTTTGCCATTTTCAATAGCCATGGGTATTTGAACCGTAGTTATATTGAGCATATTAACAATATAAGCTCTATAATTTCTTAAATTCCATATTTCCATATTTTCTCAATGAATTTGTATAACAACCAAAAAAATTGTCATTGCGTAAAATTTACTAATATAGTCAATGTTTCGTAGAATTTTCCAAATGTAATAAATTAACTGTCCCCTGTGACTGGCTGAGATAGACTTTTATAGTGATTGCATTTTGCTTTCATAGGTCTTTGAAATTCGTCTGTAAATCAATGGGAATCGTTCATTTTTTCTCTTGTCTGTTTGTCCGTCTATTTATCATAGACTCACAGTTTCTTCAGGTTTACATTAATGTGTACGAAATTTATCAACCCGGAGTTTCATAAAGGTCTCAAGCAAAACCTTCTTAAGTAATTTAGAATGTGGCATCATAGGATATATCTCTAATATTGAATTTTTGGCTTTGTTTATGACAGAGTTAAACTTTATTCTTGTAACTATAAATGACAAAAACAATAGTCACAAATATTTTAAAGAATTGACGCTTTCTTTTTATGGTAAGTCTACAAAATTTGAAATTATATGATGCTGAAAATTATATGATAGGTGAGAACAGTTGAGAAAGGAAATTTCACATGATAAATTGCTAAATTTTACATAAAAAAAAATAATTTACATTTTATTATATGTAGGCCAATGTTTTCAAAAGTTTTATTTAACATTACTTTTTTAATTTAAAACTCTTTTAAATTATAAATTTGACAAAACTGGTTGCGGTATGTCACAAAAATTTTTTTACAAGTAGTCATTTTTCTGTTTTGTCTATTTTCTTTCTCATAATTTGTACCTTGACTAGCTTTGACCCATGAAAAAAAGATGGTCAAATTGGAAAAAAAAAAAATTTAAGAAAATTTATAACTTAGAATTGGCAATTGCTAAATAGTTTGTGTTGCAGAGGACCGAGCAGCACGGGAAGAAATATTACAAAGATCGAAATACTGCCGTAATAATATTATATATTTAGGTTTACGCTCGTAATTGTTTTCCTTTTCTTGACAATGTTCTATACATTTATCGTGTTTCTTTCATTACTTTTTTTATTGCAAATAAATTAATTGAATATGAATTTATTGGGCGTTCACCATAATATAAATCATACATGTGAAAAATTAATTAAAAATTCATTAATCAGTTAAATCGTTCAATCGGATTAAATGAACAAATCAACTCATTTTATATTATTACCTTGTATACTAAATACTATCCACATCAATGTACTGGTGTTATACTTCATATGCATATTTTCTTAAACATTTACCTTAAAAGTATTTTATATACGTATTGGATTTAAACATAATTTTTACAGTATCATCTATACGTAATTCAGAATTTAATCGGATTTCTTACAAAATTTACTATTCTATTCACGATTTCAATCTATAGAACGTAAGTTAACATTGAAGTAATTTTAGGAGTCTGGATAAAATTTAAAATGGCTTCAGTTTTTTGTTAGAAATAACTTTAGTAAAATATTCTCAAATAATTGTTTAGCTGTAAGTGACAATTTTTATTTCTTATATTTATTCGTAACTAACTGAAATAGAATAGTAAAAATAATAAAAGAAAAAGTAAATTGACATCTAAATCGATGAATATATATTATTCTCCTATCTTAGGCTCATTTTTTAAAAATATTCAGCAACAAATAAAAGGAAAAAAGAAAATTAATAATAAATGTTTAACGAGTCTTGGAAGTTTGTAAACGGTTAATTACGAATTTTACAAAATAAAAACGAAATTCTACGAGATTTATCGTGTTGCTAACACCTATACCTAGTACAAAAATACTTGTGTATTTTGTAGTCTTTGATAGTATACACCGTCGATACGGATTATATGAATACATATTGTTGAAGAAAAGTCTTTAGTTTTATGGTAATCTTCCCGCATTATCATATTTTGAATTATGTATGTTACATAAATAATTTTACTTATTTACAAATTTTATTTCTAGATACCACAGGATATAAAGCAAGACACGATAACCTCGTCGAATTCCTTTCATTTTAATATGGTTATCAATAATATTATGTTATTAGAGCTGGTTTTTATTGCAACAATGCTTAATCGTCGTAATTAATCCAAATACCTTTAATTCTCATTTGTTAAATCATTTTCATTGACGACTTGTTGTTTGCGTTTTTTTAACACTACTTTTTTGTTTAGGATTTCCCAAATTTCAGAGATTTTTCAATATCTTGATGATGGGACATATTTCTAAGTTTTCTCATTGATATTAAAGCCGCCTTAATACATTTTTGCTACATTTTCGGGTTGAAGATTTTAATTTCTATTAAGATTTTCTAAAATGCCATTAACTATGTTCTCAAAGTTATTTCAGTATTTTTCATTGGTTATCGGATTTTCTACGCTCAGATAATTTTGTGTGTGAAGTAGCAAAATTTCAAAATGAAGATTCATTTGCAGGCCTAAATCCAGGAATTACTTCACTATAACTAATTTTGAACTTATGCACAGTTAAATGTGTTGTATTTAACTATAGTGTATGTTTTTAGTATGCTACAATTGTTTCGTTCTCTATTTCCTTAGTGAAACCACTTAACTTCCTAAGTCTCAATTTTATAAATTTTTATTAAGCGTCATCTACGTGTAAGTGATTGAGTTTTATTTTTATTATCTAATGTAATATATGGTTTATCAATCTAATGTAAATTATTATGAACAAGCTTTATATTTACAAAGGATTTTTTACAAAAAATTGCGTGTGTTCATGTCTGGTATCAATCAGATTGTATAGTAAAAGTATATTTCAATGTTAACAAATGTTAATATTAATTAACCGTATCATTTTACATCATTTAATATTTTTATCAATGAAAAAAGGAGATATAAAATAATTAATTGTGAAATTCTGACTTTGGTGATCTTCATCTAGCAGATTCTATAGATAAATGATTCTGTATAAAAGTAATATGCCTAAAGAAAGCAATGAGTGAATCTATGAATGTGAACCTAATTGATTCACAATATTTTAAAGGTGAATCTTCATGGAATAATTAAAAAAAGGAGCGTAAGTCGCAAAACAGATAAATAAACTCGAGAACATTTATTAAAAGTTGACTGTTGCATGTGTGTTGGCATGTACATTTTAATAGTTGGCGTTAAAAATAAGAATTTTGTTTAATTTAATGTTTTTTTTTAAATAAAAGCTTCTTAGCATTGTTATTACAATCATGTAATCGCTATTATACCAAACTTGCACGATTAACTCAACTTCATCTAAAGAATGTAGTTAAAGACATCATAAAAACAAACCCCTAAAAGCGTAACTTTAGTAGTAAATGTAGTGTGTTTTACGTATTACGTGATATTATTTATTTAATTTGTAAGTACAATATGATTGGGCTCCATATTATATATGTTTGTTTCCATTTCTCATATTGGTATTCTTATTATTTAAGTAAGTCTTTGCTAAGAAAATACCCCGAATTAACTAAAAGGACCAGAGTTATCAAGAAAGTTTTTTGCCACCAAGTATATTAATTTAATACGAAGACAAAATAATTTAAGTTTCATCGTAATATATCGACATTCTACATTCCATAACGATATTGGTATTCTTTTTTTTAATTACTAAAACGTTTAACACGATTATATTTATAGCATGATTTAAAAAAAAACTAATGAATTTTATTCTCAGTAATTGAATTTGGTATCTCTATGCTGGTTTCCACTCTTACTTCCATTCATGTGCAAACCATACCGAACTAATAATAAGTTTCATCAAGATCCAGTTAAAAAAATTATAAACTTTCTAGATTATGCTTCGCAAACATTGAAAAAAAAAACGAAACAGCTCAATAGTTAAAAGTGAAATAAAGTAGCTACATCTGGTTTAAATAGGAAGATTAATTTAATATTTTGAAATAGAACACTAAAAATATTTACATTCAAAACTTTACACAATTATTCAATTGAAAATGCTTCAATAAATTAAATAATTTACGAATTTCAAATGGGCGCTTTAAAATAATTTTATTGCGTACCTGAAAATATATTAATAAGACACTTAAACCGGTTGTTCAAAGAAGTTAGTGCCGTCATTAATCACTTGGCGTGTCTACAGCGCGTCACCGCCCATAAAACTGTGATGTTCTTGAAATCAACGTGTTGTATAGAATGTTTAAATACTTTGATAAAACAAAAAGTCTTAAAATGTTGGGTATTCTTGTCTTATAACAAAAGGATTAATAAAATGACTTATATGATATGACACTTTTATCAAAACTATTAACTGTTTTAATTTGTTTAAATTTGTGTTTAATCGTGCTAATCGATTTACAAAGAAGCTACAAAAATGTCGTGTGGAAATATTTTATCGTTACGCTTTTATTTATGGGAGTAAAGATAATAAACTTGATTTTATTTTGATGGTCAGAAATTATTACACGATTTTAAAGGTGTGAGTAGAAATTTAAATACATAGTGCTTAGGAAATATTTGTTAGCCGTATCATTATTGATGTAGGTCTCTTTTAAAAAATTAATTTCTATTTGTTTACATTCTTTTATATTTCATTCTTTTTAAAATGTTATAGAGAAAAATTTAATGAAATTTTAGTAGAAGTTATGTTTTTAAAAAAAAATTCATTTTTCGAGGCCCTCTGGATGGTTTACATTAGACTAAAAAAATAATATCAGTTGTACCTATTACCGAAACTGTAATGTTTAAAAAAAGGTTTATACAGAGTACGCAGAGAGCTACACTGAATACAAATTATCCAATGGTAAATTCATGTCGATTTAAATAATTCCTTCTCTCTGTTTTACATACACCTTAATTTTTATTTACTTAGGCCTTAATATTAAGAAATTTATTCGATGTAAATGGCCCATTTTTTAAAAATATTCAAAAGCTTTTAACACGCGAAAAAGTTACATTACTTCAAGCAGCCTTGCGGAAACATGTGATGAATATTATTGATGAATATATGTGACGAGGAGGAAAGTAATGCAAAGAAGTTGGAGCCCTTTACGGGGCAGTGTCTGCTTGTTATTTTGAGTATCGCGTAAAATCTTGTAAACCAATGCGAATTAATATTTTACTGAAATAATTCTAGGAGTTCAAGGTAAATTTTCTACTACAAATTCGTTCTTAAGGTTTTTTGTATGGGACACTCTGTCTTTATATTGGTTTTAAGAACTACTAGATAATTTATATTAAACTCTTATCACGAAAATGCTTGAGGTTCAGATCGAAATCTGAAATACCTTTTTAATTTAATATTCACTAAGAAACTTGAAGTGCATTTGTTAATAGACAGAAATTAAGGCGCGTTTAAAACTGAGGAATAGAAATATTCGAGAATGTTACAGAAATTTGGTTTAAACTTATAGATAACTTAAATAATTTTTATTTTTTTCGTGGATACTTTTGAGATAAAAACGTTATTATCAGGAAAACCCTACCGTAAAATTGAAAAATAAAAATGTCCGTTAAAATTGCTGTTACACTTTAAAACGATTTTTCGGGAAAAGTTAAATAGAATCTGGTCAATTGCAAACTTTTTACAAAATACTTTTGAAACAAATTACTTTTAAAGTCTGCGTTTAAATTAATACCCTCTTCAGATATTTACGGCTTTTTCAATTAATTTGTAGTAACATCTTATACTGACATAGGCTATATATAGACGTTTATTTAAATTCCAGTCGCATGCGGGTTAACTTTTACCCTGCGGCTGATATTCAATAGACATTGAATATATATAAAACATATGTAAACAAAATGAAACTTCATATATTTGTAAAAAAAAATTTTTCCTATTTTAATCGTCATCATAATTTTACACAATTTTTAAAAGCAATTAATACAAGACAGTCACATATCAATTTTAATTTGCCTAATAATATTAAGTAACGCGAAAGCATTTTTGGCAGTATATTTTTAATAAAAATACCTTAAAAATAGAGTTTTCTTATTATATTTAAGTATGTATTACTTATTTAATTATTATGTTATTAGTATTGTGAGACTAGTTTACATCCTATTCGTGAAACCAAAAAAAATCAACCACATGTTAGTATATTTTCGATTAGCAAGTACCCACGAAGTTATTCATATGGAAATCGACATCTGGCCTATAAGTATTTTCATTTAAGACAATTTTAAGGCATAAAAAATATTGGTCTACAATATTTTATGAAAAGATTTCAGCGACTTTTTCACAGGATCATCAAGTGATTAGACGTGTCATTTTATTTTTTTCCGTATTTTTTTTACTTTGGCAACCATTTTCACCCTTTTGTGGATTTAATATCGGCAGTTGCTGATTTAGGTTTTTGTTATTTTTTTAGTTGATCCAGTTCGTCATCTTCATCATCAAGGGGTAGTTCAAAAGACGTAACGCTCTAGACAGTTGATTATTCGCTGCATTCAGCAACTTTTTGATTTGATGACTTTGATTAGTTAAATCGACTGTCGACTTATGTCGTCAGTTCATTAAAATATAATTAAACATACATAATTAATAAAGCATACATATTAACATGTTATAATTAGGGTTTGTATAAAAAACAATTATTTTCTATTGGGATGTTTTATCATTTTTGTCCAAATAACATAAACAATTGAAGTATATTCTTTGAAACAGTATTTACGATTTTATTTGTGAAACTAATAACTTTGCTGACGAAACACTTTATTATAAATTTAATATCAGATGACACAGAAATTTCATATCAGGATGATTAATTCTATCTACATCGTTTTTGAGCAAAATTTCTTCTTTATATCTGTATTTTCTAACAGCTTATTTACCTTTTTAAAACTTAAATCCTTCCTTTAAAATCCTTTCTTTTTAACAGTTAGATCCTTTGATTCAGAGATATTACGTAATTTTAGTCAAATATGCAGGGACACTTTGTGTCTCTATATATGATTTGTCGGTGTTGCATTTGTCTCTGGAATTTAACTTAATTTATAATTTTACGACCTCAAAATTTGTACTTTAACATAATATAATATTTCTTATTTAAATAACTGATTCCCAATTATTGGCTATTTCGGGAACAAAGAAAATATTTCTTTTTGCCTCTATATTAAGGTTCTTAACAGACACATTTATGTTTATTTTTTCCAAACCAATTTACAGGCAATTTCTATTTATTAGCTACTCTACAGTAGTACTAAAAGTTGAAATTTTATCGTACAGCTCTATAATAAACAAACTATCCACCATTATTATTGACTGCTACAAAGCACAGATTTGCATTTAACTTTTGCTCTTTCTTATTATTTGAAGAAATGTTATTAACAAGATCGTATTTGTTGCAACTGTAGCACCTCTAATCTGGATTTGGATGGACATTTTAATTGCTTGATATATATATATATATATATATATATATATATATATATATATATATATATATGCATGTATATGGACGTATGTATGTATAATTGATAGGAACTTAGCTTTTGTTTCAAGTTTGAAAACTTTTTCAATTCTCTCAACAAGAGGCCATATTTCCTCGTCCATATAGGTTTAAATAGCTAAATTTTAAGTTCAGTAATTATCTCTTCCGGTCGGCTCTTTGTTGTATGGCATTGTGTTGCCTGAATAAAGTTTGATAATGAGAAATTTGGTTCCGTTACGAGAATACATTTTGATTTTGACGCTGGGAACCACTATACGTTTTTTTAAACTTGGATTGGATTTATTTCTTTTCTTACTTCTCTGTTATATGCAAAAATAATTAAATGATTTTAAACTTGGGAGGAAACATTTAAAAATTATTAAAATTATTATAAACTTTTAATGAATTATTTAATCAACACCATACATAAACAATCATAGTTCATTGGAATAAAAAATTGATAAGTGGTAAGTTGGTTTAAAATTATTTAGAAAAGTTGAAAATTGTTAAGTATACATATTAGACACACTTACAGAAGATTTGGATTGAAAAATTAAACAAAAAACATTGAAAGAGGGAGGAATTTATTAGTGTGTAGATACAAAAAAATACTATCAAATTAATTTCTCAATTTGTGTGTTCGTTACATGCAAGCTGATGTGAAAATTGTTATATTTCACACTCAAAAATGTATGTATATAAAGTACTGTACGCAACCATTCATGTGACGTGATTCATGGTATTTTAGAAAAATTCAGTAAAAATAAGAACATTGAAACCCGAAGAAGGCAAAAAAAAATTATTTTGCCGGCTTTCCGCCCATTGCAAAAATTAAACCTTTATTCCGCCGTAATGACAAGTGAAAAAATTCTAAAAATATAAAAATGCCGAATAATAAAAGTGGGTAATTTTATTTTATTTTATTATTGATTCGAAAAGTAAAAATATAAAATAAACATATTGCTTTTAAAGCGTAAATTTATTATTAAACATAAATGCGATGAAAGGAATTCGATAAGTTTATTGTGTTCTGTATTATATTGACCTTAACGTGTAATATTTAAAATGAAATAAAAAGATATTTATCATTTCAATAAGTTATTGAATTATTGTGAGAAAAAAGGCTCTTAAAAAAACTACTGGAAATCGCACTGGCAACCGAAATGTAACCGGAATCGTCAGTAAATACATACTAACATATACCTACCACCAAATATACAGGTTTACCCGATGAGCTAGATACAAGGAAAGCGTAAAACAATAAACCTTTTTAGGGAAGCGATAAACCTTGTTTTATTAAATAAAATACGTAATTTACCCTTTAACAAGTAAGCCATAACATCCAAGATGCTTATTTATCATTCACAGCTCATTGAACTTTAATAATTTTAAAGTTTAAAAAATTTTATTGACTTTATTGATAAATTTACATAATGATGTATGTTTGGTTATTTAAGAGTTTCAGCCATCAAAGTTAGGAAAATTCGGGACTTCTGTTGTCAATATACTCAATCCAACTGCAATATAGATAGTCTACAGCCTTGTAAATTATTGAAGGAAATTAGGCTTAGGAATTAAACATTATCAGAAAGATTATTTTTCATACTACTCATAAAGACGCCAATCAACCGATTTTTACCGAGAAACTTGTCACTCGGCACTGTAAAATCCAAAGGTTAAAGGCTAAATATTTCTCTTCAAGATTTTCTGTACCACAATAATTATATTACAAAAGCCGAATAAAACAGCGCAACAAAATTTTGCATAAATCGCAAGTCCGAACTTAAACAACTTGGGCAACCACTCGATAACCTTTCGCCATTAAGTTGCCTGTCCCTGAATTTATCAAAAATATTTGAAGCTTTTCAAAGGTGATACTGCTAACCTCAATGTGGATTTGACTATAGCATGCATACTTATATATTTTAAGAGCCAACTAGTTCGAAAATAGAATAGTTGTGAATCGGAGATCCAATAAATTAGCTCGCCAAAGTTAAAAGTGTTAAACTAAGCTGAAACTTTGTAATGAAGTTTTAAAAATATTATTCATCATAGCCTTTGATCATGCTGCCACACTACTTTAACTGTAAGTGTTTTGTTGAAGTCTATAATTCTAACGCTGTCAGTTTTATTGTTTTGCAATAAATATGAAAAAGTTCACATGTTAATGTGTTTCTTTTGAATAAAATTTCTGCACAACCGTTCGTATAACTATAATAGAATTAGTATTTTGAGCTATGTTTTGTTGCTGACAAAGTTAGATGTGCCTTGTATTATTTCGCATCATTTATACTAATAATCTACATAAAGTTAAATTTTTCTTATTTTGATTTTGATATATTGAGCTTCTTCACCCCAGATACATTTTCTTACGATTTATTTCTGCAGTTAATTTGTTTTTTGGGAATTACCTCGAATGACCATTGAGTTGTTCAGGTTAGTTCAAGCGCTGCTTCTGTCGCGAAATATTAATAATATTTTAGTCCTCTTATTATCAGTTCAAAGAGTGTAAATATTAGAGGATACTTTAGTTACTTCTGTAAGTTAATTGTTTTAGAAAAAGTGAGAATGATTTGAATCAAAATCTTCAATGATTTGAAAAAAAAAGAAAAGAAAATTAGAGTAAGACGTAATGAAACAAGGAGAAGTCTTAAAAGAATTTAAAACTTTTTCATGGGGGAATAGGCTCTATTCACAAAACTATTTTGACTTCCTTTTTGATAATATTCATCTGCCACTTGACACGTAGTTTTATTTTGATTTAAGGTGACACAGAGTGGTGTCATATATCAATAACATACGTGTGTAGCACAACCACAATGAAAGTGCCGCGCTCTCACTCGATCACATTTTTAATTTCTTTTGTAGTTGAAATTTTAATAAAAAATTCGAATTTTTTCAACCACACGTTTTTAAACTGTTACTTTTCATCCCTAAAATTTTTTGACCAGTGACAGAAAAACGAATACACAAATAATGTTTAGTGGTAAAATATTTTTCTTTTTAAGTTCCTTTACCTCGTAACCACTGCCGATGATTCTAAAATTGGCTGAAGAAGGTGGGATTTGAGAAAAATACACAAATTAAGTCCTCACTAAAAAGAAAATTAGCTCGTTTCATCAAGGTCCATGTATTATAAATAAAAATGCTTGCTTTCCTTCTCTTACTAAAACTAGGATCATATGAAAGTATTTTTTCGTAAAAATAACGGATATTATGAATACATTAGTCATATATTTATGTAATCGAAATTAATTAGACTAGATCATAAATACTTACAATCTAATCTTTGCCAATGCAATAATCTTTGCCATCCGATGAATTTTTGTCATCCGATGAATGCAGAAACCCTATTTTTATTATGTAAATTTCCTGATTATACTTACCAACTGTATCGTAACATTCCCGACTATGTATTTCCACCCTGATTACGATTATTAAGCATTAATGTTTAACGTTCTATTTTCATTATACTATTTTCTGGATATTTAGAAAACATTAAACAATTGAAAATTTAAATTCTGATATTTTTTAGATATAGAGTTTTAAACCATTAACAATGTGGTTTCAGTATGTGCACGTGGGAGGTACAGAGATTCATATATGACACTTCATGTTTTCTGTATTTCTTTACTCAGGTCGATGTATATAAAATGTTTATCATCTAGTTGACAAGTTAAGTATTCCCAGTTGTTAAGATTTTTTTGGAACTTCTATCCCTCGAAAGGGAGTAAGATTGTAAAATATTTATCCCTATCTTCATAATATTTTTGCTGGTCCAGCTAGAAAGTGAAATGTATTAATTTCTAAAAAAATTAATAATAATTTTTTAAAGAAGAAATTTGATTTTACGTGAAATATACCAACAAAAGACCTAGGTAGGTCTTTTACAAATGTGTATATTGTTTATAAAATACTTGTGGGACAATTATTTGAACTGGAACTAAATATGGTTGTCGCATATAATAAATTCTGCAAAAAATATTCAAATATATAATAATTTGGAAATTACCAAGTACGTTTTCGTTTTTAAGAAATGTTTGGTTTAGTTTAATCATTTCTAATGCTATTTACGAATAATAGATCATTATATGAAACCTTTCATTCGCAGATATTAACAATATGTGGGATTAAAAATGTAATACTAAAACAAAATGGAATTGTATATTTAACTTCAGTAAAATGAAACTCAATATCGATATATACGCACTCATGGATGTGAAAACACAGGTTCGTGAGTGTTGCGTGTTAGTATGAGTGTGTCAGAATGCTTGAATGTAACTGTGTATATGAGCGCCTGTGTACATACTACCTGTAATCAAACTTATACACTTACAAACTTTCTTGTTATTAAGTTCATTAGAAACAAAAATAATATTAGTGCTGACAAGGCTCTAATCACTATAAATACTTGATGCCACTTACCAATATTTACGTTATGTCAAAATGTACACAAAAGTCATATCATACGGGTTGTGATTTTATCATGACGCACTTAAGACTAAATTCAATTTATTAAAAATGTGCTGCAACTTACGATAATACATTTGTAGTAGGTTACGATCACGTTTCTTTTGATCAACATATTTGTTTTCTGCTGGTTTTCTCCGGAAAAAGTAAGTTTATACTTAAAACAACTTACTCCAACACTTGTAGTGTTGGAGTAAGTTGTTTTAAATATAAACTTACTTTTTCGAGGGAAAACCTGTCAAAATTATTTTGAAGAAAATGGTTAAAGAAATAGTCATACAAAATCAGAAGGTAGTCGAGAATATCCTTTAAAAAACGCACTGTAAATATTTTTGATTTCTTCAATGTATCAATTTAATACAAAAAGTAAAAAAAGTTTAATTGCGGAACAAATACTTCCAATACAATACTTTGTTTCATAGCGACATATGCATTTTGCTTTATTTTTTTTAGTCATCTTTTAAGTGATTTTATTCATGAAGTTTTAGAATAAGAATAAGCATAAGCATTTATAATTATTATTTTAAAACTAATCTACTCCCTCACATATTGAACATATTTTTTATTTATGTATATTTCCCACAAGTATGACTATCTAATAGGTCTTTATAGAATGTTATATTCCTGAAATATACTTTATTTAGCGAATATAAAACAAATCTAATATGTGAGCTCGAATCGGTTACAAGTCTAAAAATAAAATTACGCCAAAAATACTTAATACGTTTTGAAATATTAAATTTTAAAAATTTCTTAAAAATTAAGTAAATTACAATTCTCAAAACTACTGCATGTCTAATAACCACCACATTCTAATAAGACTATTTAAAGTTTCTACCGTCGTTTCCTTTCATTAAATCTATGATAAACATTATTGTTAAGGAGAATAATTTTCCACAATTTCCAATAATATGCTCAAAAACATGACAAAACTCCAAGAGAGTTGAAGAAGGTAATTTCTCATAAATCACCACATGTTCAAACAAAAACAACCCGTACAATGGGAGTAGCATAAACTTTTGACGTTAACTTACGAACCTGAATTTGTCAAAGATGCTTTGAAACTTTTAAAAGATGAAACTTCTAACCGCTATATAACCAGCCCGTAGACATGCTCGTCACTTATACTTTAGATACATAAGAAAACCAATAAATTAACTTGGAAAAGCTCAAAGTTTCACATTACGCCCACACATCTCCTAGCTCAATTGTGAAGAAATAATTTTCATCTTAAAATTTCGAGATTCTTTATCAAAATACTGACTTCATTTCACAGAAAGCTAAGTTTCTAACATTCTTAATGAGAAAAATAAAGTAGTTTGGGTAATATTTCTAAAAAAGTATTTTTTGTTTGAATGATATTGAAGATCTACGTAAGATAAATATATATTTTTCCGTATTTTTATACCGAAAATTCCTAAAATGTTAAATCTTGGCTTCGCACTTTCTCTCGCTGTTTAAATTTAGTGACAATATTCACTGCACTCAATACGGCTTCATATACAGTGATTAAATATGACAATATCCTGCGTTATTAATTTGGAATAAAATGGTAAATGTAATGAAACTTTAATAAAAGCTCAGCTTAGTGTTTAAACTCTAGTGTTAACTTGTAGAAATAATGAAACGGTGTTACGGATAAACTTATATATATATATATATATATATATATATATATATAAGCATAAGTTTTTTTAAATGTTATTGAAAACATTGAACTATAAATACCATTGATCCTTGACCTATGCAAATGATTAAAAATTGATTGCTTTTAGTTGGTCGAAAAAAAGTTTAATTTTGTCGTGGAACTAGAGACTGGAGACCAATCACCTGTATAGTACGTTTTTTAATACTCTCGAACACTAAAGACATATTTACAGGGATTTTAGGAGCACCTAAAAATATATTTTATTCCGAAACAAACAAACTTACTTTTATATATACTTATTACATCAATTGTTTTCAAACGATATTTAGTGTTGAAAGAAAATTTTGATTAAAGGTTTCGTTAACACTAAACATAAGTAATAGTTTACCAAATGTAATGAACATGAAATGAGCAGAGACAACTTGACGTTTTATGGAATACACAGGTACAAAATTCATTGATATTATCGTGTCGAATACATTGACGTAAGACGAATTTTTTCAGCAAAAACTTTGGAAAAAGAGATAACAATTTTGGTAAAGAAAAATTCCACAAATTTTCTTAACGAATATACTAAACTGTACACCAGAACTACTTATATAAGTAAATCATTCTAACCGATCTCTGAGAATATTTTAAAGCAATCCTAATAAAATCCCTTACATTAATAAATAAAGAAGTATAATAAAATTTTTTTAGGTGCCTATTTGGAATCTTGTTTCAATGTGACGAACGTGAAGTGATATGTTATTATAAACAAACTGACCGTGCGAACAAATATGATATATGGAAATTGTCTCTTCTACATATAATGTTAACTAATTATGCCAAAAGTTACCAAAAAAGACAAGTCTACTTACAACGATGAACACTAGTAGCCTAGCTATCCCCGTTCACTTCCAAATTTGTGAACGGGGATAGTTCACTTCGCATAACTTCTGCCTTGCCGTTATGCGATACTACCTAAACCAATTTAGAAATGTTCTACAATACATAAATCATTTCGTTTATAAAGAATTTTTCTTTTTAAATTTACGCGGAAATATGAAAAATATTTGACATTGTAATATTTTTGCCATTTTACTTGGTTGAAAGTCCTCTGATCAACTGATGAATATCTGTATGCGTCCACTAATAAATATACGAGCACTGGAGATTATTTTAAAATTTTCGATTATAGTAGAATGTAACAACAATAATTGTGAATATATTTGCCATTAATATTGTCATACTTTTTTATTCCTGTTCGACTAAACATGGTATATTACAAAATTTATGCCACTTCTCGGACCAAAATGAGGTGCCAGGACCAGAATGAATTTCTATTTTACTTTATCCGTTCAGGACCATTATTGGAAACACCTTAAATTTTTTTCTAATATTTGTAGAAGTTGTAATCGTTTGTAGAATCTGATTAAAGTGGTTATTTCAAGTTGAATCAAGATCTGTAACTTTAGTAATATACTAAATAACTTTTTTATCTGAACGGTAAGAAATTGTAATTATTAGTCTAATGGTTTTGAATATACCAAATATTTGAAATCACGAAATAAATTACATGATTTATTTTCGTATAAAATAAGCAATCGGGATCGATAAAATGAACTTGATTGTAAGCTTTCGTATGCAATATGAAATATTGTACAATTATCATCGTAAACAAGGATTTTAAAACTAAAGTTAATAAAATATGTAATGTTAATTAGTACATAACGCACTTTTATGTAATTATTTATTGGCTTCAAAAAATAATAATGCATATTCTGCTGTATTTCATATAATTCACTTTAAATTTAGACAATTAATCGACATTTCGAATTAAAGAAATGTTGGATCAAAATCCGTTTAATAATTTTCAACAAAGTTTCTAAACTCTCTTTTGAAAATCATTAAATAAACAGTTTTTGTTTAATTCAATATTTCCAAATTAAAAACCTTTCATCGATACGAAATAAAAACTCACAACTTTGTTTAAAAATTTATCAAAAGTTTTGTAAATATTAAATTCACCCAATACTCATAAACATTTATACTTTTGTATCTTGTATTCTGATTCGACAGTTCATTCTGTATATAAATCTTTATATGTCTTTTGATAGCTTCATATATATTCACATTTAAACATAAATTTTTGAAGATCAACTTCATACTAGAACGTTTCTTACTTCAATCAGCATTTCAAAAATATGTGACGGAAATAGGTGATAATTAAAAGCAATACGAAGGGTGGAGAAGCGCTCGAGACGGCAGTGTTGGTCTGTTTATTGTTCGAGTATTTTTCTGTATCTATGTTCATCGTTCGCCAAAACTGCCAAATTGACCTGAACATAACATTCAGCATTCTTGAAGTTCAAGTCAAAAATTTCTCGGCAAAAATAAAAAAAATATTAGTGAGCAAAACCGCGGACAAACGATTTGTACATGTAATATTTTTCTTCATTCTATGAACTCATTAACATTAATGCAATACACTCAAAACACTTTTTACCATTAAACAACTAAATAAAATTTTCTATTACATTGCTCTGACTTTCAATGTATTTAGTGAATGTAATTAAAATAAGTCACGTCTAGTTTCTGATTTTCGTAAAGTAAAAGAGCTGTCAAGTACTAGTACACCTCGTATTTCGAGGGTTTCTTACACAATCAGGTGCTCGTAAGTATTTAAGTGTACTTAGAATTTCTACTATATTATTTGCAAATATTAATTTTCACAATATAGATATATTTACTACATCTTTCGCAGGTATAACATGGTGCGTATTTCTAAAAATATAAGATCTATTATAATGAATATGGTTTTTCCCATGGTCTTGTCAAACTTTGTCAATTTTATTCTTTTTACGACTTTTGATGTAATTGTTTTGAAAATAAGGAGGACACATTTTTTTGGGAAATCTTTGTAAATATGTAAAAATATTTTTTTTACTTTACATGAAAAAAGTGTAAAAAAATTTACCCCTCTTTAATCCTTAAATGAATGTTTTAAATATTTCACTAGCGCTAAATGTTTGTTACTGAAATTTATTTCAAATTCAAGTATCTACGTCGTTTGTTTCCTAAGAAAATCAGCTGTGACTGAGGAATAAATAGACAATCACGTAAATTAATTTATTGGTTCCCATTTTTTCAGTTTGAAATATGGAAACGTTAGAATTTCAATTGTATCCATAGTTTTTAACAATTTGTGTAAGCAATGAATGCAGGACACTTACTTGCGTCAGCAAGAGAGTCTCTTTAAATAATTTATTTTCCACGAATATTACAAAATACTGATACAATACTATTATTGTATCAGTATTTTATACAATACTATTATTGTATCAGTAACTATTAAAATGATACATTTGGATTATTATAAACGATTACAATAATATATTTTCAATATACAAACCAATCTTTTTATAAAATGAAGACTACATTTTAACTGAAATGTTTATTAACACCCAATTAGAACCACATCATGAATATTACATATTTTAATTTCAACGAGGATGAAATTAGAGTGTAATGTGATAGTTTTAAATTTCCCGAATTAATTTATCAGTCACCGTATGTACATTCCTATGTAAACTTTCATGTAATGACAAACATGGTTATATGCTGACTCATATAGGGGTTACAAATTTCGTCTCTTAACAGTATCAAAACTATTGTTGTCAAATGTAAAAATTCAGCTGTTTGTAAGTTAAATTCGAAAATATATGCTATTCGCATTGTTCAAATTGCCTTTGCTTGGACATGTGTTTCACTTTATTACAGTTAAATAAAAACTTTTGAAGATCAGTGACTTATAATTTAGTAAAACAGAATAAGTGGAGCATGTGAATTAGTTAATCGGTTTATGGTTAAGGTTTATTATACAAAATGATAAAGTTCTTTGAAAAATTAATTGAGGGATAAATTTTTTGACAAATTTCATTAGGAAAATAATAATTTTACATTGCTCCTATGCTAGACTTTATGCGCAAAAGAATTAAACGCGGACTTAACAAAAATAAAGGTGAATGATCTCGCAACTATGGAAATATCGTGTAAAATTAATTGTAACTTAATGAAACTTGCTTCATTTTTTATATTAAATAAATATATTGAGATCAACAAAAATTTACTGAATTGATCCTCGATCTATATTTTTTATTAGAGTTTGATATTTAATATTATGTAAACCTTAGAATAAATAATTATCAGGTGAATGAGTAACATCAAAGTTTCTGCCCAAAAATATGTCTCTAAAAATATCAAACAACTCGCACAACTCTAGTCCCTTTACTTTATTCGGAGTAATATTTTTTCCATGATTATTTCGAACTAAGTAAACTGATGAGGATAGCAATATGATAAATATAAACGGACAAATATTATATGTTGCCCCATAACAATTTTATTATGTATTGAATAAATAATATCCCATACATAAAACACACTACAAATAACACCAATCTTAGGTTTTCAGGAGTTTGTTTTTTTATGATATTCTTGATTGTATTCTTTAGATTACAATATTTTGCACATCGTTCTAAGTTCACACAATGATAACTATAGTTTTAATAAGGATAATATCCTTATTAATATACATAAAAAGAGAGCAAAATATTACGTTAGTTTAAATATCAGTAGTAACACAACTTAGTCTGAAATACCAGTTCCGTTGTAGCCAGTTCTACAAAAGAATGATTACTCATCGTGAATATTATAACAGTTTTAAACTTCTGATCTCCTAATTAATTCTAAAGGAAATAACTCAAATGAATTGGTCTTTTTCGCATCTATTGTGCATTGCAACAACATTTTAAATTGAAAACGTTAGAAATATGGACTTTATTACAATTCTAAGAATGCATGATAGAAATATTTTATTGAAAGTATATTATGTAGAAAATTTCTAATTAAATAACGCTTTTAACTTTAACTGAGTTAATATATTGAATAACCTATTTACAACTGTTCCATTGTTAAACTCGTTGGCTCTCAAATACACAAAGGTTCAAATATGTGTTAAAGTTCGACCCACATTGCGGTTGACAGGTCTGCCGTTTAAAAGCTTCAAAGTTTTTTGACAAATTTAGGAACTGGGAAGTTAATGTAGAAAGCTTTTCAAGCGATTGCGGAAGTTTATTTTGTTCGGACATGTGATTTATGTAAAGTTACATTGCGCGGTTACGCTCGAGTTTTGGCATATTGCGGCACAGAAAACCTTGAAGGGAATTACTAAACTAATAATATTCTGGTATTATTGTGCTACGAGACAAGTTGCTTGATCAGGAAACGGTCGATTGGCATCGTTTTGATCACTGTGATAAAAGTGACCTTTTCTATTAATGTTTAATCCATGGCATTTAGTTTATTTCATAACTTTACAGCTATAGCTAGAGGTTATTTCATAATTGGATTAAAAAAAAGAAAAATGGAAAGCCTACTGTCAATACAAGTTCCATATTTATCTTGAACTATAGTCCTTGTAAATGTTTATCTATATAGATAAACTTTTATTGTGAAAAATATACAAATTTCAATAAAACATATACAGACATAAAATTCTAGCTTGTATCAGCTAGTATTTATTTTGTTCAGGCAAAATTTTAATGATGATTGAATTGATTTTTATCGTATCTATAGCAAATCAAGAGGTACCTTTATAATTTCACCATATCGATCCTTATATCTGCCTGTAACAGACTCACACATTCTACGGATTTGTACATAAGATAATAAAATTTAGAAATCTCAGGCAAAATTTTATGAAGAGATTTGAATATGATACCATGGAATATATGTTTAAAAATTAAATCAACATTTCATTCACGATTTCCAATTTTGAAGCTCTGTTTATGAAATATTTAACTTCAAAGTGATATGCAATATATCTCGCTAATTTTTCAATCATGTATTATACTTGCATAGGTATTGGTACAATATATAAATTTCAAATTAAATTACTAAAGAAAATTGATAAAAACAATTTTGAGAAATATTTAAATCTATGAAATACCACTTTGCCCACATTTCGACATGTACTTCGTTGCAGGTTCATTGGATATTTTGGCTTATTTGATAAAAGGCTATACATGAAATTCTGATAGCTGTAACAAAGTATAATTGCCGTGAGAAGTCTGAATTGACCAACATTTTGTGTTTTAAATTAAAAAAAAAATAGTTTTTAAGAAGAAAACGTTATAAACTTATATAATTTCTTGTGAAGCTATTAGTATTTTAACCAAAATTTTAAAAGGGAAAGAGTAATTCAGGTAAATGATACAAATGTTAAAGTAGACATTTGAAAAAATTATTTCGAAGTTTTTAAAAGTTCAATGCTTTTTTTATAAATAAACTCTACGTAAGTTGAAAACGTGGTCATTGAATATATTGACAATTGATAACAGCAAAATTAATCTAATTATCTAACCAATGAATGGAATCATTTGAGGCTGTGACTATTGAATAAAATTGTCAGAAAGTGGTTACATTTTTTAAGCAAACTCTACCATAATTAACATATATATTTTACATAAAAATATAGAAAATCGATCTTAATATAGGAACTAAACAACCGTTTTAAGAAATTGTATTTTGTAAAGGGTAAAGCTCTATATACTCCAGCTCCATATAATTTTTGTTGGTTTTAGGTAAAACTCCTTTTCCCGTGAATATATACTCAGTTATACTCGTCATTTACATTTTTAAATAAAAGAATGTATAAGTAAAAATAAACGTTTTGGATTATTTCTATCATATAAATCCCATATTGCCATAAGAGTGCAATTTATTGCTACAAGGCTTAATCGTGTTGCTTAATTTGAATACCATTTATTTTTTCTCAAATATAATTATTTAATTATGCATTTTTCTCATATATAATATGTAATTTTCTTTAAAAATATATTAATTCCGCGTTTTTTACTTTCCCAATTTTTTTATAATATCTTAGATTTTTTTCTAAACTACTTTTTAAACAATTTACTTCCTAGGTTGTTATTTTATCAAGGCTTTTTGAAATATCATGAACTACGTATGATTATTTCTTTTATAACTTAGAAAACTATTTGGCTACATTTCTTTTTATGCCCACTATGAAATACACCCCTCGTACCGTTCCTTCCACCTGCATTTTTTCATTAAACTTATTTTACTACTTAAGTCATAATTCTCTTATTTTTTATATTGCCGCATTTATATGTAATACATTTAATGTTATTTTTAATTGTACGTGTTTAACTGAGATTGATTAAAAGTGAAACATATTTTTAATACATTATCTGATCGATGTGACGCCTAAATAAAAATAATTTGTTGTGATAAAATCCTTAGTATATGGAAGGAAAAAAAATTAGAAAATTAGAAGAAAGGAAAAATAATTTAGAAACTTATAAAAAATGAAAAATAATTTAGGAATTTCAAATGGTGAATGGAATTTCAAATTTCAGGTGACACCAAATAAAAAAATACTGCCATTGTATGAGACGTAGAAAATTTACTTGCTGAAATAATTAGAAACGAAAGAAATGTAAGATGGCTATATTTAGTATAAATACAGAAGAAAATGTAAACTGAAACCGTACAAATATTTAAGTATTTTTAACTTCCACTACAAGTGAAAAACGTTTAGCATTATCAAATAAGAAAAAAAAAAATTATATGAGTAGCTTGAAATAGATTACGAAAGATTAAAGTTTGGTGCCAACATCGGAAAAACAAATAATCTCTTTAACTAGAAAAATGCTGAATAAAAAAGTAAGGTGTTTAAAATAATTCAGGAAGTCGGCGCTTTTGGTCCTAGCTTCTCGGGATGGATTCTAGGATGATGTCATAGTTTATTCTATCTGCATAGAGCGCTCACAAATATACCCTTTTGACCGCTGACCACTTAAGGAGTGCGGTTATTTTTTAATAAGGTTACTTGAAATAAATGACATTTCATGGGTATGAAATTTCAGGAAAATCGGTTGAATAGATGCGTAAATGTGGAACAAAAGGAACTTATTTACACATTTATTATATTATTTGGGAAAAGTTGGAAAGCATTTATGTTACGTATATATATATATATATATATATATATATATATATGTGTGTGTGTGTGTGTGTGTGTGTGTGTGTGTGTGTGTGTATATGTACATATTCCAAACAAGAACAGCGGAATTAACTTTCTGTTATTGGCGAAATTTGTTTAACTAAAAGATTTTTCCTCAAATACAATGTAAGAGAAAGATCCTTAATTCAGTTTAATATTCTTTTAATCTCACTAAAAAAATGCTTTAGATTATCAGAATTAAGTACATTTTATAAGAGAGTAAATTTGACTTAAGTAAAATACTTCAAATAATTTTCATCCCCCATTTTAGTATTTTTTGGGGTCTATGTCCTATTGCAGTTCATTGTCTATATCTGTATCCGAAATTTCGTTCAAGTCGATGAAGTGTTTCTTAAGTTATTGATGGTTAAATATCGAAACAAACAGATAAACAAATTTTCACATTTCTAACATTAGTAGAATTGTTTTCCAACCATTTGTTCTTATTTTCTTACACACTTTCAAGGCGTTGGGTAAATCAATAAGTCAAGTCCGGCGTTTCTAAGAAGAAAATAAACGTTATTCATAAGCTGCCCTATGACAAAAAGAATTTCCAATAATAAATAGTTTCTGAATTACATCCCCTTTTTCTAAAATTTGTATATTCAAAGAAGAAAAAATTTTACATGAAATTAGAATATTGCTTTGGCAATGTATATTCATATAACCAACAACGGCGGTTTATACTGATACATGTAACAATGTAAAAACCTTTACCCAATGAACGGGATGTAAGGCTTATGATGGGATAAACCTTACAGAACCTCGCCCTTATTTTATAAAATGTGTAATTAACTTTAGCAACGAAGCTGTAGCTTTCAAGACACCCGTTCCCCATTCACAGGTCATTAAACCTTATTTATAAATTTTCCTGTTATTAATTGCTGGGTATTTTTTTTATGAGCCTAATATTTAAATATTACCCTTGTTAATCGTTATTTATTTTTCGGTTGTGAAACTGTTTCAGATTGTATGCTAAATAATATTTTTCCGCTCTGTATTATTAATAAAATTAACGAGCAAAAGTGTTAATTATAGTAAGGTAAATGCATTTAATTAAATTTCCCCAAAAGGAAAAACAAGAACCTTATGAAACCATTCACGTATCTGTCAATCTGTCACAACTGTTTTTCTCAGAATCCGCTTGGGTGGGAACTAAAATTTGGCACAGGTATAAAACATATATGCCAACACTCAAAAGAAAAATGAAAATTTCAAGGGGGTTAAAATGAGTATCCAAAATTTGTTTTAATATTAAATACAGTGTTGGGGTATGGTTCAAAAATATTAGAAATAACTATCCCAAAAATCATTCTTTCAATGTTAAAATTGTTTAAATATGCACCGTTTTTAATTCCTGTGAAATATATGGTTAGTAAAATGTTTACATTATGAAGAATAAATATATGTCAATATTTTAAGAGAAATATTATGCACGCTTGACCGGTTTCATTTCATTCATATTGACCAGTTTCACTTTGACCATATCAGTATAATGAAATTAAAATATGAAAATATCAAATTTCAATACACATGCGTGCAAGCACATGAGCCAGTATGTTAGAATGTGCGTATGTGAGTACACTCACGTGCGGTCATGCGTGAGTGTGGGTGTATGCTTGAACAGTGAGGGTGTGATTAACACTCGCAGTGTGGGAGTGTGTCATTATTTTTATGCCCTCCTAAGCGATTTTATAAATAAATACTACCCCATAAACCTTTCAAAAGTTTTTGTGTTCCTATAATAAATGTTGTAGGCGAAATTACTTTATATCTGTGCTCAAATCGTTTACGAGTTAAAAACTATGAAATGTTGCCAAACTCGACGTAAAATTTATTTTAAAAATATATACTTAATTATCTGGCAATAAACTGGTATATTTTGTAAAAACTTAATTCATTGGATTTTAGTTCTAAGAATTGCTGTATTTCAAATAATCCCATACATTTATAATAAATCTATTTAAATTTTTACCATTGCCTACGTTAATTCAATTTGTAATTAAACAAAACATTGTTAAATTTAATAATTCTGTCCAATTTCAAATAAAGTGCTAGAAAACAAGATGAATTTTCAAGAGAAAAATGAAAGAAAGTTTTCCAAAAATCTCAACTTTAAAAAGAATCCTTTCAATGCAGGAAATTTCGATGTTAACTTGCAAACACCTAAATTTGTCAAAAATATTTTCAAACTTTTAAGAGATGAAACTTCTAACCGCTCAACAGGAGCAAGCATATATTCATGTTTGTCGGTATGTAAAAGGCTATAAATTTCAAACTATTCCACGTTCATAGGAAGACTAAAAATTACTTCGAAAAAGTTGGACTCACATTATGTCCGTATATCGGTTTCACATTATATCCAAACTTTATTTTAGTGCTGAACTTTAAAATAATTCATTTTCATCAGGAAATTACTGTGTGCTGCCAACATACTTTGTTATGAAAATATTGGTTTCATTTTATAGAAGGCTTTATTTTTAATATTCCTAATGTATTTTTGTAACAGTTTATTAACAGTAATTGAATGGGCATTACACAATTGTTGATATTCGCAAAAAATAAATAACAGTATCTACGGTCATTATAGTTCAGTGCTATTACAGTACTTTGCTTTCGACCGAAATTCGCTATAATTATTTAAGCGTTAATAACTTTTAAAATTGTTTTAATCTATTTATTTCCTTAAACAATTTTTAATAATATGTCTGATTATGTGCAATTTAAATAACCGATTTTTCCCTAATTTTAGGTATTCAAACCCACGGTCTATTGCATCATCCAAAATATTTTTAATTAATAAATTAAACAATTTCTTATACATTGTGAACAACTTGTTTTTGATGAACACTTTACTTAAATTCATTTCGCAAAGTTTATGGTTAGAGTTTGTGTAAAAACAATTGAACTCATACAAACTTTTGGAATGGAGAGTAGAGATATGTGAAAATGTTAATAATAATTTTGTATATTTAAATACTATACTAATCAGAGTTTAATAAATTTTTCTTCAAAGTTTTAATAAATTCCAAATTATCAATACCCATGATCCTTGCTCGAGGCAAATTATTAAAAAAATAATTATGAAACATTGGTCAAACAAACGGAAATGATACATTTTTCCAAGGACTTTTTTGTTGAATTACCGACTCGAATTTTACCACTTGTGCAGAATTTTCGTATGAGACTCATGAAGAATGGAAGGTATGTTTGCAGTAATATAAATTTAATTACCAAACAAACAAACGTACGTCTTAATATATGCTTATTACATTAATTAATCTGAGTCAATATTTAATTTCTTAAGAAATAAACTGAACTGTACGAATGAATTACCCACGTCGTATTCATCAAAACTCACTGTTGGGCGTAAATGCAGGTGTGTGTGTGTATGCGTGTGTATGTGTGTGTGTGTGTGTGTGTGCGAGTATGAAGGCACATGTCGATTTAAATAAAAAAGGCATGCGCACGAAAATTAGAAAAAACTGTTTACACAACTTTTAATTCTTATAATTTATTGGTTCTAAAACATAAAAATAATGTATTATAAGGGCGCAGTCGTCCTATCGGACTATTCAAACATGGAGGAGAGTTGTAAATGAACTTTCTAAAGAAGCTGTATGCAAAAGATGTTTGCTGATGCTCGCCATTAAGGGTATATTATTTGGATAAAAATACTAGAAACTCACAGTTAATATTGTCGAAGGCAGGGTTATTATATACGCACATATTTATTTACGTACATTACTTATTTGGCCCTTTTATCCTTTATAAATACAACAGATGATAAGGTCATCGCTCATTCTTGTGGATATATTGTCTTTATGGATCTTTCAAAGCCAAAACATCACAGATATAGATATAGAATATAGAATACAGACAGATATAGAATATAACTAGGAAAATAATTACCTCGAAATTTGAACTTTGAATCTCAAATACGCAATTAGTTTGAAACTGGTTTTCAAATAAAAATAACCTATTCACTTTTAATATGAAAATTTGTGTCTGTGTTAGGACAAAGGCAACATATTTCAAATTGATTTAAATATTGACAGAATACTTATTAAAAATGTGTTTTAATTGTTTTAATATAGTGACAATAAAATTTAATAAATTATTATTTTGGCTTTTCGGGAATTAAAAAACAATTACCTTCTTTTATAATGAGCTTCAAAAATGCCTTTTTTATATGTCCTGAAAGAGTTAGCCAGTAAACTTTCACTCTCTTGCCTTGAATTAATTTTTAAATATTTAAAATATCTTTACATACAGTTCGTTGTCAATGGTTTCTAAGTTACTGTGAAAGAAGTTCAGCTTTCATTCCAAGTTTTTAATTTTCTAGGAACTGTTGGATCTGAAAGTTTCGCATGAAAATAAAAACTCATCTATCAAGATTTTTTTCCTCTCATAAGTAATTTTCTATGAAATTTTTGAAATAAAATAGCAACAGCTACTCTATAATCCTGATAAAATTGTCAAAATATTCAAATCTCTATTAATTTCATTACATTTTATTAAAAGTCTGTCTGTGTCCAACCTGTTAAATCATAGAATTTAATGGATCTTATTATCAAGGATTCGCACTCAATAAATACTTTAGAAGATTGCTTGAAAAGTCTTTTCTATCATATCCCTTCTTCCCTACCCGTCTCCTCTTCGTAATCTAACGTTGCACCCTGCCCTCAATAATACCAAATTTATTTTTTTAAAAAGTGTTTGTTCTTTTTTTAGAGTTCCGTACCTCAAACGAAAAAAACGTAACTCTTATAAAATCAATCATGAATTTGTCCCTCCGTCTGCCACAGCAGTTTTCCTCGGAAAAGGCTTGACGGGGAAATATGAAATTTGGCACAATGTTATTACATATTAATCGATATATATCCAAAAGGCTACAATTCCATAATATTTATCTGGAATGTCTTCTTTTTAAAGGAAGAATATTAAATTTATCTCACTAGCTTGTTTTCAAAATTACTCAAGTTCAATTATAAAAAAAATTTAGATTTTTAGAAGCCCACGGAAATCTATAGTGACAACTATAATTATCATAATTTTCTAAGTACGCATAATATTTCTTCTCCTGCGATAGGCACATTAAGTAATTTATTTATTTTTTTTGTCTTCATAATAGATTTTCTCTAAAGGCGTATGACGTAGAAATTTGGTATTATGGCATAATAATATATTTTATTAACCAACATATTTTGCACTAGATAACACTTTAAATCGTGCTAGATAGGTTTTTTCTCTTTTTAAAGTGTATATTTTAAGTTGCAATTTTTCCCTAAAGTAGATTCAATGTTAAACACCTTTCCGATTACTAAATTGCCATGAGGTTGATTGGTGTAGGTTGTCCGTTAAATTTATGTGAAATTTTGAGTATATATTCAAGTTTGATATAAATAAAAACAAAATACATTTTGTCCTTCGAGCAGTATTCTGGAAATTTTGCTTGCTCTATTGATAAATTAAAAACCCGTATTAAATTAATACGATTTCATAGCACATAAACAATTATTACGTTTTAATAATAAATTCAAAATAAATAATTTGAATTAAAATTGTCGTTTAATTTAGTTTAACGGCTTTGCTTGCACATAATTTTGTGATATCACAACTCAAAGCTACAGACAGTATAATAGAAATCTTGCCGAAAGAGCTTATAACAAATTTTGATCATGGCAATCTATTTTCAACTTGGCGACAATTTGACTTATAACGAAATATAGGAGCTGGTTTTTGATGGCGTTTGCAATATTATTTAGCTTTAATCGATTATTTTGAATGTCAATTATTGTGTAAATAATATTAAGCATAACCTGTACTCGAGATGTCTCTGTGTAAACTTGTCGTTTTGTTTGTTTATTACATGCAGCTCACATACAAACATTAACTTTTTTGTGCAATGCAAGGCTTACTTAAACATGTTTACTTTTTAAAATATTTTAATAGGTAATATTTTTTGCAGTAATCTTAAATTAAACTTAATATTATTTGCCGAACGTACACAGACGAACCAAGTCGCGGGCATAGCTAGCAATGTTAATGAATGTGACTAATATTTTAATACCTCTTTCAACAAGCTTAATAGATAGTGCTGTACTAAGTAGGTGGATGTAAGTTAGCTCGCGCTATTGAAATCGATTTATGTTTTAACATTCCACGCTAACGTAGGCAAAGGTAATGGTTAATTTGCTGATAAAATTGCTGTGGGACCCTTGAGGGCTATATGAAATATATTTCATTTACGACCTATGCAGTAGCCTCAGAAGAAAAAAAAATATATTATGTAGTATTTAAAATTTATTTCGTACGACAGACTAAGGGAGAATTTTTTGAATAAACCTCACAATTTTGGTAACCTAGAAATATCTAAATGTACACGAAGTATGCCTAGATATAAATTATCCTAATTTATTAAACAGGCAAAGAAAAATGTATTGCATAATGATTTCTTTTACAGACAGTTCTCCAAATTATTATTTTAGCAAAGAAGTTAAATTTCGTAAGTTGATAATTTAAATGATTATTTTAATACTAAAGTTATTATATTTACGCAAATAATATTTATTAAATTGTGTTTTTCTTTATAATCTAATTTATTATTATCACATCAATTTTGAAAAAGTCGCACTAAATAGTGAAAAGCTTCCATTAAGTTTATTAATATCTCTGCTAATAATGCATACTTATCAAACGTTTTGTCCTTCAAGGAAATAAACCGGCAATGGAAATCTTAGATTAACTCACTAATAAACCCGTATCACATTCAAAACTATTCACCTTTTTATATTTAGAAACCTTACAAATTCGGCATATAAAATACCGTCTCTTCGAGGCATAGTTATGAAGATTGAGATGTGCGATTCGTACTATTACGTAGGCTAAAAAATCAGAGAGAGACAATTAAAACACGTGTGGAATTATATCATTACTTAGGCTCATAAATCAGAGAGAGACAATTAAAATACGTGTAGAATAGTATTATTACGTGAGCTCAAAAATCAGAGCGGGAAATTTAAATACAGGATTTGTATCATTACGTAGGATAACAAATCAGAGAGAGACAATTAAAATACGTGTGGAATAATATCATTACGTAGGCTCAAAAATCAGAGAGAGTAAATTGAAATACGTGTGGAATAGTATTATTACGTGAGTTCAAAAATCAGAGAGGGAAATTTAAATACAGGATTCGTATAATTACGTTGGCTAAAAATCTGAGAGAGACAATTGAAATACGTGTGGAATAATATCATTACGTAGGCTCAAAAATCAGAGAGAGTAAATTGAAATACGTGTGGAATAGTATTATTACGTGAGCTCAAAAATCAGAGAGGGAAATTTAAATACAGGATTCGTATCATTACGTAGGCTAAAAAATCTGAGAGAGACAATTGAAATACGTGTGGAATAATATCATTACGTAGGCTCAAAAATCAGAGAGAGATAATTGTTAACGACTATTGATACCTCTTTCGTCAGGAGCCAAGGGTGTATAGGGAAGTCGTTTAATATATGGTTTAAAGCTACATCATTGATATTAATTATATTTATATTATTTATTATATTTTACTGTCTTTGGGACGAAGATCTTTAACCAATATCAACCTATTAAGAAGCATCTATATGATACAAACTAAATTATTTCCTGGATATATTCTATTGTAGATTGCTAAGAAAAAACAAAGTAGAGAACAAAAGAAAAATAAAATAAAATTATATTTATATGCTGCATTTAATTCAAACTATGAGTGACGAAGTTACATTTGGTTATTATGTTTTATAATTGATTAGAAAATTTTAATATTCTATACATATTATATAAAAATGGTCGTGTGTTTGCCTATATAACATTCTGCATTCTGTAATGGTGGTTGCCCGTCGAAAACTAAAAGGGTGTAGAAGATATGAAGGTTGAAAATAGTCGACCAAGAATTTATGTATAAACAGGGAAGTGACAAAGAATTCTATTGACAATTCCTTGAGTAATGAGGTTATAAAAAACTTTAGGTTATGTTTGTTACAAAAAAAACGAGTGTGCTTTAGACCAGACCAGACTGAAGTAAAACTTCAAATTTACAAAATATGAATTTTAAAATGAATTAACAATTTTATTCACTTTAAAGGTAAAATATTTAATGTATTGAACAAAATAATAATTTATAAATTTTTTCAAGAACGAAATGAAATTGCAAAATAATTAAAAAAATCACCGTTCGCGTAATGCTAGCAAACTCGCATACACACACACACACACACACATATATATATATATATTTATATTTATATATATATATATATATATATATATATATATATATATATATATATATATATGTGTGTGTGTGTATATATATATATATATATATATATATATATATTTCATGCACTGGCTATGAGAGGAAGAGAGAAAAAAATGTGCGCGCACTGCTCTATCTCGCTCCTACAGTGTGATACAGACAATAGGCTTGCACTGTGTCTTAGATATACGAAACATAAATAGCTATGAGAGAAAGACAGAAAGAAAATGTTTGCTCGAACCTCTCTCTCTCGTCCCTACAGTAATATACGAAACGTAACTCTCTCTCTTTCTGTCTTCACTAACTTATATCTCCCTCTTAACTTCCGTTCGTCTCTCCCGATCACACCTTTCGTAACGCTCTCGTCACGCATTCACCAGCTTACTACCCAAGTCAAGGGTGCGTAAAGAAGTTTTATTTCAAAAATGATGAAAAATTTCATAAAAATATAAAGTAAAATAATTTATTTAACATTACAAATTTCTATTTACACAGATTTTAAATAAAATTAAGTTTCGTAATTTTTCTCTCACTCGTTTTCCTCCTAGAAACTTTTCACACTTTTCCAATGCAACGGTGTATTAAAGTAAATATTTTTAAAAAAATAATTCAATTGTATCTATGGGTTCTTGTACATTTTTTAATTAAATTATATCTTTGTATATTTGAAATTGAGTTAAAACCCGAATTTAAACTTTGTGTAAATAGATACGTGCATAAAACGACCGACATAAATTAATATGTAACTCATGTCTGTGGTAAAACCGAAACAAATTTCCAATTCACCCCTAGCTGCTGTGGAAATAGATATCAATAAACGTAAACAATTGCTATCATTTTCGAGCTTACTGAATATAAAGATCCCGCAGTTCAGCCTTATTGTCCATGCTTTGAGGATATATTGCGCCTTCGAGTACTTTCCTTTTCTGAACAACGGGAAATAATTAACACAAGTTATGATAATCGCTAGAAAATTAAATATTTCAAAAAAATTGTTTCATCCAAACATTTGTATTTTATGGAAGAGCAAAAATAAAATTTAGGTGCAATGGAAGTTTCTGATGACAATTAATATTTAAAAATTTATCCAGAATTAAATCTGGTCGCAAATTGGAACTTTTTAATTTAAACGGTTAATTTATTAGGAAACTCATGTACGCGATTCAATCACCGTAAATATGTAAGTTTTCATATACAAATGTGCGGATCTTGATATTTAAACTTTCCAGCCACAAGAGCAAATAATAAGTCATTAGAATGGTCACCAATGATATTGAAAGCTGACGTGAATCCATACAGAATAATATGAGCTACTTTTGTTTTAAATGGAACTTTTAGCCCAGGCTGCACTCAAGCTTAATGGCAGGTTTTATTATTACTAATTTATACCGTTGTATGCCTGTATTAATGGCATAAATCAAATAAATATAAAATTTTAACAGAAAATTAAAATATTTATTTAATAGCCGTAAAGGCGCTAAAAGGATTAAATTTTTTTAATTTATCTAATAATACTCCGAGTTAACACAACAAACCAAGAGAAATATTTTTAAACGCATTATTTATTTATTTTATCATAAATATTTTTAAATGTGTTATTTAAAAATATTATTGTCATTTTTCATCATGTAATAAATTTTACCCCATCACTAGAATAGGCTTTAATAAAATTTTAAAATAACTTTGGGATTTCCTATTATTAGTCCTTTTAGGTGGAACTCGCAAAGAATATGAAATGTGAAAAACGTTCAAGTATTTTATTTGAGTCTGTTGTCTGGTGAGATATGTATGATTTAACACGCTTTACCAAGATGCTAGATTTTGAGTTTCTAAATTAAACGTATTCTCAGAAAAAAGGCTGTGCCTGATGTATGGATGGACAGATATGTTAATAATATTGCAAGGTTCACTTCCGCTATTATTTTCTATAATATTTAAATGCTGTTGGAAGTTTCTAAGAGTAAACTTTTACAAATTGTCCACCTGAAGATGTTGTTATACAACGAAACCTAAGTCGTGGTTAAGAATTTAATTAAAGTAGAAATAATACTATATCGAATAAAAATTAAGTAATAAGGAATTTCTACAAAATTAACGCCAAATATACTACTCACTACTTCACTATAATGACCTCTTATAGTGTCAATATGTAAGTTCAAAATCTCCTTGTTATTTTTCATTTTTTCAAAAATTTAATTAGTAATATTATTATACTTAGGTAATGCTAATCAGTATATGACAAAACTTTAATCATTCCATTTATCTGTTTACCTTTGTAAGCACATGTTATTTCCAAAAATACTAAACAAATTTTAATGCATCTATTGTTCAAATATCGAAAGGTGAAATAACTGCCAGAACAATATTCGTTATATTCTTACTAGAAACAATTTAAGCTAATTCACTGCCCTATTTTCAACATTGGGCGGGTAAAAAATTAAACCTTATTAATTACACTATACACTAAATTAACATATTAGTTCTCAATTATTTGATAGCAAAATATGCTTCTCTTATAAACCAGTTGAACCCATTGAAATGTGATTAACCGACCAAACATCATTTAGGACAAGAAGCGATCGAAGCAACACGTAATATAAGGAAGAAGTAAAACATAGTCTCCTATGATGATGCCTAGTATTGAGTTCAAAGATTAAATAAGAAATCTTCATCTCTCAGACAATCTTTATTCAGGAAGCCCCCCTATATTGAACTCAAATAAATATAAAGACTTACTGGAAGAGATTAAGCAGTTTAAGGTTGTTTTATCTGTTATACTTAGCTACTACATCCATACTCTCATGGTGCAAATATAAAATCAACTCTTATTTTGAAATGTTTTAAAAAGAAGTGTGAATGTCCTGTTTGGCTACCATATAGGGTTGTGAAAATAAAAATTAGGAGAAACTAGTGAATAAAGTGTTAATTATAAAGCCTCAAACACACCATTAAGTATTCAAAGTTTAAATATAAAACGGAAACGAAAAATTAAATATATTGCTTTAATTGATAAATAAAAGTTAAGGAATGGCTGAACTAACATTTTTATTCAGTTTGAAAATATAACTTAATTCACAAAAATCCTCGATAGCGCTAAATAGTTCAATATTAATAAATTATAAAGTAAATATTAGATGCGGTAAATATAAATTAGTATACAATTACATTAACATAAAATTTGATGTAACAATAGATATCAAAATCATTGAGCCTTTAAAATAAAGGCTCAATGATCTTATATTTATATTTATTTATATATATATATATATATATACACATATATATATATATATATATGTATGTGTGTATATATATATATATATATATATATAATATATATATATATATATATATATATATATATATATATATATATAATAAAAAGTTATTTGCTATTTATATAATTCACAAAAAGTGAATTGCAAAAATTTGGCCAATATTAAGTTACTTTAAGTTTGACCTATTTAATCCCAACGTCCACCAATGAAAGCTCACCCAAGCAACACGAAGTACATTAATTATTTAACCATCAAAGGGTCCAAAGTTAATTCGAGCCAAGCTTTACACTACATTTAATTAAAAGTTTAACCTCTGAGGGTTCCAAAAGTCGAAAGCTTAACACCGATACGTTAGTACCATACCTAATTTAACTTACAAATACGTGCAATTAGTTGTTAATTATTTGCAAATCAAAATTAACAAATATTTAAAGTAGTAGTCGATGTGGTATTAAAACTTTTATATAGGGGATCTTTTTAGGAAAATCATATTATATTTATATAACTAACTTTTTAGATGTCGATAAAATTTAAATATTTTTCGATATAAATACAAGGATCTGATTTCAAAATTTGCATCTTTCCACCATTTCTCTCTAGGGTATAAAAAACTAAATAGTCGATTTAAGAATAAATGAATGAAAACAGTGCTTTAAAATATATCAAGCCAAAATAAAATCCAAAAATAAGAAAAAAATATAAATACATTTTTTTGAATTTTTTGTTGAAAACTTATATGATATTTATAAGTGCAGTGATATCCTAATGAATTTCTAAATCCAGGTCGAATCCATCCTAACACTTAGACAGTATTAAGGTGGATTCCACCTGGATAATTTATACACAAGATAAGAAACACACCATGATTCCTTTTTTACTGCAAAACAAATCAGAATATATGAATAGAATGTAAATAAATATTTACAAATTATTTATTTTAATATTCGTAAATGTAACAAACTTATAAAAAAAATGTTAATCCTGATATATACCAATGGAATAAATATCAAATCGTTTGCATCAGTGTACACTTGGGTGAGTATAAACTTTTATATTTAAGTACTGTACACAATTTCCATTCAACCATGCAAAATTAATAATATGTTTCACCATTGAAAGCGTGAAATTATCGTAATTATTGCAGAAAATAGAGAAATTTAGAAAAATAATTTAATTTTTAAATATTGTTGGTAACACTGTTATTTTTAAATATTTTGAATTTAGCTGTTGTGGTAAGTAGGGAAAAGGAAGGAAGTGACATATTTTTGTAGTTATTCTCAATAAATGTCTCTAGAATTATTTTATGTATAATTTAACAAGTAGTTTCCAACCCCATAACTTGCCCTTTCAGTTCATACCTCATATGATTTATGGCGAACTTATTTGCTTCATTGCGTAAAGCGTAGCTCACTTTGAGCGACGATGCTTTTAGTGAACTCATTTTGGTATTGCTTCAACATATATTTTCATTGTATATGTATGTTATACTAAGAACCATAAAAGCCAATGAAATGATTTTGTTTAAAAAATAAACCCGTATTCAAAAACTTTTAGAAATATTTTGAAAATTCAAATGGTACACGAACGCAATCATAATAAAAATAATATCAAACAACATTTTCAATAATTATCTTTGTTTAAGTTTTCAAAGAAATGTTCTTAAAATATTAATTTAACACTGTTACAGTATCAGTTTTCACTAATGTACTTGTGAGACTACCGATACGTGTAATTCACAGCTCTACCATAATGATTAACTTGTGAAAAATGTTTACTTATATTTTTTTTGACCTCAATTTTCATTAATAATTTGTTCAGTCCATGTGAAAGGATATCTACTACAATTTTAAGTCTAAATCATTGCCAGTACTTGCTAAATGCAAATGTATATTTATGCATAACATCGAATAACTTTAATATACTTATATTAGGCATCTAATTAAATAATGTCAGTCAATTTAAAACAACAAAACAATTTCAGATGTTCTTTTTTATATTGTGAGTCTACTTTCGCAAAAAAATAGACATATTAACCGCCCTGACGCCACCTAATTAGAACCATCCTGACAGGTGAAAGCACCCCACACAAAACCTGATTTATTTAAACTTATATAGAGATATAGAATAAAAATCTTAATAGCTAAGCGTTACAGCGTAACCTAAATTTACACTTGCTAAGCTACATTTTACTCACAAGACATCTATTAACAGATTGAAATAATAAGTTATTTTCACCTTCATGTTAAACAGTAGTCATACGGTAATATACGCTAAGCAATATTCACTAAAGTTCAACAAGTATCAACATAGTATAGATGTACATAATACATTAGATAAATTGTATTTATATTACATACATTTTTTAGAAAATGCCTTCATTTATATAATACATATTACTTTAAATAAAATTAAACAATTAGCTCAGTTATAAAAGGTTTTTGAGTAAAATTAACATATTAAACAAACACTGTTTAATTGAAATTAAATAACTGCGTGGTTAGGGTTAACCAATTAGAGTAGAATATGGCTTGTTTCAATTTTACAGGAGATAAAGAGTTATATATGGTACCTGAAAATATATGCAGTTATATCTAACTCTAATATTCCATTTCTATCCTTCTTGAGTTCAGGTTTAGCTCTTGGTGAGACCTTTTTGAATATACTGACACACTGATTATATTAATCTTAAATACATAGATCAAGTAAATGAATTGTCTTTCAAAAAATTGTACTTGATGTCTACGTTCTGGCTGAATCCACTTAGATCAATTTGTAGCTCTTTCAACCACACCGCCTCTTTGTTGACTGCACAAGCTGCAATAAATTCTGCTTCCGTGGTAGATACAGCTGCATCATTTTCTCGCTGGTTGGATCAGGTGATACAAGATACGTTTTTGAGGATTATGTGTCTAGTTATAGTGTCTGGTTTCAATGCGTTAAAATGAAATTTTAATATACTTGTTATAATATATTTACTAGTTGTTTGTACTTAAAATCTATTTCAAAGTAATTTATATAAAATTAAGGTACACAATAAGTCTTTCGTCGAGTTCAATAAGTTTTTTAATTACACAAAATATTAATAAATTAATAATATTAAGTTTATATAAAATATCATTATCTATAATGTATTAACTAATAAATAATACAAATTATTCATTGTTAATGATATTTTATATAAAAATAAAATAAAAAAGGCAAAATTAAAAAAAATTCTAAAGCATAATTTGTTGTAAATTTAATGCTCTATAACTTTCTTAATAAATATTAATATCATTGGAGCGATAGAAACCGAGATAATTGGAAAACACGATTTTAGTGACTTTTGATCTTTTATTGACATTCATCATTCATCAGTCAACACTAATATGACTAAAAAGCGTCCATTTAACCCCGTATGTACTAATTTTAAAACGGCCTACGATTGTTATGAGAGGTATATGCAATGCACTGCATATGCCTCTCATAACAATCGTGTAACAAACGTCTGTCATCGTTTAATAGCAATTTTTTTTTTTAACCAATTGTATATATCTGTTACTGAAATGTACCTCTTAATAATTATGTGACACTAACTGAATAATAAAAATGTCAATCGCATATACACACATTTTAAAAAAATGACAAAACATATTTATTATAATGTGTATTTCTATCGAATTAAAT
Organism: Druceiella hillmani; assembly: GCA_039881145.1. Taxonomy (NCBI): domain Eukaryota; kingdom Metazoa; phylum Arthropoda; class Insecta; order Lepidoptera; family Hepialidae; genus Druceiella; species Druceiella hillmani. Next base: position 8,056,971 of record JAYKKI010000042.1, read on the forward strand.
ATATGTAATATTTATTCTAATACAGATGATAGAATGATGAATAAATATGTGTAGTACTTATTTTAAAACTGATGCTTATACTTTGCTAATTATAATTTACTGTATCGTAAATCAAAGAAACATGCATAAAATTATTCGATCACAGTTAACATAAAGATTTATAAGATTTTTTAATTTCGATAATGATTTTAACCATCAAAACTCTAAATTTACTTTATTGAAAACTCACAGGCCATCCAAGACGCTTAGTTTTTATGCATGCGTGTTATATTTTTGTCTAGAGTGTGCAATATTTTATATCGTATCTCATAAAATTTTGATGATAATTTTTCTAAAAGCCTTATGTGAATCAATATGTTATAGAATCAAAGGCATTGATGCCAAAATTAGCAAAATTTACAAAACTGTAATAAACTCTTTTGTATGCATCTTTTATCTGGAGAATTAAATAAATTTTTAAGTTTTATCATTATGTAAAAATTAACCACATATTAAAACGTATTGCGATTGGTGGTGAGATGTTTAATATTGTCAGATTGAAAGTTCTTATTGATATAAATTACACTTTAATATAGTCAATAAAATGCTTAAATTTCAAGTGCTCGCTTAAGTTTTTTATAGTAACTCGATTTACCTTTAAACAACTACTAACCCAAGGTATATAAATCAAACCAATATTTACTTCTCCTAGTTTGATCTTTTCTTACCGTTATTGAAAAGGAAAATTGCTTACACAGCACATATTATGTTACTTATTTAACTATCAGAGGGTTCAAAATTAATTGAGGCCAGGTTTTCACCGTTGTCTAATTAAAACTTGTAGACGAGGATGCCTAGCACTGAAAGTTCGACTAGGAATAGTTAGTATTATACAACATTTAATATCCATGTAATATCTAATTAAATTAGAATTACAGGTTATTGGAAATTAGAAGCAAATTCAAAAAAGATCGATTGTTTCAATTGTATGGGCAAAAAATCAGAACAAATACTGATATAGGTTAATGACAAAAATCAATGAGAATAAAATTCTTTTGACGAAATGTGTTTAATAAAATAAATCTATGAATATAATGTAATCCCTTAGAAATTAATTGAGAAATATAATGTAAAAAACGTAGATTTCTTCTTCATTTTATTGTCTTGCATTGAGTGTACGAAATGCTGGAAAATTCGGAAAATATTATTTCTCTAACCATCAATTTGTCTAATAATTCACAGTAAGAAACTAATTGTATAAACTGACTTAAAAAAAGAGAGGGTCCTTATTTGCATGCGTATGCAGTTTTTTCTGCTTTGGCAGGCAAATACTTTCGGATAGTTCCCATATACATAAGATCAGGTCTTTATGCAGAAATATTTTATGGCATGAATATGCTTGGGCAGAAAAATGTTATGAAAAAGTTGAAACAGGAACTCCTAAATGGTGAGGAGTAAAATCATTAAATTTAGATTTTATTTACTTGATCTAATTGGTTTTTTAAGGACAGGTAGTTCCGGTGTTTGATGATGGCGCTAAAAGACGAAAACAGAAACTTTTCAACGACCAGATTATGTTTTTTGTTCGTCTCGCTTCTCTTAACCAGTTTTAGGATGAGAATTTGTGGCCAGCATCTGATAATGGAGCCAGAAGATGATGACGGAGACTCGTCAATGATGAGAAATATGTTCGCCGGTTTTGTGCAACTTTATGTATCTTAACGGATACTTTTGTCACAGTTAATGACCAGGGTTTGATGACGGCACCATTTAAGAATGACGATAATCCTTAATTCTGAATAGCAAACTCATCGAGCTTGGAATCGTTTAACCTGTCTTTTTGAATCGTATAAGCAAGAAACAAAGCAAATTGTTAGGTAAGTATTTACAGATTTAAAAAAGTTAAGAATTTATATTTTCTGACAACTCTGGTTATGAGTTAAAAAAATAATTAAATATATTTTGTTACAAAAGTTTGGAGAATAGAGGTATAAATATTCATTATTTAATTTTGTTATCACACATTTATAAGGCAAATTAATATTAATATTTTCTGTTGTCCACGTAATACTCCACTACTTTTTAATACTGCGCTATATATTCAATCACGTAAAATTAATGACTCGCCATTTAATAAGAGTTCTAAAGCTTTATAAAACAGTATAGAATTCCTCCATCAACTCCATCTCCATTACAATGAATACAATTTATTTAAAATTTATATCGTAACTTATTGCAGTAAGCAAACACTGTCTAATACACGTCCGATTCGTCCGATCCCCATTTTATAATGAGTTTATAATGCAGACATAAAGATTTTTCCTTTACTTTATATTTAATGTGTTTTCCATGGTTTCGTACGTATTTTGGTACATTTAAAATAAAAGGTAATTTATAAAACTGAAATTACTGCAACTGTGGAAAAGGTTCAAAAAATATTTTTTTTAATTAAACTTTTGAAACTCATTATAACACCAGATACCATTTGAAATTTAGAATAACATTATACAGCAAACACACAAGAAAATATAAAAAAAATGTAGATTATGCAACGTGTAATAAGAAGGCATTTCTCTTTCTTAAGAATTAGGGCATAGAGAGTGCTGCATCATCCATTTTATTTGAATTACAATAGAAATTACTGAGTAACTGTCATATTATCATCTCACTACACATTTGAACATATTTATACTATCGGTAAATGTATATCTGAAATTTTTATATAATTACTAGATAAAAATTAGCAAAACATAATAAATGAGCTCATCCTCATATAAAGGATAAGCTAAAGGCCAAAATAACTTCTCAAATACTTCAATCTGGTGATGATAGAACAAAAATTAATGATTAAAAATTGTAGTTTTTGTTATTAAGGTTTATAATGGAATTGAATTTTTCCTTTTTAATTATGTAACTGTTAATTGAGCTAGCATTTAAAAAAGATTTCCAAAAATAAAATTAAACGTTGCTACCAAAACAAAATGTTTATATAAAAGTTTACTTCTTAATATCAAATTTCCCTCAATAATATTCCTGCCGACAATTATCTCAAACGTAAATCTTTTTCTACGAATTTTAAAAGTGAAATCACATTTCCGCGAAGCTCGCTCATTATGCCTCTCCACTCAAAATATTTTCTTTTATTTTATTTTTATTTCCAACCACAAAATCGATGTAAAGCCCACTTTTCATTGAATTGTGATTTACGTATTGCAAAATTACCGAAAATTAATTTCGTTGTAACTGGGAATGGTTGAAAGTTTCGATTTACTACCATTCAATTTTGTTATTTAGAAACCCATGCTAATCATTTGCTTCCAGTTGTGTTTAATTTCTTTTATGGGGCATGTAATTATATTAGAAATCCAAACCAAATAAAATTTTTAAACACGATCAAAAACCAGGGCGTGCCTTAAAATTATTAGGAAACCTATTGGGCGGAATATATATAATTCACGTAGTTTTTGAGCTTTAGTTTGGAAAAGCAGAGATTATAAATTTGTCCATATTTATTTTATTTCTTGTTTGCCATAACTTTCCATCCAATTTTTTGTAATAATGGAAACCTGTCAAGCACGAGTAGAATTTGCACCACGAGAGTTCCGCACACACTTAGGTATCTATAAAAATTTGAGGCTTCATATATTTCTACTAAACTATTTACAAATATTATTTTGTCAAGGTGTATATATATTATTTGCGAGATACTGCAAATAATACCGACTGGTCTAAAACAGTATCAAGCGTAGAATTAACTATTCAATTTACTAAAATAATCTAAATAAGGTCAAATAAATAATGAGTATAAATGAATACACAGAGAATTTGCTATAATTTATTAATATTAAGTATATAATATATGATAAAGTAATAATCTATAATGCAAATAAACACAAACCGGTAATATACGTAAAATAAATACAAACCTCATTTAGAGAAATATAATTAAAATATATTTTAAAAAGCTTATAAGCGCTATTTCTATTACGAATATTCTAAATAAATAAATGTTTTTTTATACGGATCACAACTAAATTTGAGTAAGTAAAAAAATTATTTAAAAGCTCATATTAACTTAGATTTGTATGAATATCAAACATATATTGTGTACTTATAAATCATGACTATAGTATTAGCCACTACACGCAAGTAAATATATGTTAAGTGAGTAACTTTATCCCGGCGATCTTTGTTGCATCGAGCGTGCGCATGCGCGCATCATAAAATTTCACTAGCAATATTTTTTGCATAACACGCCTAAAAAGTGTAACTTCAACAAGGTATAAATTTATATATTTAATTTATATGCATTCATAAATAAATTTGTGTACACATATATATGTGCGTGTGTATGTGTGTGTGTATATCACACACACATACACACGCACACGCACACACACACACACACACACACACACATATAAAAATAATTATATATATATATATATATATATGTATATATATATTGAATATGGAAACAATTTTAATCAACTATACAACCAACAGTTTTCAAACTTGACTAAAAAAAGTATTTTGGTATTTGCACGTTTATTATTTGAAATAAGTACAATCGTACGAAAATAGGTTTCTAATTTTGCATGATAAAATTGCAAAAACATCGTAGCCTTGACATTCTTTTCGAGAACTTACTACAGAATGCATAAAACCGAAACCACTATGGTTCGCTGACTTTCGAAGTGGTAGTCGTTCAGCAACTCAACGGTTCCTCTCCTCATTTTCCTATACAAATCTACCAATAGTAAGGAATAGTACCTTAAATAGTCGATTACACTAGTAGGTTTCTTCCAAATAAAAGTTTTTGCTACAATTCACTAGTTTAAATGGAGTCGAAGCAGAAAGTCAATTTGTATATCATCTGTAACAAGTGCTTTATTCTCGGGATTTCTGGATACGTTTTCAATCAACATAAACAAAAGTTATTGTTAGCCAAGTTGCAAAGATCCCTTTCAGAAAGAAATGGAATTAATACGCGGTATTTAGATATTTCTTTTTTAAACTCTTACATTTCTCTGTACGTGGCATTTGCAGAAAAAACTCAATAAATTGGGAGTTAAGTACAATTGTCTTTATTAGGAAGAGATAAGGAAACAAAATCCTTTTAACCACCTTGTTGGGCGTAGTAAACTAATGAGTTTTGCATCAGAAAAATTGATAGAATAAATCAGGCGACACGTGTCGCAATAAGTTAGGTAACACCATTCTTCCACTTATTAATAATTTTATAAAACATATTTGCGCACGAGATAAAAACTGCAGGGCATGAAACATAGAATAACAACGTCTCGTCCCATGTTCATCTACATTATAATCATAACAGGGGAAATACATAAGTAATTATCCAAAAACTTATATATGGACATTCAGTTTCGTTTCCACACCAGAGTTGTAGGTTGCTATTGAATACTGTCTTTTTATTTCATTGATACCTTAGAATTATACTTAACTTCTATAAATTTTAAAATAATATAGCCGAAAAATAATATAAACACTTTCTTAATCATGTCACCGTTAGAACTATATTTTTACATATTATCTACAATATAATTATGGCAATCATACTATATTTTTGAGAATTCTAAACGGTTTCATCCTAATTTCACTATAAAATAAAGATATCATTGTATTATATGCCAATTATAATTTTGCGAAATGTCATATTTTACTACATAGGATTAACTATAACTTTTAATCATGTCTTGTTTTTATTTAATAATTATTGAATATATTTGGCGTTAATTTTGTAGAAATTCATTATTTACATTTAAATTGAACTATGTAATGTAGTATTATTTTTACTTTCTTTCTTTACCACGACTTAGATTTCGTTGTGTTACAACATCTTCAGGTGTGCTATTAGCAAAGATTTTTGTTAATAACCCACTTATAAAAAGTAGAAATAATACTACTATAACTCTTCATTACTACTACTATATTTCTTCATCGCGTAGTATAAATAATACGATTAGTTTTCCATGCCATCAGACCCTCAATTAAATATTAATAGTTATTGAAAATAGTAAGAGGACTTTGCATTTAAAATTGTTCCGTCTGCCGTGTTGCCCGCCGTTGACTGTATTGATGACGAGTAGGGAGCGTTCCGACTGAGATAAATTAAACATTTTGAAAATCGTGTAAAGACATTTGTTTGTTCCTCATATCGTGAGCAATATTTTTTGTCAAACAACTTTTTCTCTTAAACCAATGGTTCAGTAGTTATGGTGAAATGAAAAATACACTTGTTCACAAAAGTTTGCCGCGCTAAAATTTGTCAATTCTGATATTTTTTCAATCGGAGTCTCATTTTTTTTGCTCATAATTTTTTCAGATTCTTTGGAGCAATCCTTGTGGTGATAAAGAGTGGATATATGAAATTTTAAGATTTTTTTCGAAACAAGTTTAAAAATATTGTTTAAAAAAATTGTTACATATGCGATTGAATTTAGGCTTCAATTACCTTCGTTTGATACAATACATGATTACCTAAAAGATATTTTCTTTCTTATTTCCCAATTTACCCTATGAAACTAACCCTCAGATTTAAAATTTAACTTTTTCTACTTAATATCTATAATTGAGTCACTACACTCTACCTTTGTGCTAAATTTATAATTGTTATGTCATATAGCCTCCAGGAAAATCTTCCGTGACAGACTGACAGATGAACGAAAACCGAAATTATTCCATTAGTTTTCCGTTTTAACAATTTTGTTACTGAGAACTCTAAAAAGGAGAGAATCGGAATGATAGCACTTTTGTGGCCGTTAATATCAATTCCAAAACCGGTTATGGCTAGACTCTGGATAGATTTGATATGATTTAATATATTTCCAAACAAGAAATAATAGCAAAGGCTTGTAATTATAAAAACAAATGTGGAATATTCATCACTTTATCAATTTTCGCTTTAGTTCTAAATTATATCTAATTAATATTCTTACACAAACTTTTTCATCACTTCAAGCGAAAGACTAAGAAAATTACTATCATGGTTACACACTCCACAACATTGATCTGTATATCAAGATACAGTCAAAGCATAATTAGGTAATTAAAAATTATAACGCCAGTACACGTGCGTCATCTGTTACAATTAAACATACTTACGTCATCAAGTTTTCCCGCAACTGACCATCTGTACGTGACCTTTAATGTAGCTTTGCAGTGGATGTTATATCCTTTTACTTCTTTTAGGAAATTTTTGAAAAGCGGTGTCTCACTTTTTTGTATATATATTTAAACGACAATGCATAAGTTGCTAGGAATTTATATAAATTAATTAAAAAAAGTAATTTCCAACTCAATTTAATAATGAAAGGCAATTTTAATTTGTAGGTACAGTGGCATTCATTTTTTGCCAGTGACTGAATTCATTTCCTGAATCTGGCGATTGTCTCTTAGTTGCTTTTTTCGACGCTGTTTTATTTTACAAGAAAACATCAAAATACCGTGGGTTGTGATGTAAAAACGTAAAAATTATACCTTTGGTACTAATAAAATTGAAAGAATAATATTGCACTGAAGTGCGTTCAAATAGTATCATATAATTATCTTAGAAATAATTATAAATAAGAATGTACAAATGTGACGTATTTTTTGGAACACAAGAGTGACAAGGATTCCTAAGTATATATAACTAGCTGTGCCAATGACTGCGTCCTCGTGTAAAAATTTTATGTCGCTCCTGAGTATATACCATTATCATACCAAATTTCGTCAAAATCCGTCCAGTAAATTTTGCAGGATAGATAGACAAAATCCTAAAAAAAATTCTGGTTTCCATTATTATTCTGTAATCTAAATCAATTAATTTTTTTTAAATATGTTCACTTACAGAATTGATTCTGTTACAATTTTATTATAGATAAGCAGCAAAATTAATTTTCTTCTCTCTTAAAATTTTGATCTTCCGAACACCACTTCCATGACGTATTTATAGCTACGGGCGGGGTGAGACGATTATGCGATAACCGATATTTATATATATACACACACATATATATATATATATATATATATATATATATATTTAGAGGTATATATACATATTCTAGTTCATAGTGAAAAAAATATGTTCTGTTAATTTGTTTTTAGCTTTCCAGTTTCATTTGGTAATATCCCTGAGTTAGTGTTGAATGATGTCAATTTAATTTCTTCTGCCATCGATATTACCTTTATTACCAGGATCCTGTAAATATTGTTTATGCTTATTAAGTTTTCTAATATTGCTTTTGTGAATTTCCTAATTCTTTTTATTTGTCACTTTTACGTTTTGATTTTGAGTTACTTTTCGTACCGTGTATCTAGGTTGTAATTTATGCCTAAAAGCTAATGGATTTTTTACGTAAATAGGTGTTTGTTCAGGGTAGCCAACATCAAAATCGCGATAACCCGATTTTGATTTGACAGAGTAGTGATTTGATTAGATAATAATTTTTTATTGATTACTGAATATAGAATTTTTAAAAAAATTTTATGATTTTCGTTTTTGATATATATTTTCTGTATTTCTATATCAAATGGATCTTTTTAGTCTAAATGACGATTAACAATTTCTGTGGGTTTTTTTGGGCTAATATAGCAACAACATAAATTCATATATAGTTGTATTGGCTTTGGGTTCTTTTAAAATTCTAAAGTGTTTTAATAGGATTGAATGAAATCTTTCTATGGCTAGGTTTGATTGTAGATAATTAATACTAGTGCAATGTATTTAAATTTTATGAAGTTCAATAAGTTCATTAATAGGTGAATTTTTAAATTCAAACCCTTGGTCCATTGCTATGCTGATAAGTGGACCATGGTGTGTCATGAAGTGTAATAGTTTTTTAATGATATTACCTGTTGTAGGTGTCTCTAAAGTAATATTTATTATTTTTAATATTTGAAAAAATTGTCCATTATGGTCAAAAATTTAATTTTCCCTGCGGTGAATGTATATAAGTCAATGATATTAAACGGTTTTGAAGGTATTGGAGCGGACAATATTAATGGCCTACTCGGGTTTCTTTTATATTTGTTTAGTTTGCATATTTGGCTATTTTTGATAAAATCTGTGATCATTTACGTGTATATTTGGCCAGTAAAAATTACGTTTTATTTGTTGTGTTATCTCAGATATCTCTCTGTGGTTATTCTTTCCTACACCCGGGTTAATTACGTTAGTTACTTGATTTTTACAAAGTGTGAGTTTATAAGATGAATTCTTAAAGTATTTTTGTATTGTTGTATCTATCAAAGGTACATAATTTTCATCGTTTAATAACGTATCGTACTCATTATTAGGTTTAATATTTTCTTGAAATAATTTTATTATCTCAATTTCAATTTTAGTCAATATTAATTTGGGCTAAAGCTGCTTTTCTGTTAGGAAATATATTTACGGTTTTTGTCTGTACGGGGGAATGATGTATAAATGTAATGTTTATTTGTTTTCTAAATTGATTTATGGTGGTTTCCGAAATTGGAATTTACAAAATTGGATTTTCAATGTTAGAATGCACGGTTCCTTGTTAATCTGGAATGACGTCATCTAAATCTGAAAGTTGGGGTAGGTCGCTCATACTTGCTAATAATGAAATATTATCATCCGTGATATTTTTGTCTTAGGCGGTTATACCTGAATGTATATGGTAATTGATATCGTTGTTAATTTACATTCTCCATAAGAGGTCTCCACTGACATTATGTTTCCCTTTTTTGTAAACGACTTTAAAACCGTATTTTTCTAATTTAAGTTTTCATCCAACTAAACGCGAGTTGGGTTCTTTTGAGGAACGTAACCATTGTAATGGTTTATGGTAAATAATATGAAATTTTCTGCCAAAAAGGTAGTATCTAAAATATTTAGTAACCCAAACAATGGCTAACAATTCTTTTTATATTTAGTAACCCAAACCTTTTTCTAGTGTGCTATATTTACGTTTTTAATTCTGAATTTAAATGTGGTGTTCTCAATAATTTTTTTATATTAATTGCTTATTGAGGACAATAACTTTCGAAGTTAAGGATTTCAAAGTTTCTATGTATAAGTTTGACCTTTATCGGTGATGGTAATGATAATATAATATTGTTAGATATGGGGTTATAAATTTCGGCGTTAGCGTAATCTCCTTTTACGGCAGTTACTATGTTGGGTATGTGACGTTGTTTGATTTTAGTTTCTGGGATGTAAGTGATGAATGGATTTCTCCGCCTTCAATATTAACAGCGATTTTAACTTTTTCCGACTAATCATTATGGATACTTCTCTGGAATAAGTTGCAGTTATTGGATTTTAAAATCTTTGTTAAAATTTCTGAATTTTCTATAATTAAGATTTTATTATGAAGATCTCTTTTCAATTTAAGTTTTTCTACAATATCTAAACCAATTAAAACATCGAAAATAATATGGAATTTTCAAATATAGAACTAGAAATTATCTGTGTGTGGTAATTTGATTGAGTATTTTTAGTAGTACAATAAAGGTTTGTAATTGTAAAAGGATTATGTTATTGGAAAATTATTAAGATATTTTTTTATCATTTTAGGTGACAGAAATTATTTATTAGGTCTTGTACCTATAAAGAGTTTTAAAGGTGGGTTATATATTTGAATGTAAGGTTAGCGTCTTTTGATTTTGTGTATTTATTTCGACTATGGATTATCGTTGGAATCCAAGTCTGGGGGAAATTCTGATTATCAACATTTTGGGGGTTATTTTTCATATCTTCTCGGTACTGATTATATCTTATGGGTTAAATGTTTGATTGGGTGGGTATTTGATTATATATTATGGGTTGAATTTAGTATACGGTTTCAACATCGGAGGTTAACGAATTATGGTGTAATTCTTCAGCCACGTAATTAGGTGAATGTCCAACATTTTCAAAAAGGCTCAGTTGTTTTTGAAATGTGATTTTATTATAAGAATTGTGTGATAAACTGCTTATTGGAATCGGTTTTTACTGACTCCAAGGTCTTTATTGAGTACTTGGACCAGGTCTATTTTGTGAGAATGATTATTGTGATTGTATGTTCTTCATCGTGAGTGAGAACGTTTTTTGTTGAATTGGTTTATGTTGAAGTTTCTGATTTTGATGCCAATTATTATTATTATTATTATTTTTATAAAATTGTTTTCTGGTATTCTGTCATTTTCTTCGCGAACAGATAATGTTTTCTTCTTCTTTAACATATTGTAGCGCAATTGGTAATGAGTCGGGTCTCATGGCCCATATAGTAGAACCTAATGATTCTTTAAGACCAACTGAGAAAGTTCACAAAGTTTGATTCGAAAAGAATTCGCGTTTGCAAATGCGAAGGTTTTCATGTCCTTCGTGAATGTTAACGTAATTTGTAATTGTATTCAACAGACTCAAGCATCTTTCATAGTATGCTTGCAGTATATTTATTTGTATATATTGTATATATATAACAAATAAATAATGCCGTGTATGTTATATTTATTTACGTATTTTGTGTAAGTTCGTCTTCTTTTAGTTTAGAAATGATCTATTTTTGGATCAATCTAAAAGCAAACAATTGACAGCATGACGTAATTTGTGATACAGGTTAAAGTTAGTAATAAAGATTGCTTTTTGGCAATAAGAAAAAAATCACACTTACAGTGCCGTAGCCTTCATTTGCAAAGTAATAAAGTAGTTTCTGATGATGACTGTGGAGCTAATGATGGCTGTGAAGACACTTTGATGAATTTATTGTGACGAAGACAGCTGACAATTTTTAGGTGATCTCCTCGAAGATCCTACCGACTGCGCCAATTACACCGCGTGTCCGAGTGGTATTGTTTTTAAAAACCATATATGGGGCGAAATAATATTTATTTGACGTGCGTAGGATATCTTCACAAGCCAAACAACATAAATTATATAAAGTTGCATCCAAGATAGACGTCTTTAATGACAAAATTTCAAACATTTCAATCAAAATAACAATAAAGAAAAAGTTTGAAAAAGCCAGAAAAAAGACAATGTATTTTTATAGGAAGATCGTGGTAAACAAAATAGTAAAATGGACATTATTATAGATATTTATAGAGACATATTTTAAACAAACAGAAGAATAGTATTTTTAAGAAGTATGATTATTTTCTTTCTCTTGTAAATTAAACATAAATGCACTTTTTACAAAATATGTACTGGCATAGTGGCAAAAAAATTCTTATCGAATGAACATCGGCTCACTCGTATTACAGAATGGAGTTGAGTAAATCCCTTATGACTCATAAAACCGTCGGGTATGATTAAAAATTAAAAATTAATACCCTTTTCAAAGACATTTACGAAACCATCTCAGAATACACGTGTGACTTCCACACACGTGTTAGATAAACATATATGTTCTAGCCTTTCTGAATTTTATTTTTCATTGAATATTCATGGCTTCTCTGGAAAATAAATATACATGACTGGAAGCTCCTTTAGTAGTTAAAGTAATTTTTAGTCGAGTTCCTTTAGTAGTTAAAGTAATTTTTACTTATTCATAGATAAGTAAATTCCAAAAAAAATTATAACCGAGGCTTAGCTTTATGGATATAAAAGGCGTTTTGAATTAAATTGGTTATTTTAAAATATATTAAAGAAAATTTATTTATCAAAAAAAGGAAAAATAAAACCTACACGAATTCATGCATTTTTTTTAATAAATACATAGCAGTTAGAAATTCATTCAAAGCATTCGATACAGTTTTATTACTCACTGTAACTTTTTTCCGCTCAGAATTAAATACTCACTTTCATAATTCTAAGAAAAAAAAACCTGTCAAGAACTAGTGGAACCCCATTTTTAGGGTTCCCTACACATTTAGGCATTAATAAATATTTAATAGAATGTAATATTCCTAATAAGTTTAATAGAAAAATGTTATTTTATTTTTAGAACGAAATTACAAATTAACGATTGAATGACGAATTAAAATTAACGATCTTCGAACTTTTCCTTTACGTATGCTATGAGACTTTGCTTCTTGCTAAATTTCATGATTACAGGTCAACGGGAATACCCTATATGTTTTAATTTATTTGTGAACGTCAAAATATGCTGTCTAAATGGTGGGTCATTTAGGTTAGGTATTTGATGTCTATTTTGACTTAATACTTCCACAGAAAAAGGGTATTGACAAACATGGAAACCGAAAGACGGAAGACGTAGTAATACCGAAGTTTTTCCTTTTGAGGTATGGAATCTTAAAACATTCGCCAGATAGCATTTAAAAGTACACTAAGTATTCTTTGTAACTACTCGCTTAGCTATAAATCTGAAAATTAAACATTTCGATGAACTCCCCGAGTCCAATAACAGACAAAATATATGAAAAACAAATGCATCCGTAAAAAAGTAAAGACAATAACATATAGAGACTATGCCTAATAATTAGAATTAATAAAAACAAACAATATGCTGAATATCAGAAGTGAAGGTAAAAACATATAAAGAATATGTTTAATAATTAGAAATGAATTTAAAAACACGAAGTGTTTAATAATTAGAAGAGAAGGTAAAACATATGAAGAATATGCTTAACAATTATAATTGATATATGTTTGAAAATTTACAAATTGCCTATTTTAAAAGGGAGTAATGGTATAAGATATTTAGTCAAAAATCTTACAAACTTTAGTATCTAACGGTCCCAAAAATATAACTCATACTGGAGTTGAAGCTCGATTGAACAATGTGTTGGTTACTCTAAGGAAATATCACAGTATTATGGAAGTAATCTTGATTATACCGACATGTGTTGCGAATGTCCCCTGTGGAATACCAACCAAAAAAATGTATATTCACAAAGTGAACTTTGCCGCAGGGCGCCGGGCGGTAGTAATTCACACTGCGTTTACACCGCCTTCTGTAGTTATGTTATTCCACATGTAATGCGAACACATACTCTTCGGAATATTTTTTTATATATATGTATATATATATATATATATATATATATATATATATATATATATATATATATATATATATATAAAGCTGTGTTTAAGGCAAACCTTGTCGACGAAACAGCATCGATACAAGGCCTTGGTCGTATACAAGTTTTACTTCATGCAATAAAGTTACTTTATTTACATTTAACTTACATACTTATTTTATTTATCCAACCGTTCTCTAACTTAAATTTATTTTCATCCTTTAAAGTAACGAATGTTAATAGAGCCATATATTTCGATATTATGATAATACTTACATTGTAACAATTAAATTATAAATTTGCTCCGAACTAACTTACCTTATCCATTCCGTTTCATATGCAAACAAAATATGATTTGCCTTAAATCCATCCGAAAAATGATATTGAATCGATTTAATGGAAATTATGCTACCCCAAGAGTAGTGCAGAAATGAAAAACTGTAAGTAACGTGATGTTTTTGATAAGAAAGAATGACAGAGAAAACTATTCGTTACTATTCGTAACTGACACTGTAATAAGTATATTCACCCACATGTAATTAGTAGTCTATCAACACATGTGTATATAAAAATGGATCGGGTAAAAGCCAAGATATAAGAATTACAGTACGCCCTTTTTCATTATCATAGACTAACATTCAATTAAAGAGTAGTTTCTACACATTATCTGGTTTAAAGATCATTGGCTGATGTAACCTGAAAGCATGCCTATCAAAACCTTGTGAAATAAGTGGTCACATATTGCGACCTTATTCGTTCGTAGGGAGGGGGAGGGAGTAATTCAAAGTTCTACTTTTAGTTGTATTTCTATTGTATCCACTATACAATTATCTTTATTTCTAAATTTCTATGAGTAAACAAATCTAAATCAACTCATAAATACGTATCACATTACCGACAAGAAATAGACCGATTAAGAAATAAAAAATTATGCTAACTAAGAAAAACACTAAACAGCAGGATATAAGATAAAATCCAAAATGGAAAATTTTCATTTTAATCCATTTCATTCTAACATCGTTTTAAAGAAAACCCATAAACGCAACAGAGAATAATTTTGATAAATTCACCCCACAATGAAATTAATTTTAAAAATTCATACCAAAGTTCTAAATGTCATTTAATATTTTTGAAAGTTTATATTTTCTTTTATTTGCTCAATTCAGTTATTTCCTACAACTGATTAAAACAAAGGACATTTTATGAACAATGAATATATTCATCAATTCTTATTCTTTATCATTATAAATTAAAACTTAAGGGTATTATTAAGACATCGAATAAAAAGTACACTTACCTAAGGACCTAATTGACACATAGATACCATGGCCAAAAACGGCACACGGAGGAGCGAAGAATGTAAAGAAAAACAGAGAAGAATATGAGGTATCAATCAATGAAAATAGTAAATCAAGTATGTCAAAACTAATGTAAACTGCAAGGTTATGACATTTTTAAACCAATTAACTTTTATGGGTTAATGACATTCTTTTGTTCATTATCAAAATCTAGTTCCGAATGGCAAATAGTTTTCCATGTAAAATTCGTTTTCACGATTGCAAGATTATATAGGGAATATTAAGGCTAATAAAAGCAATTACATTCAAGTTTTATTGACACTTGACTTTATAGTACAATCAACCAAACGAAACAAAAGCTTAAAGTGTCAACAAAAGCTTTCAGACCGTTGATTAAATTTTTTTAAATATTCACCAACATCACGGATTGTTTACGGAATTGCATGTGGGAGTGTTTATTATCGGAAAAATATTTACCACCGGCGAAAAGTTAACTATTTAATATACGGTATTTGTTAACTGAACTGAATATTTAATTGACAAAAATCGCTGAAATAGAATATAACAGGCATATTTCTACTTAAATTTATTATCGTAATAACAAGTTGTGGCAGCTAACTAGAATTAAAAGAAATCAGGTTTAATAAAATAATTTTCCACTAAATTTGTTCGTTAGTATTGCGAATAACACACGTAGAGGAAACTTGAGAATTAATCGTTTAGTATTAGTGAATATTAAATTAGGAAACATTTAAACATTTTTACTTTGCCCGACAAAGGGTCATATATAGAATTGAATTGTCGTCTGCAATATTATTTAAACGATACCGCGATAATCAATATTATTAGTGAAACATATATATTTTTATGTAAAACAAATTTTTACTTCAGGATGGATTTAATCTTTTAATTTACATCTTAGCAAGATTCGCTCACTTGTAAAAGATTGTCGTAAAATTGTTTAAGTATTTCTTGAGTAAAAATTTTATTTTTGGGACAGCATATTTAATGGCTCACTTCTTAATATACATACCTAATTTAAAAGATTATGTGACCTTATTTTGTTTGGTTACGTAGATTTTTCCTTGTCATTTTTTCAAACACATAATATGGTAGCGCTCTTAAATCGTATTCTGATGATACTTACTCAACTTATTACAATGCTATAAATTCTTTCCATTGCTTTCTTTTGCCTTCGTTTAACTGGAACCTAGAATTGGTTAAACCTCCCATTTTTCGAACCGAAAGTTGTGTAAAATGCGGGTGGAGAAAATAGTTTTTTATACAGTGGAGGTATTTAGTTTGAAGGAAAGATAAGGAAAATTTTTTGGGTACATTTTGTAAAGTGGCAGGCAATTAAGGTCCTATCGGATTCTACATAATTTTAGTTTTAAAGCGTAGATATGGTATCCTTTTAAAAATGATTTGTAATTTTGGAGCAGCGACTTTGCAGAAGTGATTTAGAAGATTTAAATATAATGTTCTAAAAAGAAAAAAGATCTTAAAGAAACAAATTGTGTACAACAAAAGTTACCAAATTAAATGTTGCAGGATTTGTGTTTAATTTTTATTGGGAAAATTTAACCCTAAATCAAATCATAGCACATCTTGCCTTCCAATTGAAGAGTCCTCGCTTGTAAATAAATTTTATGATGCGAGAGTTCTTTATATCCTTGTGGGTATTTTGTTGAGCAACGTATCCGTTAGGTATATGGAAAAGTTTAAATACTTTTCTCCCAATTTTAAAGTTAGTTCCAAAGACAGCAAACAAATCACTCTAGTTCATTTAACAAAAAAGTATGCAGTAAACGCCTATTGGAAATTGAGGTTATGTGAGAGTGTACAGATTGCCATAAGGTCACAACTTTTCAATAAACGAGCAGACATGAGAGAAACTAAATACGACGTATTAGCCTAAGAGAACTTGAAAAGTAACAATGAGGATTCATTAAGAGATGAGCTTAAATTAGTTTACGATCAAGTATAAAGGCAAACGGGGGACCAAATTTCTAATGAGTGGATCCAGCGGGTTTCAAAAAAACTTTCCTTATCTTGCTCTTAAACATTGCGTCTTCTTATATTGCACCTATGTTGCAAGAAGGGATCGAACTACGCACTTTTCCTTAAAATTGCTCCTCAATCAAATAATTATAGATACCTGTTTTTGACATTTTAAAATAGGGCAGCCTCGCTAAATGGTTAAGAAACACCAAAATCATGATCTATGCTGAAAGTATTATGGCACACAAGGGAAGCATTTAAGTTTTGAATAGGACATTGAAGGTCACAAGAAGTGTGACAATATGTGACAGTACTGCTGAGAGGAAATTTTTTATCAAATTTTACCAGTAAAGCTCAGAGTAAATCACACCATGCAATCAAGATCTGCCTCAAAAGCTTTTATGGTCCTCAGTTAATATGCTAAAACTTGCCAAGAATATGAACGATAGGAGAAACTTGCCAAAAATACGTGCACCCGAAGGGCGAAATATTTATTTGTATATTGTCGAATCTTCTATTCAAACTAAGAAATGTGACTACCCGTAGATACGGTAAAGCTATTCCATTAAAAACCGGCATAATGCTATGCCTGATCAATATTGCGGAGATGAAAGATTATAGCCAACTTTTCTTCAGACGTTATCCACATTCAGAACGAGCTTATAGAATTTTTAAGTAAAATAGGTATTCTGACTCCTACAAAATTATTAAGCAGTCGTTATCGATAAGACATTTCTTAAATTATTTGAAGGGAAACTGAGGGGAATTATTTGAGGGGAATTGGTCCACGATTCAATAGCTACGATGTTAAACAAAAAAAACTGCTCGTTGCTTAGTAGAATTTTAAACACATTAAACACACCGGTTCTCATACACCATAGACGTTCATCGTGTGTATATAATTAAAGTTAATAAAACGTTGTAATCGCACTGAATTGCAAGTTAAGACTCTCCAAAGTAATATAATTGAGGTCACTATTTTAATTGTGTCTGCCCAGGGAGAAACAGTATTCTTTCCACGTATTCCACTGATCTCGAGTAACGTGTATTTTGAATATCAAAGTAACATTGACTGATTTTGTATCAAGGTTAAAGGATTTGATAAAAATAAAATCTATTTAAAATTTCTTAAGCGGTTTTTTTAGGAAGACGTATTTGTTAATACTCTTCTCGAAGACCTTTTTTGCCATTCACACATTTTTGAAACTTTTTTGTCGATAATGGTGAATTGATAAATTAGTATTATATTACTTTAGATGGAATCCTGAAGCGTTTGCACACAGTGAAGTAGATACCCGTTCTATTATCACTTTTCGTCCAGAATTGTTTTTCTGCCTAGGATACAAACTATTCGATGAGAAAAACACAATGAAAAAGTTCAAATTCATTGTTTCTTTTTTTAAATCACATTTAAAAGGTTTCGTAACAGAATGAATCAATACAGAGTTTTGCACCTTTCGTCATAATAAAATGTGTCCCACGATCATTTTTTAAGTGTCACATCAATCCTTGCTAGTTATCAAGTAATTTTTTTTGTAAACTTTGTGAAAAAAAAAATTTCTTAATTCTATTTTTGTGTGTTTCTATTATGCCTATAAAACCATGTATAAATATTACTCAAATGCTGAATGTTATGTTTCATGATGAGCTTTTTTGTCTTATCTACAATCAGTGGTAGAACTGAACTTCTGAATGTTTTCACTGTTCTTCTTAATATTAAAAATAGTTCTATCTACATTGCATTCACTTGCTCATTCCTTAAAAAACTTCCCCGTACGTAAGGCAGCGAGAAATGTAACTTTTTCTTATTTAACCGTTAAAATATGTGCTTTCGCTTTTGTTAGGAAGACATATTGACTTCACAGGTAACAGATGCAGACGTGGCGCGATATAGATATGTAACGAAATATTACGCAGTTGAGAACGCGAAGCTCACATGTGAAAAGCGCGAAAACAGTGGACGAACTTATATCGTATGGCCATTTATTCGGGAAGATACCAAGCGTCACTAACGAATTACAAATTATAAAAGTATTAGAAAGAGGCCGGATTGCAGGTGGTCTCTTATATGAGGAAAAGAATAAATAAGAAGAATTGTTTTTATTAAATTAACTAAAATCTGTCATCAATAAGGGACGATATAGGATATCTAATTAGACGTACAGTCTCCGAACAAATTTTTAATTTGCAATATTTCTATCATGTTAGTAGCAAATAATGCTAAAATTATTATTTTCGAATCAAATTTAAACAAAAAATTATTTTGTTCAATGATTTTGGCGATTATTGCTATCAACGTGAGTACATTCCATTAAAATTGATATGAAAGTGCTGAGATAAAGATATTTACATAATCAAAAAGAATTTATGAAATAAGTGAGTATTCTTGGATTTTTAAAAAAAATATTTATAAACTATTTCCGCTACGTTCTCAAGAAAAGAAACGACCTGAGTTAAAAATTACCCATGCCTTATTACTTAGTTATGTTGTGAGCTCATTTTAAAAATTATATTTTTAAATAAATAATATAATTATATAACTATGTAGTACATGGATAAAAGAGAGGTTCGTATTTCTTCGTCTCCTTCATACACATTCCAGAAATAGGAGGAAACAGCTCGACGGTGTTCTTCTTTAAAATATTCTACATTAAATAAGTTCAGAATTATTATTTTTCCTATTGAATAAGTTGTATGTTCACATTTTAATTGACCAAAACCAATTGACCGGTATGTTCGGTCTGTTTACTTGGCATAAACACGGATATTAACCTACCTACTCGCATGATATGAAGTATATAACGACTTTATAATTCAATTCAAATGTAGTTTTAAGTAATGTTAAAAGTGAAAAATAGTTCACAACGTGACGTAACTAAAACAATATTATTTTTCTGTTATCTTGTTTTATGATCATTTTCATAAACTTATTTGAAAAAATATATAAATGTATTTTATTATCCTATGGCTGTAACATTAGTATTATTATTATGTAATTTATTTTTAAAAAATCAAATGATGGTCTAGGTATTAACAGAGTTGGAAGTAAAACTTGTGATATTTAGTTTTTAAATAAATTAATAGCAAACTAACTTATTAATTTTGCTTTTTTATGTTATTATTATCGTTATAATAACTACCCGCTGCACGTCGTATTAAAATATGATGTATGTGTAGTTCAAATGGTATTATAAATTTCCTACAACGTAATCGAATAACGTTACTAAACACCATAAGTGCGTCACTATTAAGGGTTTTATGAAAAATTTAATTTAGTATGGGCTATAGAACATTGCCATATGTTTTGTAAACGATATAAAAAAAAGGAGATTTTCAATTCGTCGGAACCTTTTCTTAGGTTTGTTCAGCGATTTTTTCTTTAAAACTAAATTGATTTCAATTTATTTTTTAATTGAGAGGGGGTACTATAAAGTACTGTAAATAATGTAAATATGATGATTAGGTCCGAAAATGAACGATGGAACTCCTTAATAAATGGCAGTAAATCAATTATGATTCAAGATATTTGTTACAGGTAGTAGTTACTTTGCAAAATAAACAATGGAAAAATTTACAATGGAGTTCCATTGTTAGTAAATTAAACGTGTTTCCATTTAACGCATGTTAGTAAATTAAACGAGTTTCAAAGTTTTTCCTACGGATAATTGATAATTGTCAATAACTATACTATTGACCGTGTCAGAGGCTAATGATGCGTTCTGGAGACAAATAATGGAACTCTTTATCGTAGTAAATCAACCGTGATTTCAAATATTCGCTACGGGTTGTCTTTATCTTGAAAAATAACTGAATCATCAACCAGGTTAGCCTCTGATGATGAGTTCTCGAAATGAACAATTCAAAATATATACTCTTTGTTAGTTGTCACTTTAGTTGTTACTTTGCTAAATCTGATACTGGACTTCGTATTGAAGTTTTGGAGAACGGAACTCCCCAACAGCTAATGGCTAATCACTGGCGGCTACTACTATCGCTTGGTTTCTTTTTGTTGTTGATAACTAATTTTAGACAAACAGGAAATTATTTGTATACTGGTTTTTTCCCGTGACTTTAGCAATTTAAAACATTCTAAGAAATAAAATTAATTAATGCTTGTTATAGTATTACGATTAATAATATTAACCACTAAAAATCATGAAATGTTTTATTTCTCAAAACTGACTTTAAAAAGACTTAAACAAATGCAAAATTATATAATTATAAATACGCCCTTTATGAATATATTTTGTATCGTGAGTACATTAGGAGTTAAAGTTTTCAATTGACATTATATTAAGTAGAATTATAAATTTATTTAAATCGGTCGGCAGTGCTGGTGTTTGAATTTTGTGTATTTTGATAAAAAAAGTGGCATAGATCAATCATTAGACTGGGGAGAAAACAGTTTTTTTTATTGCCGTGGTATAATATTAAAAAGGAATCTTCTTATAAACAAATATAATGTTGAATATTTTAGTCTATGGTGATGATGCCCCTTCTGTATGATCCGTATATCCTATGGTGGAGGATATATAAACCGCAAATTCATCACCCCATTTTGGTTGACATCAATAGTAACCGTAGCTATTTGTCTGGGTTCCTCATCATGCATAATCTCATCAACCACTCACGTGGTACACCAGTGAAGAAATCATTCAATATTTTTAAAATAGAACAAATATTTTTGGTATAATTATATATTTGGGGATACTTTCAATATGATATAATGTTCCTGGCGATACATACTCTACAATTATATAACGAATTACAATCAAAATTTGATGTTCATATATTTCGTGTAGCGGAATAATACATAGTCTCTGTACTATATGCGGCATCACCCGTATGTAATATTGATACCACGAAAAGCATATTCGGATGTTTGTTGCCAAATTATGCTCAAAGGGATTTATGTACCTTGGGACTACGGATTTATGTACCTTGTCGTGGACATAGTTCATTTTTAAGACTTACATAATGGTCATATTTCAATCGAGAAATAATATTACTGTTGAACATCCTTCAAGCTCGATGTCTTTATTCAATAATAGAATGTTATTACTGCAACATGTTCTATACTGTGATACTACGTTGTAATTATGGTACAATGCTCTTATTCGCCATGAACCATACCGCGAGCTAAAAGTTGATAATGCATATTTTAGGAATATGATTTCAGACGAACCTCTAAATAAAAAGTTAAATCAACAATTTCTTTGTTAATTTTTGAATAAAACTGTAAAGGGGATTTTTAAAGAACTCCAATATAAAGTCGTTAAACAAATTCCGACGTTTGATTTTTGCAATGTTGAATCAAAGTCAATTCATATTTAAATAATTTTTGGTCGAGTCACGTATAAGTTTCAATTTTATATTTAAATGTCCAGTGGTTATTTGTACCAAATAACGTAAATGGTACTTGGAAAAAATATTAAAAAAAATTTCATAACAGGCAGATATCGCGAGGAATATTAGAGATATATTATTAAAATTCCATAATATTGAATGAAGAAATATTGAAAGAAACACGCAGTAATGAAGGATTTCAACTTTCCCAAAAAATACTGGTTAAAATATATCTACAAAAACTAAATTTGGAATAATTTGTACAATTTTTTAACGATTCGACAAAAGATATGACTGAAATATAATATTGTTGTTTTAATACATATTAAAACAACAATTATGAGAATATATTGATCATTGAATACGTATCGGAAAAACTTGCAATATTTAGGGGTTCTGAAAATTTTCTGAAGCGTTTGAAATGATAAATAAAATGTGACATGTAAACTGATCCAAAATAATTTTAAATGCACAACTTGAACTATATTGTGTTTTAATAACAAACAATTAAGAAGAAATGTTAAAATAAATAGGACATATTGCCGTCGCACAAAAGGTCATTATTTCATAAAATTCCTACATGTACCATTTTTTCGAGTCCAAGATTTTTTAAATTTTAAATAGAAAAATCAGAAAATACAGATAAACTGAAAGAATTAAAGAAGACATACTTGAAATCATGCATAATTAATAAATCTTTCACGTACCTACTTAGGCATAATCTTGCAATGGACCAATAAAAACCATATTGTCGGAATCATTCGGTTATGAAAAAATAGAAAATCTTTATTATGATTATTAGCAACAACTACTAAGTAGTTGTTGCTAATAGTCAGGTTACAAATAAGAAAAAATGAGTGACAGCGAACGTTTGATAGAATAAATGCATATTATCGATAAAGTGAACTATTTTTTTTTTTATTTTAATGTTTTACACAAACATTTAGATGTTAATTTACGATTTTAGTTCTTTTCAATGAACGTGATTTGATAAAATTAATAATACTGTATTTAAATTTGAAAATAATTGTTTGAATTAGTTATTAAACTTACTAACAATTATATCAGGGTGATCATTAAATTACTAATTTTAAAACTGTTGTCGATATATCTCATTAGTGATCATTTGATTATGGAAATCTTTCATAATTACCTACCATTAATAAAACATTTTTAAACTAATAACAAATCTCAATATTATTTTTCGTCGTGTAAATATTTTGCCTAATATATCTTAAAATATTTGTGTAAATTTACGTAAATATACCGTTTATATTTTCCGTAATATAAAATTTAGAACTAACGCTGTAATTTAATGAAATCTAAATAAAATTAGTGACCGCATAGCTATATATCTTTAATTTTTGTTCTGAAAAAAAAAACATCTGTAACAGAAGGGCGTACGGCGGACACGTAAGTGATCTTAAAATTAAACTTTGTTTTATTTTCCTTTTGAGGACTATAAATAAACCTTACTATAAGAAAACCCTAAAATTTTCAGTCTATGATTTTTTAAGCCTCGCTAAATCATATAGTGACCATATTCTTTAAAATGATAAAATGTTATATTTATTAAATTAATTGGCAGGATATTTGTTACTTAAAGTATGCAGAGATTACATCAAATTAAATGTAAGTCCTTACGGTTGCACGAATAAGGTAGTGAAATCAGCCTGTATGCAAAAATTATTACAACTTATTCTGTTCAATAATGCGATTTCTTTCTTCTTTAATTTTTATATATATTTTGGATCTGCTGTATAAACGATACATAATGGACATATATAGTTATTGGTAATAAATCTCGCGTTGAAAAGTGACTCAAAATATTGGATGTTAGTGTATTATTGGGAATTCTATGTTATTATCAGGTTCTTAATGCAAAGTTCACTTTTCCAAAACTGTAAAATGAACTTATTGAAAATTTAATTCTAGAATGACAAGGAAATAAAGATAACAATGTTTCAAAAATCCCAAGAGAATCAAACCTTGAACGATAAGGCGACCACACCCGGGTTGAACCCGGGTTCGATTCCCGGCCATGCTGTAAGAGACTATAAGAGATTTCTCTTGAAACAATAAGTCCGCCGTAGGTATCAATTAGGTACATAAAAGTACAGAAATTATTTTTGAAATTTGATTTTAAAAAGTATCATACGTCGCAAGTAGATGTATCACTGGTTAAAAATTATTAATTGGGATAAACTAATATCGGTTAATACGACATAATAAAGAGGAGGTTCTTAATTTGAAGTGTATGCAGTTTCTTTTTGGCTTTGAAAGGAAATGGTTTTGGGTAGGTCCCATACAACTATAGTCAAGGTCTTGATGATGGAAAGAAATATCATGGAAAACTTCTCAATTAATAAGTACAAGGCATCATATATCAATTGAGACCGACTTTGAATACACCCAACGGGTTCTTTGGTCGTGTGACCAGTGACTGGTTTCTGATGATAGAGTTGAAAGTCGGTATGAGAAACTTTTTAGAGACGAAGAATGGTTAATTTTGTTTGTGGTCCATTAAGCCGTTCCTGACAAGTTTTGTAGTCACAAATCATGTCAGCGTCTGTTAATGGAGCCGAAAGGAAGTGACAGTGACTCTTCAGCGATGAGAAGTATTTTCACCGGGTTTACGTATGTTTGATTTATCTTGCCTGGCTCATTTAATCACACTTACTAATCAGGGTTTGATAAAGGAACCATATGGATATAACAAGACATCAGCAAGAAACAAGGTGAATTAACGGGTAAGTACACATAAGGACATATAAAGTTAAAAGTTTTATTTTATGTCTAATTTGATTATCGCTTAAAAATACTACATAGAGTTACTTTAATTCTCCAATCTTACCTAATGAAATATATTTATATTTTATTATTATAATATTATTCGAGAATTTAAATATAATTTTTCATTATTTCACTTCACCATCACACGCTCGCAAAATAAGGTAATGGCACGAGTTCCCCAGTTCAGTTAAGACTACTGTTTTTAATAGTACTCCACTATTTGACTAGTTAAATTATTTTGATTGAATCACGTAAATGCAAGACAAGAATTCATAAATGGTACTAGCTTCACCATTGAATTTCCACTGAACCGGAGTCCTAAAGTTTTATAGAACGGTATGCAATTTCTCCATAATCTCCACCTCTATTATGTTGAAAATAATTTTGTTTTAAAATTGTGTTATAACTTATTTATTGTATTATACTATAAGCAAACGCTATCTAATACAAACACTGCTCTAGCTATGGTGGGTTTATAACGTGGACATAAATATTTTTTCTTTACTCTGTATTTAAAATGAATTCCATGATTTCGTATATTTTTTAATACGTTTGAAAGAGACGTAATCTAAAGAAATAAAATTTATATTTTTTTAGAAATGATTGGACAATACTTTTCTTTCAGTATATTTTTTTGCCCCTAACATAATGAGCTATATTTGAGATATAAAATGACATTTAGTAGAATCTAGACATAAAAATATAAAAAATTACAGTCAACGCAACTAGCCATTTGAAGGTTTTCTCCACATAGAGGAAACAGTAGGATGCTGCAAATTTTATAAGTGCTATTTTTCAGTAAATACATAATTACCAAGCCACCGCATATTTAAATATATTTATATGATCGAAAAATGTACACCCAAGTTTTTCATGTAATTGCTTATTGAAAAATTAATGAAACATAATGAGTTTGTTCGCGTGCGAACGATAAATTTAAAGGGAAAAGTATTTGAAATAACAATTTGAAAATAGAACTGAACGATGTTGCCAAAAGAAAATGTTACACTTTTATATGAAAGCTCACCTTCAAATATCAAATTTCCCTCCGCAATATCCTTGTGGAAGTCATCTCAAACGTAAATTCTTGTCTATAAATTTTCAAAGAGAAATTGAATTTCCGCGATGCTTGCTCAATGTGCCTCTCTACTACCAATAATTCTTATTTTATTTGGGTTCTGACTACAAAAGCGATTGAAAGCCTACTTTTGCTTTGATTTGTGACTTACATAAAAAAATTAGCGGAAATAAATTTCTTCATTAATGGAGAGTATTTTTAACTATAAATGGATGAAAACTCCGATTCTTCAACATTCAGTTTTGTAATCTAAAAACTCATTCCAAATATTTGTTGCCGGTTTTGCTTCATTTCTTTATTTATTAAAAACAATTTCATTTCGGTCAAAAACCAGGTCATTCAAAGTTACTGGAAAAATTCTGGGCAGAATCTTTTTACTTCACGCATTTTTCTGGCTTTAATATGTAAATATAAATTATAAGTTTACCTATATTTCGTTTATTTCCTGTTTTACTATAAATTTCCACCTTAGTTTTTTTTAGTCACATGAAATTAAATTCTTTTTAAAACGAAAAAATATATTGTGATAATAACTTAATGTAACAATAAAAACGTGTCTGGTGCTTGACATGTAGGTTTCAAATTGTGAGGGTTTCGAACATATCTAGGTACCTATAATTATATAAAGCTTCATAGTATTTTCTCCATTTGCTTGCTTAACCTAGACATTATTCATTGGAGCAAAGAAATATGGTGCTTATTTAAAAATTAGGACATCTAGAAACATCGCCTTATTGGAATTGGATTTTCAGATATTATTTATTATTTTGAGATTGTTTTACTAAGCTATATACATTATTTTATCTAGTGTAAACAAGTGAAACATTAATTCCCTTTAGCCTTGTGATACTTTATTAAAATAATTCTCTTGCCACGATAAGCCAGAAACCGAAAATCATCTAAAGTCCTCCATCGCCACTAAGCCACAAATTGGAACACACTTTAACTCCAATGGCAATCGACAATCAGAAAAGTAAATCTCAGTGAGTTTTCGATCACCTATATTGCTCATTTATTTAATGAAAAAATATTAGGAGGAAAGAGTTTACGAGGGACTAAAATGTTGCATTATAATTTCCCAAAAATTATTTTTAATTGGCACGCAAGCGCGCACACATATTTACATGTGTATTTTTACACGTATGCAAATATGTATTTTATTGTGCATACATAATTTTATCTGTATTTATATACGCATATATGTACCTACGTTGTATATGTAAACAATTTTGACCAATCATAGAGATCAAACTTTACGACAAAACGTTTTCAAACTTCGCCGACAAATTGCATTAGTCAAGTACCCAAATGCTCTTGATTGGTACGTTGTTATTTGAAATTAATAAATAAAAAAAAATTGAGCTGTAATGGGATACTTAGTAGATGTCAAACATCTAATTTTTTTGTGTCTTCATATTGAAATATTTTTATTTGAACGAATTGAAAACGAAAAACATTCAGATAATTTTTAATAATACTACATTCAATTAATGTTATCATTTTATTATTGTGAAATAATTTAACGCAGAAATATTTCTTAACAAACTATTGAAAATATATTTTTAATTTCATAATAGTGTTTGCCGACAAGAAGCGAAGTTGGTCGATTGGCAAGTCGCGACGTGCCACATAACTCCCATCCAAATGTACCGTTAGATGTTTCTTATCAACAAGTTTCTAATACTGCACTGTGAAATTGCAGAAAATTCATAGCCTTTGAATCCTCTTCCAAAAATAACTAAAGAATGCGCAAAAACGAAGCCACAATGGTTCGTTGACCTTCGGAAATGGCGCAGTATACCCTTTCTCCTTTTCCCGTGCTTAACTATCAATAGTCAAATATATTATTTGAAATATTCGATTGTAATAATATATTTGTTCTCTTAACTGCATTTATTTATAGCATTATCTAAATACTTATATATCTTACGGCTTTTAGGCATTTACGGCTTTCACATGAATTTTTTGATATTTTTCCATCGTCTTCAACTAAAAAAATATTTTATTCAATTTTATTTTCTTTACATTCACAATGTTTAAAAAACCATACTGTATGCGTATATTTATACTCATAGCTTTATAAAAGCTAGTGGTCAGCCAAAGGTCGAAATTCGACCGTAATTCGTTAAACTTATAAGTTTGAACCTTACTGAGGTACTTTAGTCAAATAATACACTTCAATAATAATTAAATATATCATTTTTAATTTTTTTTCTGTTACTTCAGCTAAGAGCATGTACAAATATTTCATTAGCGTTTTTTGTTTGTCTTAATTCCCTCCAAAACCTGTGAAATAATAAAAAAAATTTTAACTTTGTGCACTTGTTCCCAATACAAACTTTAACTACGCTAAAATCTTACAGACCTCCGTACGTGCAATATGCTTAAAAAGGGGTACAAAGTTTTCTTTTCAGGTATTAATACATTGATATTCGTACATATGCAGGAGTGTATGGGTATGTACATACACGCACACATAAGAACTCACTAACATACGCGTATGAATTTGTATGATATAATCTATGAGACAGAAAATATACATGAAAAAAGGATGATAAATATAATAAGGAATGATAGAATTAAAATATTTTAAAAGAATTCTTGAACGTGTCTTTCGTAATGAATTCCGTCTGTCAGCATGCCCTTTATTTCATAGCGTAGTATTCATAGAAGAAAATAATATATTTATAAAGATGGAACCTTTTGAAATGTACTTTAAGGCTACAAACATTTAAAGTAATACATTTGAAATTAAGATATATTTGACTGCTGGTTTCATCTATACATATAACACAATTTTAACAGAGTAGATTCCGCAGATGGAAAATATTTTAAAAGAAGGGATTGATTTAGCCTATAAAATAATAGTAGAAACCGGTAAAACTTCTCATAGAATTTTTGTCTGTATTTCTCTAAGTTATTTTGTGCTTTAACTAGGCAAAATTCATTGGACGGATATTGATGAAATTTGATATGGTCTATTAGTTTATAACAAAGAGCAACATAGCTGAGACAATTTTTATTGTTTCGTATTTCACGGAAGTGAAAGCATGGGGTAGCTAGTAAAATACACAAAAAGAAGTAAAAATATAACATGATTATAAATATCTTACTAAAGAAGGTTCGAATTTACACACGCATTTTAGGTAGTTCTTTTTCTAACTCTTGCAATTTTCTACAAATGTCATAAAGAAACTAAATTGGAAGTTTGAATAAAGTACATCTATCTCAAATTGGAAGAGATAAGGAAACAAAATCCTTTTAACCACATGATTGTGCGTAGCAAATGATTTTCATCAGGAAAATTGATAGAAGAAATCAAGTGACACTCGTCACAATAAGTCAGGCAACACCTTTCTTCCACTTGATAATCATTTTATAAAACATGCTTGCACACGACTAAAACTACAGGTTGTACTTACTCCGTATTTTATGATTCAGGCAATCATAAAATATCAAATTTTCATATATATTTGTTTCTATTTTAATCGGAACAATACTCGAATAACTATCTAAAAACCTAAACACGTACATTTAGTGTTATCGTTACACTAGAGTTTACTGCTTACTAAAAGAGTACTGTTGGTGTCGACTATTGATGAGATGTGGTTTGGTTACACATACGTTAACCATACACACAAACGTCAATGACCGGGTGTCGGAGAAACAGGAGCTTCAGCGTTCAAACCTGAAATAAATACCAAAAAGCTAATGCTCAGCTGTTGGTGGAATGTCAAAAGCATTATTTATTGGTTTAGTTGCTTCCAGAGGGATCCACAATTAATGCAGTTATTTACTGTGAACATTTTAACGATAAGGTAACAAATTGAATGGTTAACAGTATTGAGTTTATTTTCTACATGATAATGCTCGACCACATGTTTTAAAACATACTAGTGATAAATTAGAGGAACTCAGCTGGTTCTACTTACTCATCCACCATGTTTGCCGCATATTGTGCTCTCTGATTACCATTTATTAGGAGCTCTAAGTAACCATTTCCAGAAAAAAAAATTCGAGGTTAAAGATCTCCAAAACTGTGCGAAGTGCGCACAGTTTTTTGAATCAAAGTCACTGAAATTATATAAGAAAGACATATTGTCATTGCCAACTAGATGCCGACAAGTAGTAGATAATAATGGTGCATACTTAAATTGAGTGTAACATATAATTTTTTAAAACGTTAGAAAGAGTTAAAAACTTATTAGCCAATACAATATATGTGAACTTTCCCTTATATGTTTATCGATTTAATATTTTCAAGTTATTAAAGTAATTAAAACAGATCAACAAATAATAAATAGTTTTGCTTATAAAGTTTCATGGCTTCCGGCATTTTATTCATCATATTATTTCTAAAAACCAAACTAAAGATAATTTATAATTACAAAAATGTTAAAACTCGTTCTTACAAAGTTGCAAATTTGAAATTAATAGTTATTTAAAATGAAACTGTTTTTTTATCCATTATTGTCCTTATGGCAAGACACTTCATCATTCTTTACAATTCTCGAGCTGTAATTTAAATATATTTTTACTGCCCCATCTAGCATTTTCGGTCAGTTTTTAGAGAAAACATTTTCTCTAGAATCAAGATATCAATTGAAACGAAACCGTACAAATATCGTCATATAGCATCGTTTTTAGTGGAACATTTGTCAGTTAATCTGAGCCTGTTCTTACGAAATAACGTAACTCTGTGCTCTACAAGTAAAAAGAGTGAAGCATATACATAGTTATCATGAATCTACTTACTAAAAATCTGTCTTGAATACTGGTGGTAGTTTTTAATTAAAATAAATAAGTTTTACTAAATTTAAAGCATTTATTTGTTACTTTAAATATTCCAGATATTTATGAATATCCTTATCCTTATAGACATAAAATTTCTTCCCTAGTTTAAGTAAATAGTAATTAATACTAAGTGTAAGCTTAAGTAAGGCTCTACTTTACTTTAGGTACTTTCTTTGTTTTTGATAGGATTTTATGATATCTGTAGTTACCAAAGTGATTAAAAAACTATGGTAAAAAATTATTACTTTTTAACGCCATAATATTTTATTGCGCCCTAAAGGTAAAGGCACTCTCGTAAATATTTTATATGTATGCAACATTACAAAATTAACTACATGACTTTACCTAAATTTAAGTAATTATGTTTTTAGAAATAAATCGACTTTTTGTGTAATTTGAAGTAAAATTTCATGGATAACTGTTTTTCTTGCGAAGTACAGCCAATTTAAACCAATGCCATTTCCATAAGTCACAATTATTCGGTTCTACAAGGCTAAATTTCTTTCCATTAAAACCTTTCCGTATTCCTCAAATCTCTTAACATATTATCAACTTATTTGACAGGGAATCGAGTTTTTATATTTATATGTTGACTCCGGAAAATGTTCCATTTTTATTTAAGTACCTGAAGGGTTATAAAAACCACATAATTATATTTTTTTTGTATCTTTCCTAAGATTTAGTTGTCGATATTTGTAACATGCATTAGAATTGTAACGAATCCGTCTTACATAATTTTTCTTTAATACACCAAAAATGTAAAAAAATTTCTGTGAAAAAATTTAACAGTTTAACTTCTAAATAATTGGTTTTATCAAGTATTTAACAAAGCTGGAGTGCTTTGTGTTCTAATCAGAAATTTTTCAGTAGAGTAGTTTCCTTAGGTCAAAGCGACATAGTAAATATAAAAGCAACTTCATATCCGATAACCTTCAAGAAACAAAATTTCACGTAAGTCTCTGTCGAAAAAAAATAATTAGTGAATAATTGCTTTTTCGCGTAGCGTACTCAGCATCCCTTAAATGATTTTTTGCGTTATCTTTTTCACTAATGACACAAAACAATCAATTTTCGAAACTATTGTCTAAAATCTAACTTGTGTAAAGTAACAATAAAGAAAATAATTACCCTCATGTTCTGAAGAATATTATTTTAAATAAAATTTTATTTATAATAATTTTTATATATTTTTATTAGTTTCTTTACATTGGAAGAGTAAAGAAACAATAATTGTGAGTTAAAAAATTGAAGAAGTGTTTAGTTGAAGTGTTTAGTTACTGTCTTCTATTATTCAGAGAAGAAAACATTTAAATGAATATTTCCTGGCTATATATATTAAACGCTATATTTATTTTATAATTCGTGTAGAGTGATAACTTCAAATCCAAATATTTATTTTCATAGATTCATTGTAATATGAAAACAAAGCCTGAGGGCTATATTACACGGTTTGTGCACATTTTTTTGCAATCATCGCAATGTTTATGTGCCGATGCCTTGAATATTGATTTGGTACAAAATGCACCAATGAGATGGACCTGTCAAGATAGCCATGGACGTTCCGCTACATGAGTGCACCCGGAGAACAGCTGAGAGAAAGGAATGGAGTGATATATTATGGCGCATCACTCATCTGCGAGACACTTGACATGATGACCATGACTATTTTGCAAAAAGTATAACGACTGAGAAAAACAAAGGAGTAGAGCCTCGAATAACATTGATTATGGAGAATCGAAGCTGGCGGCAATCAATTGTGTTTTCTAAAAAATTATTAAGATTATCCCATTATTTTGCTTATTAAGGAAAGAATGCATTTTGTCCAGTTCTTGAATGTAAAATCACCAAAATGATCTAAAACTATCAAAAACAAATTTGACTCCGTACCGTCATTTACTTGAAAAAAATTCGCTTAAATGATTCCATTGATGATTATAATAACTTCACTATAGATTTCCGAGATTGTAACACCGACATATTTAAAGCAACATAAAAATTGTATTTTTAAGCCGTATCATCATATTTTTTTTCTATTTGGGCTAAAAAATCAAACAGTACGTTTTACCAAATATATATATACACGCAATTATTTTTTTATCGAAACAACATCGGTCCGTACAACAGAATAGAGCACAGTAAATCCCTCGTGACCGATAAAGCAGCCAGGCTTGAATTAAAATTTAAAAATTAATACACTTTCAAAAGGAATTTATATTACCATCTCAGAATACACGTGTGACTTCAATACACGTGTCATATACATCCATATTTTCTAGCCTTTTTTTTTCTTTTCCGTAGAATATTAATGGCTCCTCGGAAAATAAACATACACGACTAAAAATTTATTTAACTATGGTTCAATTCAGAAAAAATCAAGGTCTGAAAAATTTTTATAAACAAAACCTAATTTTGTGAGTGTGAGAGGCGTTTTAAATTAAATCAGGTAATTTAAAATACATTAAAGAAATATTTGGTTACAATTTTATTTTAGTCGTCCAAAAGACAAAATTAATTTACGCAATTTTGTTATTTTTTTTTCAAATAAATATGTAGAGTTTATAAATATATTCAAAACATTCGATATAGTTTCATTTCTCACAGTAAATTTTGTTCGTTTAGGTTTAGATACTCATTATAATAATAACAATATAATAATGGCAATTTAGCATATAAAGGTTGCGGTGAGATGTTTTTTATTTACTTTTTTAATTATAAATTTGGCTATGAAATATATATATATATATATATGTATATATATATATGTATGTATATATATATATATATATATATATTAATACTCCCAGTCTAATAACATTCAAAATATATCAAAACAAACGCATCCACAAAGAAATTAAGATAAAATCATAAAATCACATGAAGAATTTTCTTAATAATTATAATTATCATTTGTTATAACATTTTCAAAATATGTATTATAATAATAGACGAAATACATGAAAAACAAATGTATCCACAAAGAAGTGATGGCAAAATCACATTAAAAGACTGCTTAATTATCAGAATTGATCAATATATATCAATATAAATATATCAATATATTGAATATATTTGGCGTTAATTTTGTAGAAATTCATTATTCACAATTAAATGAAACTATGTGATGTAGTATTACTTCTACTTTCTTTAAGTTCTTTACCACGACCTAGGTTTCGTTGTATTACATCTTCATATTCAACAACACCTTCATTTTAATACAACGAAACCTAGGTCGTGGTAAAGAACTTAAAGAAAGTAGAAATAATACTACATCACGTAGTTTCATTTAATTGTGGAGAATTGATATAAGTTAGAAAAATTACGAAATACATATTTTAAAAGGGAAGAACGGAATTAAGATGAGACCTTTGGCAAACAATTTTAAAAACTTCGGTATCTAACAGTCCCAAAAATATAACTCTTGCTGGATTTTAGACCTGATTTAACAATATGTTTGTTATTCTAAGGAAATATCACAATATTATGCATGAAATCTTCTTTATGCCGTCATGTGTCGCGAATGTCGCGAATGTCCCTCGCGGAATATAAAGAAAAAAAATGTATATTCATAAAGTGAACTTTGCCACAGAGCGCCGGGCGGTAATAGAAAACACTTCGTTTTCATTTATGTCGCCTCCCGTAGTGATAGTTTTGTTATTCCACTTGTAATGCGAACACATACTTTTCGGAATATTTTCGTATGCTAGCAGAAACATTATTTATATACATATATATATATATATATATATATATATGTATATATATATATATATATATATACATATATATATATATATATATATATATATATATATATATATATATATATATATATATATATATATATATATGAGTTTTTTAAAGTATTGTTGGGGACACTGCATCGATTCGTGCTTTGATCGTAATCAAGTTGTTATCTATGTATTTCTTCTTTCTTCGTACCATAAATTACTTCATTTACATTTTATTTTACCTTACACAATTATTTCACTTTATTCAACCGTTCTCTGACTTATAGTTATCTACAACGTTTAAAGTAACGGATGTGAATAGAGCCAAATAGTTTAGTGATACAATAATATTTATATAATAACAATGAATTTATAAATTTATTCCTAACTAATTTACTTTATCCTATCCTTTTCATATGCAAACCAAATACGATTTGTATTAAATCCATCCCAAAAATATATTGATTTAATGTAAATTGTATCACTCTAGGAATAGGGGAGAAATGAAAGACTTCAACTATGTAATGCAATGTCTTTGATAGGAAAGAATAACAGAGAAAACTATTCGCAACTAACTACTTAATATATATATATATATATATATATATTATATATATATATATATATATATATATATATATATATATATATATATATATATATATTAAGTAAACTTGAGAAATAACTTTTTATGTAAGTGAAAAAAATTGAACATGCGGTAGTTTCCTGGGAACAAAACTTTTACTCAAGATATATTCAAACAATTTTATCACAATTTTATATATTTTTCAAGCTATCGAATCTTATTTTGATATAAATTAAAAGATTAAATCCATCCTGAAGTAAAAATTAGATTGACCTACAATGTAAATATCACTAATAATATTGATTAGGGATCATTGAGTCATCGTTTAGGTAGTATTACAGAAAATTGTCTATTTGTCAATAGCGATTTATAATATGCTTACTGCATATAAATTTAAATAAATGTATATATAAAACTTTTCTCAAATATAATAGAAGATATTTCATTAAATTTTCCAAAACAGTCTTTACTTCCAATATTTAGTAAATTTTCTATATTTTACGTAAAATAGATACATAATTATTTTATCTTAGAATATCTTTGAGAGATGTTGTCACTTTATTGAAATTTCGGTTATTTATTGATTAAATGGGACATCATTTAATATAGCAATATTTGAATTATTGCTTGGTTTTTAATTTTCAGTTATAAAATATGGTAATAATAAAATATGATTTTTAATAATTTTTTTTTATTTTCGGTAATAAAATATGGTGATAATAAAATATGATTTTTAATTATTTTTTTAATTTTCAGTAATAAAATATGGTAATAAAAAAATACGATTTTTAATTATTTTTTTTAATTTTCAGTACTGAAATATAGTATTAATAAAATATGATTTTTAATTATTTTTTTTAATTTTCAATAATAAATAAATATGGATTTCAGACTTGTAATGATAAAGTATGTTTAAAGAGAGGCAACAAAAAATGCGATATCCATGAATTGAATTGATCACGGCAATCTAATTCTATATAGAGCCGTGATCGTGTAAAGTGAATATTTTTGAATGATTCGTAATAAAATATTCACTTACATAAAAAGTCATTTCTCAAACTTCCTCTACCTGTGTCATTCGTAATACTGACGAACAAATTTAGTTTAAAGTTATTTTCATAAGCGTGATTTTTTGTAACACTCATTTGCTGCCGTAATTTGTTAATATTATATTAAATTTAAATAGGAAAAACTACCTGTTATATTCTATTCTTGCGATTTTTTTCCAATGAAATATTCAGTTCAGTTAACAAATATCGTATACTAAATAGTTTACTTTCGCCGATGGTTTCGCCATTATTCCGATAATAAGAGCTCCCTTTTGCTATTAGTGAAAGCTTTTATTTTATATAAAGTGTGCCGTAAAAAATCCGTCAGGTTATATTTAAAGAAACTGAATAAACGGTTTGAAAGCTTTTATTGACATTTTAAACTTTTGTTTCGTTTCGTTGATTGTACTATAATGTCGGGTCTTAATAAAACTTGAATGTAATTGCTTTTATTAGTATTAATGTTCCCAAATCTTGCATTCGTGAAAACTCATTTCATATGGAAAACTTTTTGCGGTTTTGACCTAGATTTCGAAAATGAAAAGAGTGTTATTTATTTTTAAAAGTTTGTTGATTTGAAAAAAGTCGTTAGAACATAACAATTTACTTTAGTTCCGATATATTTAATTTATTTTTTTCGTGGATACATTCCTCACATAGCTCTCTTATTGTCCCCATTTTCGTCAATTAATATTTTAGGTAAGCTCACTTTTTATTCTATGTTTTAATGATAGTTTTAAGTTCTAGTTTATAAAGAAAAGGCTTAAGAAATTTACGACTGTATACAGTTTTTATTCAATTTCTTTTTATTAACAAGTGGTATGAAAAACTGAACTGAGTCTTTAGCAATTTCATCGAATTGATTAAAAATTAATTTTAAACTAAAACAAAGACAACGTTAAATAATAAAAATGGGTGTAAATTTTGAAAATTCGTTTCAGTGTGAAAATAAAATTGTTATTTAAATTTAATTTAATCTTTGGTTTGAAATAACTGAATATTTTGATCGTCATAATTCGTACCAAACATATTCTACATTGTGGTTTTGTTTCTGGCTGCTATGTGTTAAATGTAATATTACATGTAGGTCAAAATACTTCAGGAAGTGCTAGCCATTACAAGTACGTAAGAAACTAATAACCGAGTTTAATTAGTAGCGAATAGTTTTTTCTGTTGTTCTTTCCCAACAAAGACATCATATTACATTGTTAAAGTCTTTCATTTTTCCCCTATTCCTGAAACAGTACAATTTAAATTAAATCGATTCGTTTTTCGGATGGGTTTAATATAAATCATATTGTGTTTGCATATGAAACGGAATGGATAAGGTAAATTAGCTAGGATTAAATTTATAAATTCATTGTTATAATATAAATATTATCATATCGCTATACTATTTGGCTCTATTAACATCCGTTACTTTAAACATTGTAGATAACTATAAGTCAGAGAAGGGTTGAATAAAGTGAAATAATTGTGTAAGATAAAATAAAATGTAAATGAAGTAACTTTATGGTACGAAGAAAAGAAGGAATACATAGATAACAACTTGATTACGATCAAGGCCCGAATCGATGCAGTTCCCCCAACAATACTTCAAAAAACTCATATATATATATATATATATATATATATATATATACATATATATATATATATATATATATATGTATATATATTTATATATACATACAAATATAATGTTTCACTTGTAATAACATAACTATCACTACGGGAGGCGACGTAAACGAAAACGAAGTATGTTCTATTACCAATAATGCAGCAAAGTTTGCTTTATGAATATTCATTTTTTGGTTTATATTCCATGAGGCACATTCACGACACATAAAGAAGATTTCTTCCATAATATTGTGATATTTTCTTAGAATAACAAAAATCGGGTTTAAAATCCAGCATAAGTTTCATTTTTGGGACTGTTCGATACTGAAGTTCTTAAAATTTCTTGCCAAATGTCTCATTTTAATCCCGTTTTTTCGTTTTGAAAATATGTATTTCGTAATTTTTATAACTCAGACCAGTTCTAATTATTAAGCAGACTTTATATGTGGTTTTATCTACACTTCTCTGTGCATACAGTTGTGTTTCATGTATTTTGTCTATTATTCAAATATACATTTTATAATCTTTCTAACATGTATCAATTCTAATTATTAAACACATTTTCCATGGTTTTTTTGTACAAAAATTACTGTGAGAAATGAAACTGTAAAAAAATATGTTCCTCATCCCTTATTTCCGAAACTAATCGATACATTTTTAAAAAAATTAAGTTTTTGAAGCCTATGGAAAATTTGTTGGAAAACTATAGCAATGATTCAAAATGTCATAATTTTTAAAATATGCACCATGTATTTAGGTCCACAGAGCATATGGAAGGCAATATAATTACGCTTTTCTATATTTACAGTCAAGTTTCTCAAAACTTGAAATTTGGCTTATTAATACTTCAGATTACCTTCATATTTTTCACTAACTTGCTTTTTAAAAATATTCACATTAGAACTAAAGCGTGAGTAAATAAATTTCATAATTGTTTTTTAAGTCCATGAATCATATGGAGCATCAATTGCTAAGGTTTTTTTTATGAAGAATGCAAAAACTTTTTTATCATAATTTTAATTTGTCCTTTTACTAAGGTATAAACAAAAAATTACCGAAAACAGAGCATTGCTCTCCCCTTATCTCCGAAAACACTAAGTTAGAAATCGTGAAAAAGGAAGCTTGTTGGAATGTGACTAAAAGTTTAAAGAAAAACGATATAGCGATGATTAGATATATTAACGATTTTGAAATGTGCGTTAATTTATACGCCTATGAAAAATAAAGTAGGCAATATATTCAAGTCGCAAAAAATTGATATTTTTAAATAGTATAATGGAAATATGCGTACAAAATATCCTCAAATGTATGTATGTGATTAAATATGACGCAATCCTTGTTGAGCCAATTCTACTCATGCTTGGCACGTTTTTTAAGGACCAGTCTTGAAGAGGAAACTTTGAATGTGTTGAAATATATAATAAAACTTGGGAAAATTTAACCCTAGATCAATTAATAGTACATCCTGCCTTTCAATTGCAGAGTCCGCCCTTGTAAATTACTATTTATGATGTGAGAATTTTTTGCACCTTTCTGAGTTACGTATCCGTTAGGTCTACGTAAAAATTAAAACTATATCTTTTTCCTAACTTTAAAGTTAGATCAAAAGACAGCAAAAAATCAATCTAATTCATTCAATAAATAAAGTGTTGAGTAAACGCCCATTGGAAATTGAGGTATTGTAAAATTTTACAGTTTGCTAAAAGGTCACAAGCTTTCAATAACCATACAGACAGTAGAGAAACTAAATACGATATATTAGCCTAAGAGAACTTGGTAAGTAACAATAAGGATTAATCAACAGTCCAGCGTAAGTTAACTTACAATCAAATATAAATTCAAACGAGGGACCAATTTTCTACTCAATGGCTCCAGCTTGTTTCAATAAAACTTACCCTATCTTGCTTTTAACGGTTGCATCTTCTGAGATTGCTCTTATGCTAATAAAAGAGAATTGAACTGCGCACTTTATATTAAAGTTTCTCCTCAATCAAACACTTGTAGGTTATAGGTTTAGGCGATTATGCTGAATGGTTAAGAAACACCAAAATCATAATCTTGACGGAAAGTGTTATGGCACACAAGGAAAGCACTGAAGCTACGAAGAGGACATTGAAGAACATAAGTAGTAACGAAACTTTAATGGACAATGTGAAATAGTTGTTGATATGAAATTTTATCAACTTTTACCGGTAAAGCTGAGAGAAAATCGCATCAAAGAATCAAGATCTGCTTCAACATGTTCTTTAGGTCTCAGTTAATGTGCTAAAATTTGCAAAAAATTTTAATGATACCAGAAATTTGCCATAAGTACTCAAATGTTGCCCACATGCAGAACGATTTTATGGAATTTTTAAGTAAAAGGAGTACTTTGACCCCAAAAACATTATTCATCAGATGTCATCGCAAGACATTGCTTAATTTTTTTTAAGGGATAAAATGGTCCACAATTCAGCAACCACGATGTTGAACAAAAATAAAACAACTCATTGCTAGGTAGAATTGTGCACTCATTAAACACACCGACTTTCTCACATCATACACCGCGAGTGTATAACTGAAGTTAATGAAACACTGTAATACCATTTAATTGCAAGTCAAAATTCTACGTAACGACATAATTGAGGTCTATATTTTTAATGCGTCTATTCAGGGACAAACAGTATTCTTTCCATGTATTCCACTGATTTTCAGTAACGTGTATTTTAAATATCATAGTAAGATTGATTAATTTTATAAAAAAGTTAAAAGTTTTCATAAAAAAATATGTTTACAAATATTTTTATTTTTGGGAAGAAACATTGGTCACAACTCTTCTTGAAAATATTTTTTTTCATATACACACTTTTTGTCGATAGCGGTGAGTTGTTAAAATAACGTTTAAATATTTTAAATGGAATGCTGAAACGTTTCCACACAATAACTTTGCCACCGTTCGATTTTTTTTAAACACAGGATACAAACATTTCGATGGGAAGCACACGCTGGAAAAACTCAAATTCAGCGTCTCTTTACTGAAATGACATTTTTAAAATTTCAAAACAAAGTCAAATCAGATCAGAGTTTTTTACTTTCGTCAGGTTAACACATCTTCAATGATGAAATTTGAAGTTTTGCATCCATTCTTGTTAGATATCAGTTCCTGTTATTATTTGTAACTTCTGTAAAAAAATGTCTTTTAATTTAAAAAGAACCACGGAGATATTCCTACTTTTCCTGCAAAAACCATGGATGCAAAGTTTACTCAAAGTGTTCAGTTTCATGAAAGCTTTTCTCTTGCCTGATGGCAGGTGAATGGTAGAGTTAAAATTTTGAATATTTTCGCTGTTCTTTTTAATAACATAAATCGTTCTGTCCACACTGCTTTCACTTGCTGGTTTTGTTTAAACTCCCCATGCCTAAAGCAGCATGACATCTAACTTTCTTACTTTTTTTAATTGTTATAATATGTGCTTCCACTTTCATACAGCAAAGACGTATTGGCTTGACAGGCAAGAAATGCAGACGTGGCGCGATGTAGATATGTAACAAAATATTACGCAATTGACAACGTGACGCGCACACGCGAAAGCACGACAGTAATGGACGAACTGAGATGGTATGGCCACGCATTCGTGAAAATACCAAATGTCACTTATGAATCATAAAGTGAAAAAAGTATTGCTATCTACTTTGCCCCGATTTTCGTCTGAGATTTCGATTAATAAAAGGATAAATGAGGACTAATAAGAAACATTATTTTCATTTAATCAACTGTAAACTGACTTTGATAAGGGACGATATAGACTCTTTATTCAGACTTACATTCTTTGTAAAAAAAAATTATTAACGTTTTTATTAAGTTAACAGCAAATAATGCTAAAATTATTATTTTCGAAACAAATTACAAGTAAATATAATTTTATTCAAATATCTTATTGCTTAATGTTGTGATCAACGTGAGAGCATGTCATTAAAATCATATTTAAATAATTAAAAAGAACTTATAAAATAAGTGAGTATTCTTGGATTTTTTATAAATGATAACAATTTCACCTATACGCTACATTTATATTCTCAAGAAACGAAACGACCTCAGGAAAAATATAATGCATGCTTTATTAGCTGGCTGTCTTAGGCTCATTTAAAAAAATAATATCTTTAAATGGATTATATAATTGCTGATAAGAGATAAAGAGTAAATATGGATACAGGTCGATAAGAAACAAACAGTAAATACTGTTTACCTTATTACATTCATAGAGAGAACTGTAAATACTGTTATCTTCACTGTCATCTTATAAAACTCATAGTAAATAAAAGGAAAAGGGAATTAGCTTAGAGCATGATTTCTAGTACTGCAAAGATATAATTTGTACTGTCCCGGAGGGATGCTGATTTTTAACTGTGCAATATGAAGAACACCTTCTGATATCAAACTAGCCGTATTTTGCATCTGAAAGTGTCCTCTATTAAACATTAAATGTAAAATAAGTTTATATTTATTATTTTTCGTAATGATAAAATAACTGGTGTGATTAAATTTTAATCTGCTGATAACGACTTGACCGGTCTCTTTGATCTGCTTACTTAGCATAAATATGGGTAGTAACCTATTACTCGCAAGATATAAAGTATAAAGAAACTTTGTAATTTAATTCAAATAAAATGTAATTTTAAGTAAGGTTAAAAGTAAAAATGAACGCACCACGTGGCATAATTTAAACAATAATATATTTCGTGATAGGTATCTTCTCTTCATGACTATTTTCATAAATTTATTGTATGAGAAATCTCTAAATTAATTGCACGATTCTATAGTTGTAAACTTAATGTTATTATTATGTAGTTTTATTTACATGAATTCGAATGAGGATATATTTATTAACAGAATTGGAAGTGAAAGAAGTATTTAATTATTAAATAAAAATGGTCTGCTAGATAATTATTAGTTTTTGTTGTTTATGTTCTCGTTATCTTTGTAATACTTACACACTGCGAGTCGTATTAAAATATGATATATAAATAATATCATGTTATATTACGAAGTTACTTCGACGATAATGAGTAACGTTCCTGAACACTTTAAGAACGTGACTATTAAGCTTTTTATTAAACATAGACCGTAGTATAAGCTGTGGAAAAATTATATTTATATTTACACGGACATACTTATGACCTGGTCACCGCACATAAGTCGCTGGAAGTCACCTTCAGCCCCATGTCGAAATCTTGTGCATGGATGCTTCTACAGGTATAGGGTTATTTAGAGACATGGTAAAAATAACACAGAGATCCTTTTTCAAGGTTGTGTAAACTTACACCCGGATGTAAAACACATATCAAATATTACATACATAATATAGTAGCATTACCCGGTT
This sequence comes from Druceiella hillmani, assembly GCA_039881145.1. Classification (NCBI taxonomy): domain Eukaryota; kingdom Metazoa; phylum Arthropoda; class Insecta; order Lepidoptera; family Hepialidae; genus Druceiella; species Druceiella hillmani. The sequence goes on from JAYKKI010000042.1 coordinate 8,100,541, forward strand.
GAAGGTAGTACCACTGAAGGATATAGGAGAGAATTCAAAGCATAACGAAGAAATACAAAAGTGACGATATAAATTTACAAAAATGATTGGCAGGAAGATATAAAAAAGTACAAGATATTTGAAAACGATTTATGTCTATATGGAGAAATTCTATTAGGCCGGATTAAAATAGTGATTACAAAAATATTAAGAACCCCAGTCTTAGCTCCATCACATTAAAGGCTCCTCGGCGTAGTTACTTTAAAATTGAAAATTAAGTGCTAAAGTTTTTAGGTTTGAGAAAGTTGCAGAAAGTATGGTAAAATCCTACAAAGAATGGACATTCGTGTCGGCACCTGACCCACCTCATTCAATGAAGTTGGGAATTATTTTCAAACCCTTGGGTGGATATTGCGGTATATCTTCTGGATGCTTTACCATCGTATGATTATTTATTTGTAGTCATTGTCTAATATTCGCGATATAAAGAAAGACACGGTTGCTAAGAGAAATTTTGAATCGTTAAGGATATCCGATTTTAATCAGGGCAGATAATGGCAAATAGCTTATCGGTGATAATTTTAAAACTTTCTGTCTTAATGACGATATAAAATTATATAATTCAGTATCGTAATTGCGCCAACAAAATGGATAAATTCAACGACAGAACAGGATATACTTTAAAGGCTAAGAATTTGTCAGGCCGAAAAGAAATGTCGTTGGAAAGAGTAAATTCTGGATTATTTGACTATGTAAAATATTACACCATACACCATAACCGAGAAGATGCTAGCCGAATTAAAGACAGTTGAGAGATAAAATCCCAATGTTACAAATGAACAATCACGGGCCGGAATATATTAAAGTGTGAGATAAGGACAAACAAACAAAAGAAAAGAGAAAGTGGTACGCGGATAGGAATGGAAGATCTCAGATATAAAATTTAGAACCGGGTGAAAAAGTCAAACATACATTAAATATATTTCAATAGAGGAACTAAATTCAATACAAATTTTGAACTTGGAATTGATACCGTAAAATCCCGGACAGGGAGATTTACAGTTGTAAAATGACGAAACGGGGAAATGATTACTATGAAATGTTTATCTCAAGCGAGTGGAAAGTGATAAAGGGAGAATTCTCAGAAGGAAATATACAAGCGGGAGAAAAACCAATTAAAAAAAATAAACGATGATTAGAAAAATGGATTTGAGAAGCAAAGTTTAAAAAGGTTTATCACAAAATTTTAAGTACCATTATTTTGATATGTATATTTATAAAACAAAATATATGATATATTAAAGGAAAATAAATTTGAGAAGCGAAGGAATCATTAATAATATGAAAATAAGAATTAAAAGGAATTGTGGAAATGGAGGAAGATATAAATCAAACAAAACAGGTTGGAGTAACAAATTAAGAAAGTTAAATTGGGAAGTGAGAAAAGCATTAAAATGAAAGTGGAATGGCCTGGTTTTAAATAAAAAGTACATTGGAAACTTTACAGTTTAAGAACTTATTGTTTAAAATTTTAAATTTTCATATACATATCCTATTTGATATGTGTATACTTATAATTTATAACATATAACAAAGAAAGGATTTAGTGTATGGGTGAAAATGAGAGAAGTATTCTGTTGTCTTCTTCACAAACGTTTTAGGAGTGAGAGGAACCCGACATTTCGGCTAACTATCGGGTTCCCCTCACTCCTAAAATGTTTTAATTAATTATTAACCACGACCTAGGTTTCGTTGTATGACCACATCTTCAGGTGAGCAATTTGAAGAGAATAATTCACAGAAACTTTCAACAACATGTTAATATTATACAAAACATTAGCGGAATTGGGGTTGGAGTGGATTTTCCCAATTTTACGTTAATATTTTATAGTATTTCTTTGAAAGTAATAGAATGTACAATATTTTAGTGTGGCTAATGAATTAAATTGATAATAAATTAACATAAATTTAGTACATTTAGAGAAGGTTAACGCATAAATCGGGAAAACCCCCTCAAATCCCACTTCAGTTATTGTTTTGCACAATATTTAAACGCTTTTGGAAATTTTTATGAGTTATTCTTTTCAAATTTCCCACCTGAAGATGTTGTCGTACAACGAAACCTACATCTTGGTTAAGAATTTAAATAAAGTATATCACGTAGTTTCATTTAGTTTTGAATAAAAATTAATTGATAAGGAATTTCTTCAATATTAACGCTAAATATATGCAACATTAATAAAACTGTATGTACATGTGTATAATCCTTATATTTTTCATTATTCAATTAATTTCCCCAAATTGTTTATATTCACGGTACAAACTTTTTCCTCCTGAACATGAATGGGGGATAGTGTTTTTTTACATTAGGCAGGAAAAATAGAAAGAAACTTATTTATAATTCACAATTAAATAAAACTACGTGATGTAGTATTATTTCTACTTTCTTTAATTTCTTTACCACGACCTAGGTTTCGTTGTATTACAACATCTTCAGGTGGGATATTAGCAAAGATCTTAACTTCTTTGCTAATATCCCACCTGAAGATATTGTAATACAACGAAACCTAGGTCGTTGTAAAGAAATTAAAGAAAGTAGAAATAATACTACATAAAGTAATTCAATTTAATTGTGAATAATAAATTTCTACAAAATTAACGCCAAATATATTCATTATTTATAATTATTTTTTAAGACCCAAACTAAATATATTTGAAATAAAAATATTTTTTTTAGAACATTTCAATAAATGTCTTACATAATATGTTATTGTTTAATATCTAGTTTTTCTTGTGTTAATTTTAACAACATGAAGGAAGCACCAACATTTGTAAAAAAAGACGTTCTTGGTCAGAGATGTATTTAAAATTGCAGCCCCTCGCTGTCATGGTTTAGATTCTTACATAATTTGCCAACAGTTTTGGTTTGCATACAAAATTTTTCAATATTTCTTGTTACATGGCCAACTTAAAAATATAGGATAATTATAATTGATAAAGTACTGGTAAATAACAGGAAATTTTAATAAATTGTTAATTAAAATTATGTTAACCTAACCAAATAAAATTTGTTACCATTAACTAGATATACTTGCAAACATTAAATTGACCTCATTTCTATTTTCTTATTTCAATTGTTACCATATAAGTTTCGATAAACATTGCATTTCCAATACGACGACTGAATACGTCCCTCCGCTTCAAACCACTTTCCATATGTTATTTTTCCATCCGACCGTACAAATCGATTTAAAGCCCACTTTGCCTCGAATCACAACTTGTGTAAAGTACAAGGAGGAAAACCGTTTTCTTTATATCGCTGGGGGATTTAGTTTCAACTAAAAATGCAGAAGACTTTCTGATTCAACTGAACTAGTTTTACAAGTTATGTTCTTCATGTTTTAAAGTGACGGGCACTTGTACGATTTTGTTTAATTTCGGCTTTAAAGCTGAAAATGGAAGAAGAAATTCACCAAATAATTTAAATTCAGTTGAGGAGTAGGGAACATGTTGAAACTGTGATGCGTTTAATGAACTAATATTTATATATGGATAAAAATTCTTTTTTTTCACGATTTCATGAATTTCGAAGAAAACCATATTACAGTTAAATTGTGATTCAAAGAAAAAAAATTTAAAAAAGCGCGATTCGTATTTGAGAATTTCCAAATTTTTTAGTAATTGTTTGCAGTCCTTAGCCTCAATTTTTTAATTAATAATGGAAGTTTGGACTAAGTGTTTTTCAAAAAAATTATTAAGACAAATACTTATCTGTTTATTTAGGAAGAAGAAGATTAGTAATTGGAAATGTCGTATAAATATCATAAACATTTCCTCAATCTTGTATAGAACAATTTCGCTCTTCTCAGTAAAACTGTAAACCTTGATAGATTTTCCGTTGAAGGTAATTTAATAAATTATGTTTGAGAGCCATGTGACACTGTACATAATAAATTTAATTCCATGACATTTTCCATCATAATTGCCTCCTAATAAGTAACGAAAATAAGAAATTAAAAAATTTAAGCGGAAAGTGTAGTGAGCAAGAGATTTAATTTTATATATTTCAGAGCATTCTTTACTGAGTATTTTATTGATACCATAAATTAATCAAAACAAATTAATGAATATTAATAGACATAAGGAAAAATCCCCTACTCTTATCACGATTAGAGGCAGTGGCGAATAGAATTAGCATAACATTATTTCTTAATATTTTCAGCAGTGATTTTCTAATACAAAGTTAATAACATCAAAATGTGTATTAAAGTTTTATGTATAAAAGTCAGACTAAACTTAATATATCTAAATTTTGGGATATCTATGCGAATATCACTAGAACGACACTACTTATAAACTCCATATTAGTTTATAACAAATTAAAGGATCAAAATTTAATTCAAACCAATATTTATGTAATCTGGATGTAATTAAAATTTGTGGTTCATAAAAGCACCATAGATCTTATTTCAATTTCCATATTGTGTAACTAAAACACATCATTCAAAGATTGCCTTTTAAATTACAAACTTTGCGGGTAATTATTTATTCGATTCAATTAATGATTTATCTGGGCAAAATAAGTTACAATAAGTAAAAATATGCGAAAGAACCGTCTTAAGGTAACTGCGCTAATTTTTTATATGTTATTCCGTTTAGTTTTGGGGGAAATCCCTTTCAAAAATTATACAAATACTATTATTTTTATTCATTATTTTTTTTAAGAAATCCTTACTTGCAAAGGAAAAACATCTTTAAAATCACAGACCATTTCGCCCGTCTGTATGCTATAGCCGTATCAAAAGTTGGTAAAATTAGAATGAAAATAATAAGTTCAAATAAAAATAAGTATATATATTAACTTTGATATATCCCAATATTTACAATAAAAAGTATTATATTAAAGTTTGAGAAAAGGCTTATAAAATTCTGGATTTTTTTGGATTCGAAGTATTTTGTGAGATATTGTTTCAAAAATGCTATTCAGAAGGCTCTCAAAATATTTTTTCTACAATATTACTTGACAGAGAAACCGTTTCTTTTATATTTCAATATTTAATTTTCAAGTAACACATTTTCATAATAAACGTTCCAATGGACAAAAAACCTGGTTCTTGGCATGGCAATTTTAGATTGTGTAGTTTAAACTTCAGACCTGGTGTGAATACGTTCCTCTCATTCGGTACTTTAAACCTTTATTGCACATAATTTATGGAAATTACAAAATAAAATATCGTTACACAATTCCTTTTTTTTACCTGGTGATGTTTGACCGGTAATGTAAAATATAATAGAATACTGATGGTAATAATTATAAGTGAACTTTACAAAACGTACAGCAATATATCTTTCAAAAATATTGATAAATGTACAAAATAAAAACGGAAATGTTTGTTTTGAATATCTATAAAGTGTAAGAAGAATAGATGAAAAAGCAAAAACCCCTACAATAAGACGTTAATTAGTGCAGCAAACATGGCTACGTCGAAAAGTGGCAGCTAACCCCATTTATGTGGACGTCGCAACTTTTCTTTTATCCAATGCTGTACTACACAAAGCACGTCAAAACTAATAGTTATCGACTGCCTCTGTGATCCAATTAAATCGCTTCTGATTATCGAGGACTTTCATATTGAGGTATCGTGCTGTCGCCTAAAATATTTTTTGGAGGACAAGTTTAATTTGTACCATTGCCCTGCTTACAAAAAAAATTTAAGAATTAACCAGCATTGGGACGTAATTGTACATTTTTGTAACGTTTACAAAGAAAATTAAATAAAATGTGAAACAATTTTCAAGGTACATTTTAATTAATTTTTTTTTTAAATAATGTCAAATTAAACTATTTACGAAATATTTTGCTCTAAATTTAATAATAATATAAATAATCATTTAATTATAAATTTTTGTTAGAGTAACTTGTCCTCAACCCCTAACAGCTAAACTGCTATTTGTGATTATTTGAAAACTCTTCACGAGAGCATTATTTGAAATAAAATGAAAATGAACTAAACACAGCTATTGGCTTCAATAAGACTACGATATAATTCAATTTTATCTATAACATAAGTATAATATTTTTAATATAGAGGTAATTGTTATGTATATTTAAAGTGCAAATTAGAACCTGTCTAAATTATGGTCATCGTATTTAAGATCAGGATAATCTATATAGACAGTACGATGAAAACTAAGAAAAATATTATTAGTGTATGACACGGATATTTATCCGGTTGTTAAAATTAGAGTCGATTGCAAATTAATACAGCAAGACTAAAATATCGCTGAATAAATAATGAGGCGAAGAATAAACAGCTTAGAGTAAGCAGTGGTAAACTATAGTTAAGTATACGTTAATATTAGGTAAACATGTACTGTCAGAGAGACGTTCCTATACCAACTTTATTCACACCCAACTTTTTATTTTCCCTTCGTCTATGTAACAAACAAAATCATTCAAGTGTTTTGCGTTGCATAATATTAAGAAAGTCAGGAGACATCATGATACCAAGTACAGTATGGTTGAACTTGTTCAAAGAAAATGAAACTGCATTGTATATATTTAGGAATTTTCCTTATTTTGCAAGAAATGTTTTCCTTAACAATTTATTACTTTGATAGTTATATGAAAAAGCATTTGCTCTTTATTGCTGCGAAAACAGTCTTCCTGCAGAGAAATAAATCATTATTGAATATCGGATTGATTACTAATACCACATGATATTAATATTAGTTTACCAATAGTGGACCTATCATTTTCCTTACTTTTTAAATGTTACAGAAATTTTCCGAAAATCTCCGATAGGACGTCTAAAGAGAACAGCGTTGGACTTTCTGTTTAATTAGCAATCGAGTTCCGGTGACTAAAGAATGGACAAATGAGATTAGATAGTAAATTTTATTTACGAAATAATTTAAACAAATCGCCGTAAGGACTCATTGATGTCGTAGAAAATATTGTTAATCCAATTTTAAATTTAGAGGTAATTTTGTTGTCGCATATGACCAATATTTTAAATGTGATGGATCACTGTAAAATTTAGGGTGTGTATATATCATGTAGTGGAGTATTATAATACAAACACTGTTTATTATGCACGAATTCAGGCACGTGGAAAATAAAAACCACACAAAATATATTTGGATGTTTATTAGTATATTCTGTTTAAACTTTGCATGGAGATAGTTCATTATTAAGGCGAACGTACTAATCACTTAACCTGTGAAATAGCATTATTCCTGTAAGTTGAATCTTAGTGTTTTTGTTCAATAATAAAATGTTAGTACTGTATTCGGCGGCGCAAATTTTGTACATAAAGAAATTATTGTTATTTATAGGTGGATAAACTCGTAGCAATTGTATTGTTAAGATGGAGTCAAATCCCATCGGTTTAACCCCTACCGCCATATCAGTAAGATTATATAATTAGAAAATATTTATTTTACTGTATTGAATTTTGTGGTATATATATAGAAAGGGAGTGTAATTATAAGATGTTTGAAATATTTGTACCATTTTTACGTAGTTTTCAGCTCTTTTGTTTGGTTAATGTTTTGAAATAGTTTTTATAAAATAATACTTTCTTTATTAAGGTGAATAATTTTAGGCAATAATTAAAAGTAAATATAAATAAGAAACTAGGTTATCCTCAAAGAAATTGTGTCATCAATATTTTTTTGCCCTCTTAGTACTGACTTAAAATAAAACAAATGAAAGCAATTTCTATAATAAAATTCAATACAGAACCAATGAAATTACTTTTACAACAATTCTTAGTTCTTAGTGTAATTAAACATGGATAAAATATAATACCGTAACATATTCGAAGTCCTACAACAACTTTGAAACGAAAAAGCTTGGAAAAGGTTTAAAAAATAATGCTTGAAAAATTATGCTTTCCGCTTATTTACGAAAGAAATTATGACAAAATTATTATGTGCCGCTCAAAACTAGCAAAAATCGATGTTTTGAATATTATTGAAAAAAGATACAAGTTGTATAGAGAAATAAACAAAATAACCAACCTAAAATTAACAAAAATACATTGAATAACATTGAAATTCAAGTGTATATAGAGGTTTCAAATAATAAATAAACAATTTCCCTACATTTGCAATGAATTTTGTTATTTAAATATGAAGAATTCAAATTCAGTCTTTTTTGGAAATAAAAGACCCAGTTTGCACGTGATATATAACGTCAGTTTAGAAAATATATATAAATATATATTTATATATATATATATATATATATATATATATTTATATATATATATATATATATATATATATATTATATATATATATATATATATATATATATATATATATAAGCCAGATATTACAGCAATATTAACTAGAAGTTAAGTAATAGATATACACATTCTTTCCTTAACCATAAACACCAATATTGAATATATTTGGCGATAATTTTGTAGAAATTCGTTATTCACAATTAAATGAAATTACGTGATATAGTATTATTTTTGATTTATTTATATTCTTTACTACACCCTAGGTTTTGTTGTATGACAACATCTTCAGGTGACCTTTACTAATTGCCCACTTGAATATGTTGTCATGCAACAAAACCTAGGTTAATATGCTACATCATGTAATAATGCTACATCATGTACTTTTATTTAATTATCACACACACAACATTTTAAAAAACCACAAATAATTTAAAAACATAGAGACAAAAATAATTACAAACTACAGATAACTGTATTTACTTTTTTTCTATTCGTTATTTCGTTTTGTTTTCCATAATTGTCTCTGTTTATTTAATTATAATCTCAATATTTAAATTTGAGTTACAATAAGCACTGGAAGCGGCAAGCGTCACATATATGTGCCAGGGACGCTATATGGGTGAATCGAAGGTCAATGCCAATCCTACCGCGAGCAAAAAGATGGTAATTATATTTTCAAGCTACATCGTAGCAGTGACCTCTAAATATGACATATTTTTCCTGTTATTAAATAAACTCTGCAAAGCAGTCGGTTTTAAATATTCCACCACGTTTATATATCCACCCTAACAAACACTCATTTTTAAAATGTTACTCTTAATATGTAACACATATATGTGATAATAGTAGGGAAACGAGATACCGGATTCGAAAACGTTTTAATCGCTTATTAAAAGTGTAATGACAAACTAGATTATGGCCGTATAAGTTTATAAAATTATAGAATTTACTATCGAAAATGGGCTCACTATGGATTATTTTAAACTCTTTCTACTGGACGGAGTTATTCAAAAGATTAAATTAAGCATAATATATATATGTCATATTTGTGGACCTGTAAGTTTATATAAAATATCCTCAGTCAACAGCTAGGGACACTTACATTAATTAAATAATAAACTACATAAGCTAGTACGTTGGGGCCTTCCCAGCTAAGCCCTTCTCTAAGATGTATATCAATAAGACCGTTCAATTTGGGGGCTTACAAATTTTTGAATAAATACTTTTGAAATGAAATCTACGTTAAGCTTAAAATATTATATTTTACGTATAGAAAGGAAGTCATAAATTGAAATCTTTTTTATTTCATAATGCTAATTCGTTTAAAAACAATTTTGTGGTTTATTACGATAACATATGCTTCGTAGGCTAATTTTTTTCTCCATTTTATCTGTATAAAATTTTGGCTCGTATATTTTCAATCATTCGTATATCTATTTAATCATTTTGAAAATCAATTTTTATATAATGTTTAAAAATTTATTAATAGATTGCAGATATCGAAGGTACTGAGAAGAGATGACGACAGAACATCACACACACACACACACATATATATATATATATATATATATATATAACTTTATATATATATATATATATATATATATATATATATATATATATATATGTATAACCAAACATGTTACGCAATTTAATTTCAAAGACGGAGCTGAACGATGGGAACTGAACCCATTCGGGGTTCCCATCGTACATTTCTCCATTACCAATTAAGTGTTAATGGAACGACATCTTTCCAAAAATAAATATAAAATTTAAATAAATATTTACGGAGAATAACAAAATTTTTCAATACACAAATATTTAACTACAAAACCTAATCACGGTATCGAACACATAAAGTTAAAGTACAAAATTTTAATGAAAATTAGAAAAATTGCGCCATATATAAAAAAAACCAAAAGGATATCAAGAGCATATCTTAATTTTTAAAATTAATTTATATGGTTTAAATTTTATTCAGCGTAAAAAAGGATTTCATCATATTTACGACAATTCCTAATAGCCTTAGGTGGAAAATTTAGTATATGTTTTGAAATAAAATTTTCTCTAAAAGTAAGGTAAATATTTTTGTGTTGCAAACTTTTTTATTTTTATTCTAATAATAATTAATTGCTTTTCCAAATGCAACGATTAGACCAATTTTCTATTTATATTTCCACTCATTTTATCCCAACATCAACTAATGAAAACTTACCTACGCAACACATATTATATTAATTATTTAAGAGGTCAAAGGTTAATTCAAGCCAAGCTTTACATTACATTTAATTAAAAGTTTAACCTACGAGGGTCCCTAAAGTCGAAAGCTTAACACACATATGTTATTATTACACCTAATATAACTTCCAAATAAGAGCAACTAGTTGTTAAATTTATGTTAATGGAAAGTAACATATATCTAAAACATCAGTCGATCCCATTTTCAAATCTTTTTGCTATTAGGATTCTTTTCCGATAAATGTTTTTACATTAATATGACTTACTTTATTGACTTAGATAAACTTTTAATATTTTTGTATAGAAATAATACCATCTAGGTTTAATATTGATAATTTATTTGGCTATATGTATCGGGATTGTTATAAAAATAAATATTTAATTTCAGAGTTAAGGGATGAAAAAAGCGTTTACCCCAAAACTAAAAACAACGGCAAAGACTTTACGTCGAAGTTATTGTGGAATTATTATTGAATACTATTGTGGAATATTTACTGAAATATAAATGATTTAAAATTTTAATCCAAGAGTAAAGATAAAGAGGGTAATTTAAAAATTACTAAGAACATAACAATACGAAGCAAAAATGTAAAATATCATTAAAAGCGGTATCATATATTTCTCCATCTGGGTTGATATAAAAAGTTGCAGGAGATTAATTAAAAGGAAAATAAATTTAATAGTTTACGGTAGGCACGTTTAATTAGTTGATTCCGTCATTTGCTCTTAATTTTTTAAAAACCAATTTAATATATTACAATGCATTTACAAATCCGACTCAAGTACAAAGTGCTTTAAAATAGAAAAAGTACTAACAAATCAAAAGAGAAGAATGAAATGTAAATTGAAACTTTTAAGCTGTTGCCTTTATAATGTTTTTTTAAAAGTTATGAATTTGAAAATCTCATGTCAAATTATTAAGGAGTTGACAAAAGCTGACTGAGCTTAATTAAGAAATTGTGAAATAAAACCTATTAAATTTATGGCCACAAAAAAGATATGTTATTTTTTATAGTATTTCTAAAGTCCTTGTTTCAAAAACACAACTGGAATATCTTTTCCATCTGAAAAAAAATTCGAAGTCATCACGTAACATAAATTTTAAACCAAATTAACTATGTTATTTTTAAAACTTTATTAATAGAATTAAAAAAAACTAACTGTTCACGTCTTATTTAAAATCTTGATTGTTTTTATTTATTTTAAATAAAGTAAGTAGGATTCTAATAAAAAAAAATAAAACACATTATTTCTCTAATACAAAGACGTGTTTTGGCGATGTCTGTTGTTCTTCTTTTACTCGCATGTAAACCGATAGTGCACGCTGAGGCGCCGGGCCAGTCGGATCTATGTCGCTTGTTTGCTCACCCGCTCAAAAGACAAAATATAAAGCGATAAATTTAATTAATTTTTAACTTTGGTTTGGATCTGTGTTTCAATATGGTAGGGATAAGTTCAGTTTAGGACCAATGATATTTTGCCATTTTTGAAGTTATATTTCTCTAGGCGCGTTATAAAACATGATGAGTAAATTTTAAAAATACAGGATGAAGTTGGCAATGATGCAACACAAAAATAACACAACGAAATTGCTCACTAAACATTTATTTTTTATCAATTTACTTGTCCAAAGTATTAGGCGGATACGAGTATGAAAGAATTTTAAAAATTATATTGTGACCGCATTTGTTCAAATTAACGCAGCAATCAACCGTTCATTATTTGGTAAGAAAAAAAATACGTATATCTTTCATAAGGTGAATATAGATATATCATAATTTATTTGTCTGCTGACTTTCTATTGTATGCCAATCTTCTGTCAAACCGTTTCGAACTTGGTATGTATTTATTTTTATTATAAATTATAAATTAATAAATATTTAAAATTAATAAATTAAAATAAATTTTCAGCTTAATTATTTATTTTAATTATTAATCAAACTCTATTTAATTAGCAAATTAATCCTCGAGTTTAATACAGCGACATGTCACTGACGTCTTCCATTTTATTTTTCTTCTGGCTTTCCTTTATACGTCAGTTATCTACCAGACTGTTTACAAATTATTGCGCTTCAACTTTACAATTTTTTTTCGGTAATTGAAGTTTGAAAGTGGTCCATATAATAAAAATAAAATTATTATTAATACAATTGAATTTAGTTGCAAAATTAATTTTCCATTTAGTTTTACGGATGAGTGGTCCACCATTTTGTTTGTTTGCTAGCTTTCCATTTTTCTTGCATTATGCCCAAGAAGTGTAATTTCTAATGCGCGTTAGAATACACATGATTTTTTTTGATAGGTCATGGAAAAATTTGCATTACATATCGAATGCAATGTATATTTTGAAATATGTCCTGTGTGTCAGAAAATATATTGTACCTTGCGATTACTTATGATAAAAAAATCTATTTTAACTTTTTTCCTTCAAGTAATTTACCTTTTTCCATTTGTTTTTGCTTATACACTTTTGAGGATTTTGGGTTTTTTACAACTTAATTCGTGTTCGTTTTTATTAAGATTTTTCACTGTGTGCTTTTACTTATTAAATTTTAAACATTTTATGTTCGTTTTTTATATCAATTCGGTTTGTAATTATACATTTTTTACGCGACCCTTTCTGCCTGATAATCTATTTATATTCGAATTAATAAACTTTACACAGAGGTAGTTAGCGTATGGAAAAAAAACACTTAGGCCACATTTCGTCGCATTCTCATTCATCGAAATCTCATTCTAAATAATATTATAATGCTAACTAATATCATGAATGCAGAAGTGTGTTTATTTGTACTCCTTTCAAGTCATGATGGAGCAAAAGATCAATGTGACTTTCTGCACAGAAAGGCGGGCCAGGAAATAACGTAGGCTATTTGTAGATCCGGGAAATCTCATACTAAAACAAAAAATTCAAAGCATATTAAAAAATCCTTCTTTACCGTAGCAACGGAGCAACAGATCGACGTGGTTTTCTGCATAGAGATATTTGGCTGGCTAGGAAATTAAATATGTTACTTTCTAACCTGGGAAATTAATTTTTACTAAAACAACAATATAACATCTAACGTTAAATATTCGAAAATCTGTTTATTTATTTTTCCTCACGTCACAATAGAGCAAAAATGGACGTTGCACAGAAATAGTTGGTGAACCAGGAAATGACATAGCCTAATTACTTACCCCAAAAATTTCTTCTTATTTAATATTACAATCCTAACCAATGTCAAAAATTAAAAAGTGTGTTTGTTTGACCCTCTTTTACGTCACAATGGAGCAACAATCACAGTGACTTTTTGCGCATAGATGGTTAGCGGGCTAGAAAATACTTTGCAACCTGGTGAATCTTTTCCAAACTTGAACAAAAATCCCAAAAATTATTAACCATTCGAAAGTGTTTGTTTGTCCTTCTTTCATGTCGCAATGGATCAACAGATAGACGTGGCTCTCAGCACATAGTATTAGCTAATCGGGAAGTGAAATAGGCTAATTTTCAACGTAGAAAATTTAATCCTGTCTAATATGACAATTCCAAATAATATTAACAATTCGAAAGTATGTTTAATTGTCCTTCTTTCACGTCATAATGGAGCAACAGACTTTGAGCATAGAGATAGTGGCCAGCCAGGAACTAATACAACCTACTTTCCGATCCGGGAAATCTCATCTTAATTAGAACAAAAAACCCAAAGATATTAAAAATTCGAAAATTTGTTTTTTTGGCCTTTTTTCGGTCACAATATAATAACGGACCTACATGATTTTCTGCACAGAGACAGTTCTTGGGAGAAGAAATGACATAGGCTTCCTTCCAACCCGGGAAATTTCATTGTAACTAGTATGGCAATTTAAAATTAAAATATAATATTCACATGAAATGTGTAAAAAGGAAGTAAAGAATATGTAACTTACAATTTTGCCTATTTTGCCTTTTTTCTAACCCCACTGAAATCCGCTGGATATTCAATTTTATGGGATTTCTAAAATAAATTGTGCTAATATTTAACAATAAAGACTTAATTGTTTACTAATCTTAAATGTTCTCTGTGTCAATTACTGTAGTTGTCTGTATCAAATACTTTCAGTTTCGTATTTAACAATTTAAGTGAGGCATTAAACACACACACACACACACGTATGTGTATATATATACACACACATATATATATATATATATATATATATATATATATATATATATATATATATATATATATACACACACACATATATATGTGTGTGTTTGTGTGTTTAATGCCTTACTTAAATTGTTAAATACGAAACTGAAAGTAATTGATAATATAAAATGAAACGTTTCAATTATATAATTATATGAAAACAAAAAAGTAATCTGCCTGAAATTTTGACTTGACTTATTCTACTGTTTGTATATTCTTACGTTATTTTCCACAGTGTGCATAAGTTTTTTTTAAAAAACACGTAATTTTCAAGGGAAATTAATTTTTTTTTATTCAAAATAGTGGCCACCGCAAATAGTGGCCTACATATTTCGCCCATCTTTTAGGTAATTTATGAATACTATGCTAGAAAAACTGCTTATCTTTTGCGGAAAACCATTCGTCGAGCCATTTTCCAACTTCTTCGAAATTGCTGAAGTGTTGTTCTGCGAGCGCGTGCCCCCTTGATGCGAAGGGGTGATAGTCAGATGACGCCAGGTCTGGGGAGTACGGCGGGTGCGGAAGGACATCCCATCCAAGCGATGTCAAGGTGTCTTTCACTGGTTTTGCTGTGTGAGACGGCGCATTGTCATGTAACAAAATAATTTTGCCATGTCTTCTGGCCCATTCCGGTCGTCTTTTGGTTAATGCGTGGTTTAAATTAATAATTTGTTAGCGATAGAGTTGTGTATTAACGGTTTCGCCGGGCTTCAAGAGTTCATAATACACAATACCGCTTTGGTCCCACCCGACACCCATGCCGCTCTGATCCCACCAGACACAGAGCATGGTCTTCTTGCCAAAGCGATTTGGCCTTAGTGTTGATGGACCGGCTTCGCCAGGTGAAAGTCACAATTTTTTCCGCTTCGGGTTTTTCAAAATAAATCCAAATTGCTCGTCTTCGCATTTTTGTGGTCTACCAGAGCGCTCACTGCCTTTCACATTGAAATCACCACTTTCAAATTATCGAAACCATGTCTCACATGTTCTAATCGATGGAGCGTGTTCACCATATGTTTCTACCAGCAAACAATGACTTTTAATAGCCTTTTTCTTTCGATTAAATAAGAAAAGCAATGCGTGCCGCCAATGTTCTTTTTCAGGCACAAAACTTGATATGATCACTGAACGATAAAACAAAGACGCTAGTCTTTGGCGGACTCAACTTATGTGTGTTTGTAGTTATATGTCAGATAAACAAAATTATGTATGTGTCAAATTAATACGCTGCGTACTTTTCGCTGGCGCCATTTTTTAGTTAAACCGGAAAAAACTTATGCATACACCCAGTACATGTGTGTGTGTGTTTTACTTACCTTACTTAAATTGTTAAATACGAGACTGAAAGTAATTGATAATATAAAATGAAATGTTTCATTTGTATAATGATATGAAAACAAAAAAGTGATCTGCCTGAAGTTTTGACTTGACTTATTCTATTGTTTGTATATTCATACGTTGTTTTCCACCAAGATTATAAGTAACGATCATTTTGCATCAGTAAGTTAGAGGCTGATCCCATCGTCTAAATCAAAAATCGATGTGAACCATATTACGAGCAAGAAGTAGGTAATGCTAATTCTTACCAGACACTTTATATCGAAATTACCACTGAATGGAGAGTCAGACCAACAATTTTGTTTTATTTTTCAATGAACTTATTAAATGGTTTTTTTTTCATTTATTTCATCACGATAAATGAAAAAAACAAAGTTTTTTCCTTCATTTTAATAACCTCTGAGAGAGAATATAATATAAAGCCATTAATATGACATAATACACAATGCAATTAATATTAAGTTGTCTCAATGAAATAAAGTCATACATTAGGCTCATAACATAAATTGCTTACATATAAGTAATAGATCTTCGGTAAAGTGACAATTTTCTTTTGTTTTGGAAATATTTCTGTATGAATTTTTAATCATACGTGCTATCATATTTAGCATCGGGAAGATCTAATATAGCTTCTCTCCGAAAACAGCCTAAGCACGTTAGTTACAAAATTTTTTATTTCAAAGAATTTATTTTTCCCGTTAACCTGATAGGTTTCAAGAACTGTATTATAAAAACAATTTCAATATAAAGAAGTTTAAGAAATTCTGACGTTTGAATTCATATTTAAATAATATTTGATCTAGTTTCATATTGAATACTTCAGCCAAAATGTTATTTTTAAAAGTGGTTATTCAATCCAAATAATGCAAAACGTACTTAGAAAGACTACTTTAAAATAGGGAGGTATCTTAAAGTCGGTTAAGTTTCTTATCTTGTATTTTATTCGAATTAAAATATCAAACAAAAATAAGCATGTATGCACTAAAGAATTTTTTTAAAAATTATAAAAAAAATTTAAATTTAAGTAGAGATGCTAAGAATTAAATTACTTGTAAAAACTTTTTTTAACTATTCGATAGAAAATATCACAAAAATATAATATTTAGTAACATATTATTCTTATTTCATCAATAAATATTGCTGTAGAATATAAGCAAAATCGGGGGGTTTTGATAATCAAAATAATAATTATAAAAAAAAATGTATTAATGAATGCACGTCTAAAATAGGAACTACTACAAATATTTAGGCTTTTATAATAAAATATTATTTAGGAAGCGTTTAAAATGAGAATTAAAATATAACATACAAATTAACCAAGAAAAATTTAACGTACAAATTGAAAATGTGATATACAAATAAAAAAGAAGGTTTAATTCTAAACTTGCGTCATATTGTGTACTAATGACGTAAAAGACAAAAACACATAATTACGTAAGTACGATAAATAAAATGTATTACAGTACCACAAAGAAGAATTTTAACTTTATTAAATGTTTTCGGCCTAATAAAAAATTAATTCTGCAGAAATTAAAGTTAGGTCATTTAGTGCTTAAAATTGTAATAATATTATTTAATAAATATTACGTTTTCATTGCTCTGCGTGTTGTTGTTTCCTGTTATAAAATAAAATAAAAGATAATATGATGCTTATTATTTATCACCACATAACGCAATGCTTTAAAATTATAAGTGTTTTGCTTTACCTTTGATTTGTTATTTTTACGCTGTAAGAGATCACTATGCAATATTTTTTTAGGATTCAAATATATTTCATTTGAAAGACTTAAATGATTGGAATTGTGTATAGGAAACATTTCGTTATTGATTTTTGATTTTTTTTAAATATTACCAAAAAGAGATTGCCATTGCATAGATTTAGGGCGATATAAAATAATTTAGGGAAATCTTCTAGTGATTTAAGTTAGCAGTTTAATTATATTATTTTGACGTCGATAATATTTTTAATAATTCATACACATTTATTTCGTCTCATTCACAGTAATTGTACCTTCCATTGTTATCTTCTTTCATATATACCCTTCTACGCATAAATGATACTTATCAAGTGACAACTTGACCAAAAGGTTCAATTCTGGTAATTAAAATATTTGTTTCAACATTAAAATACATATAATAAAATAAATATTAACGTTCTCTACGAAATACTACGCCGAAAGTATTACAATTGACTGATGTCTTGCTTAACCGTGATCCCAAATCAAGTGTAATTGTGTAAAAAGCTGATAGTCCTTTTCCACCTTTCTGTTACAATAAACATTTCATACACTTTGCAGTAGGTAATGCTTTTATCATAACAACACACAAATCGCAACCTTATCATTGTATATAATTAAATTATATTATTACCATGGCACGCAGTGCTTCGACTATGATAAGATCACCAAATATATATATTTGGTGTATCATTATGTAAACGGTAGGTGTATTTTAGGATCATTATGATTTATTATAATCATATACGAGGAAGAATAATATCACTTAATATAATTAAATTATTGTATTTCCACTAGTTCTGTACAAGCCGCTATTCTGTAAGAACCAAAATAACGAAAAAGGACGTAAGCCAAAATAATAAAATGTTTAAATGTATTTTTATCAATATATGCAAATTATGCATTTTTATTCACGCTATTCTTGTCATAAACATCTTGCAAGTAAATTATTTCGAGTCTAAGTTCTTTTTGAGGTTTAAATATAGAACTTGGATGTTTGAATACGGATAAATCGAAAGAATAAAGAGAAATTATCATAAAGTCGTGCATATTTAATAAACATATTAATTAAGAACTCGTATTACGAGGGTTCCATACATACTTAGACTACATTTGTCTAAGGGAATAATTCAATTATGAAAAAAATGGAAGCACTCAATGTTTACCATTTAAAACAACTATGTAGTAAATTATAAACGCGTATTAATTAATGACAGCGAACGTTTTAGAGAAAGCAGGTTACCGAATGAGCGGATTAAACTATGCTTTACGATGAATAAGTTGGTAAGACTGAAATTTGCGGAATTGGCTCATATATTAAACTGTTCAATGAACATTGGTTGACTAAATTAATAATGTTTTATTTGAATGTGGAATGAATTGCCTGAATTGGTAACTACATTAACAATCATTTGATCATGAGGATCATTTCATTGCTAATTTTTTACTTCGGTATCAGAATATATCGTTAGTACATCATTATATCATGGAAATATTTCGTAACCACACCTCACTCACACGCACAACAAAACATTAAACGGCACATAGTAACTCAAAAAAAATATTAAACGGAACATAGTAAATCAATTTGAACTATTCACGAATGCTAATATTACATTTTACCCTTACAAATATATTGCTAATTATATCTTTAAATATTTGGGTACATTTGAATAAAATATTGCTGACATCACAAAAAATATAAAATTTTAAAACAAATAGCTTAATTTGAAAACAAATATAAATTTGAAAACAAATCCAAAAAAAGTAATGCCCCATTATTTTTTTTTTCTGAAACAGTTGAGAAGAACAAGTCTCAAAAATCTCACGAGAATGGAAATTTGAACCGTCTGATAACTACAGAACGAGAGCAATAAGTTTTCAACGACTTGGTCGGCTTATATCTTCTTTAGCGATAAAGCTGTCATCATTTTAGCATATTATGTAGGTTTGACACCGAATAGAAGTTTCGTTAAAGTTCACAAGGTTTTAAACCTGTTATTTGTCGTCGAAATATCACCAACGTGTATTTTCTCTCTTGATGCAGCATTTGGTATTAAATTATGTACGTACATTTTATTGTAAACAAAATGTATAAACATTGACTATATATTAAACTAATAAACCTATAGTTATCTAATAAACCTATAGTTAGTTAGAAAAAAGGGATTTGAAACCTAATTTAAATATAAATCTATGTTAGTGTACTATTTTGCCTTATTTAATTATGAAGAAATTCGCAAAAGAAAATACATTTTAGATTATTGGAAAAATTGCTTTTAAAATTCTATTTAAACATCCATGACGAAAATTTCAATAAGAAGTCCCAGTTGCGTAAAGCCTACGCAATATATTGCTGTATAATAATTTCCCTATTGTAGTTTTCTTCTTAATGATATAATCAATTTAAAGATTTCTTTTGCTTTCTGTTAAGGCATCGTGGAAGATTGTAAAAGAAAGGAATTTTTCTTCGTATCGAGAAGCGATCTTCTTTTTACATTACAAGCACTTTGTTCCTTATTCAAACTGTTTATAGAATTAAGAAAAGAAGTACAGATTAAGCAAAATAATTTAATATTAATATGAAGAAACTAAAGGTATTATAAATATATTTCACAAAGATTTATATTCAAAGGATGTGGGTATAAATCAATAAAATAATCTTTCAATTTTTTCTGCCTTTCCTTTGCAATTAAAGCCTGTACATGTTATATGAATTTCTTGGTTGATATTACAACTAATGATAGTTGAACTAATGATAGTTACGCAAAATATTAGTTGCTATTGTAGTTGTTAGATTTCGTGTATTGAAATATGACTGATTGTATTTTATAAGAAATATATAGAGATAATTATTTTATAAACTTAATTTCGGGTTTTACAGGGTAGGAAAAAGTTACATAATAGAAACTATTAAAGTAGAATATAAATAAATGCTGGATTCACTTAAAATTTTTCGATTTTCTGTATTGATATAATTTTCTCTTCTCCCTTTCAAGTGTAGATTACAAATGAAATAATCCAGATAAGCCACATTGATTGTTGAACCAATACGTTCTTTCTAGCAATATAAGCGTGATCTGCAAACAAATTTTACCCTTTTGACCTTTAAAATTAAAGGGTATAAATTGTTAGTTAAAACTTCGTCATATTTTACGAATATCGTTAAAGGCGGAAGAAACGGCAAAAATCATATTCAATATAATCTACAGTGATTATTTTGTGGAAAGATTATTGAATCGTCATACAATCTTATTACTTAATCAGTATGCAAGTTTATACATCGTTATACAGTCGTTAAATAGGCATCATAAAGTCATTAACAAATATATAAAATATGAAAAATTTGCTGCTGATAGTGGCAATTTTTTACATTTAGCAGAATTTTTTATAGTGTTCCTTATATAAGCGCTATTTTATATTATATTTATAATATAGTTTATAATAAAGATGTTCGAATTAATCGAATTTTATAAGAAAAAAACAAGCTTTTATTTCTAAACATAAACACAAAATTTGTAAGTTTTAAAAATTCGTTACAAATATCTCCTAGTTTGAAAATAATTCGAAGAAAAATGTAAATATTTGTGTATTGTTAAAAAAAAATATTTTTTTAAATATAAAAAAATCCGTAATGAAAAGGTTGTGCGAATTTTGATTCTAGTAATTTTTTATTCAATGATTTCACCAAGTTAACGCACTTCGACTCAGCATCCTTGTTTTGGAACTCGTTTAAATTCATCGAAATGCTTCTACTTATTTTTGTTCGAACGACACTCTAATACTGACATTACATTAACTAAAACGTTTTAATTTTATTGTTGTATATGTATATGTTAAAACAGTATGTAAAAAAAACAGTATTAAATAAAAATAAAAATACAAATTAAAACTATTCTTAATGCAAACACAATCATAAATACTGACATCAATTAATACTTTATATTAATCTGTAAATTGGAGGATATAAGATATCGAGGATATAAGATATTATATGGAGGATATAAGATATCGAAGATGTGATCTTAAAAGATTTATTTATAAACGCTGTCCTTGCAGCTGGATATATTAATATAGCTATCTACACTGATAAACTTATAAATTAGACATTATTTGTAATACACAGTCTATTGTAAAAGTCATGATTAAATTTGTATTTTACCTTTTTCATACATTATATACGTTATAGATATTTTGATTTAAAATAACTCTCAGTAAACCTATCTCAAAAAGTATGAGTAATAAGTTTTTGACTAGCATTGTGTAAATCATAATCAGATAAGTCTTTTAATCAAATGCAAAAAGTACCGAAATTAACAAAAATTATGTCGCGCAATGGGCCATGCTATATTTTTCTGTCTGCATAAATTAGTTATCTTCAAAATTTTCTCAATTTACGTTAGTTAATTAATGAAAGTGTTTTAATAAATTGAGAACGGTGGCAAGAAATTTGATTTTGCCAGAATTATATAAATTATAATTTAGCAGTTTCAATATCTTATTCTATAATTGCAATGGCACGGTATTTTTAAAAATCAAGCAAATATTTGCTTCCTTTAAATTTTTTACTCGTATATATATATATATATATATTTTTTTTTTTTTTTTTTTTTAATTGCTTGGTCAAAGGAACAGAACTGAAACGGACATATGTTAATGAAATAATAAGAGATAACTTTAAGAAAAAAAAATTTCTGATTAAATGTGTCTATTGAAATAAATGTTAAGATTATTACAATGTGAACGATTTAAAAAAAAAATTAAATTGAAAAAAATATATTAATGATTCCGTTTTCCTGCGTAAGTTTTCGTTTGGTTTTTTAAATCTTGAATAAGTATTTAATATCACACAGTGATCAATATCTAATAGTATGATGCAGTATTAAATATTAGGAACTAATTTTATTTTTAAACTATTTTTGTTACCAGATGAAACGAACTGTTTAAATTTGGACATCTTAATACTGAATACCTGATTCCTTTTGTAAATCTAGCCTATATCAACCTGACTATGGAAATATTACATTGATACCTATATTCCATGGTCTCAAATGACAATTCACTCAACGCGGATTATGGTCGCCATGGAATAAATCAGCGTGGAACAAATGGAGTAGTATGTGATATAAAAATGCCAATAAAACGTAAAGACAAGGTCTACAAAACTGTACTCAGACCACTGTCTCTTTAGGGTAGCGAAATCAGGGAAAGTAATTGTGCGCAAGAACAAAAAAAATTAAACAGGACCGAAATACGGAAACTATGTTGCTCGGATAAAGTTAGTCTCAAAGGTAGAGTCACCATTCGACAATTAAGGGAAAGTTTTATGGTAGCTCTGATCCTAAGTAAAATAGAGGATTTCAGATTAAGATTGTAAGTACACGTAATGTGAAGATCTAATGATGATGACGTAAGAAAATGTTTATCTACGAATTTCAAATAGAGAGGCAGAAGAAGACTTCAAACAAGCTTGTTGTCTTGAAACGGTGCTAAAACTTTTGAATAACGATGTTTATCAACAAATAAATCACGTAAGCTGGTCCAGCGCGATGAAAAAGGCAAGGACAAAGAAGAAAACATTTGGTTATCGAAATGTACATATTTCATTACAGAAGCCTGCAGAATGGAAATATAAACATTCACTAAATCAGGATGTAATATGACCAGCTTCATCCTAAGCACTTAACACTCCTCTACCTATTCACACACAAAATGAAATATAAAGATCTAGCACTACTTTTTCCTATTTTTAACTCTTCACTGCACAAGAGCTCCAAAACTTTACAAAAAAGTATGTAATATCTTCGTCGTCGCAACCTTAATTAAGAAGAATATAATTTGTTTTAAAATTATTTCATATGTTTACGCAGTAAACAAACACAGTATAGTACATATCTGAGTCTTGGTATAGCTGGTTTATAACACAGACATATATTTATTTATTCTTTATATTTCATATGATTATCATATTTTCATATTTTTTAATACATTTAAAATAGACGTGATTCAAAGCAAATACGCATAAAAATATTGTAGTCATAGAAAAACTGAGAGTTTCTTTAATTATATTTTTATTATTCGTCATCTAATGTAGTGATGTTTAAAAATTAAAGAAATTTTAGTTTTATCCACGCATGAAGATATCAGAAATTATATGCGTAGCTTCAAATATATAGCAAGGCAAGGATTTGCGTTAACCTGCAGCGACGCATTGCAACTTTTCATAATAGTTATATGTATTATTTTCACTACAACATGAAATTATCGAGTAAGTATCATAAGACTATAACCCCAAACATTTGAACAAATTTATGTATTACACCCGGTTTTATTATGTATTACAAAATGACCTTATTTGTACATAAAAAAAAATAAAAAATTTTCGCAAAACAATTATTAATTGTCAAAGCGCTAATTCTAGGTTATTATACTTTGAATGTAATTAAATCTTTTTTTAATTTCATAATTCATCAGCAATTTATGGCTAATTTATTCTCGACTTGCTTTTAAAAAATAGCTAGAATTTAATCTATCCTTTTTTATCATATAATTTATTTGAAAAGATGTATTTAAATATCAGTTTCAATAAAATTAAACGATGTTACTAAAATAAAATATTACCCGTTCATATGAAAGTTCATCGTCAAATGTTAAATTTTCTTACGCAATATCGAAGGCGACAATTATTTGAAACGCAATTCCTTGTCAAGGAAATTTCAATGTAGAGTAGCATTTGTAAGACCCCTGCTCATACCATTCTAAATTTTTTTAATTTTATTTTTCTTTCCGATAACACAAGTGAATTGAAACCTATTTTGCTTTAAGTCATGGAGTTTATGAAGTAAAATGACACAGAATTAATTTCTTTGTATTACCGTGGGAATTAGCTGTGATTAAGGCTTGATTTTATTTTCCATTAAATGATTTTGCGACACGAAATCTAATTTTCAACCTGTTTAATTACATTTCTTCCACGAGCATATAATTTTGTTTAGGATTTTTTCAAAGCTATCGAAAACCTAAGTATCTTGAAATTATTAGGAATTTTATTGAAGTGGCTTTATGTTTACTAATATACCCTTTTCCAGTTATGATATAAAACGAAGAGGTTAAAAGTTTTTCACTTTTCGTATATTTCCCGCCTGGTTTCACTTTTCAAGTAAACTCGGTTCATTATACAAAATTAAAGACTTTTACAGACTCCAAAAGAGGTTTGATGAGGAAATTAAAATTATTCTTAAATTAAAATATATTAAATAAATACATCTTCCATGAAATAAGTTATATGCGACATTAAATTTTAACAATAATCAGTGATTTACTTATATATTATCTCTGGTCATTGACTAGTTTTACGGCATTAATTTGTGGTATTGAAAGCTACCCCAAATGTTATACCAGAGTTTGTCTGAGACAATTCAATTTCGATAATATTGAAATTGCTAATTAAAATATTGAAATTGCTAATAAAAGGTATCAAGTACATTTCTTTGAAAAATAATACCTTGTTTTTATCCCGTTAATGAGTATGAATAAAGATATAATTTTATTAAACCATATTGATAATTTTAATTATAGTAAAATATTGAATCGTCATTTATCTGACGACATGTATTTATTATTTGAATTCATTACTTCTATGTTTTTCTTGAAAAGAAATGCAACATCTAGAAATATCATAAGTCCTACATTGCAGATGTTAAATATAGGAACACAGTGTAATTCTAACAACGCCAACGGCAAGGGTCGGTCGGAAAGGTGAGTTTCGTAGTTTTCGATGACCTACTACTTACAATGTTAAAGAAAAAAAATAATAAGCATCTGGTTCCGAGAAACAAATATTACACACTCTAATTTCTAAAAATGTTTTTTTGAATCGGAGCATTCATTCACGAAAAGATCTGAAAATAAATTTATTACTTTTGCGAAATAATACGACGCTCTCCAAAAGTCAGATAGCAGAATATTATTAATTTTATTTTTATTATTAAATTTTATTTTAATATATCCATTGAATTAATTATTATAGAATGAATTCTCTGTGTGGAAAAAAAATTAAAAAGAGTGATTATTTTAGCATATAGGATCATAACAGAAGCTAGAAAACTAATTTTTCTATCTAAATGTGTGTTAATTAATTTTTCAATCATGGAAAATCTTTTAGAAGGATTGGGACCAAAAAATGGGCTACGGTAAAAAATTATACCCTCAAGCAACATATAGAGTTTCATCTGAATAAATAAATATATATAAAAATAAATTCTTCACTTGGTGAATACTACGATATTTTTACTATCAATACCATCTATTAGCGGTTTTAGTAAACTTTATGCTCATAAATATATTACAATATGGTACTGCCAACGTCACCTATAATGTTAGGTAACATTTATGCTCATATATATTGCAAAAATAAATGAAAAGAAGAAAAATACTGATGGTGATAATAATAATCATAATATTTTAGACAGTTCAGTTTGGTTAGCAGTGAGATAATGGTTAGCGCATTGCCACGGTAAGCCGAAGATGAGGTTACAATTCCCACCGGCCGATCGACTTTTTCTTTGTGTTACTATACATTTTTTTTTAAAGTTATTTTTGAGTTACATTATCAAAATAAGTATAGAGCTAACGCCATCTATTAGCGGTAATTGTAAGTTTTACGCTCATAGTTAATTATGTCTACATGTTGATCTTTTAAACAAATCTATGTCGTGTCGATATTTATCCATTCATCTTTCATCCATTGCCAACATTTTTACTTATGACGGTTATTCTAAGCAATCATCAGTCAATTTCACGGGAACGAAGTAGCAGGCACAGTTTTTATAGAAAATTAAGTGTTTTACGCCTGATGACTAAACTTACCTGATCTGATGATAGATTAATGTCATACCTCCCAGAAATATTATTATAAGTTTCAATAACTCTATATAATCTTACCGGGGTTGATGATTGTTTAGTCGATTCCACCGAATAAAATTGTAATTTTTGATATATTTCTTAGATATCTTAAAGTATCAGTCTCCGAAGAAACTGTGCTGAACTTGTTTTGATCAATATAAGGTAACGCTGTTCTAAAAAAGTATAAAAATCAATATTTATGGCCCATTTGACGGACCTAGTGCTTAGAGTATGGCTGTTCCTAGAATTATTTCCCTTATATTGTGACGATAGACTAACCAAAACACATATACTTCCATCTCCTGCTCTAATAGGATGTAAGCATCATCTTTTAAACCAGTGTTGACCGCAGTGATGTTAAATTATTATTTATTTGTCCCTCAAATTTCAGGAAAAAATGGTGTCATACATACCTGAAACACAAGCCTTCCCGTTCCGTGGATTACTTTTGGAATTTCAAATAGGCGTTTCATACTAATACTAACACTAAAGTGGGTATGCGAACCACTGTTTCGTGTTATGTTAGGTCTTCGATTAATTTGCCATGTAATATAAGAGGAATGAATAGTACGAGACATAACTAGTTTAAATTCATTCTTCAAAGACCCGGCTATCCTTTGTCTTTGTTTCACACGCTGGCGATGAAGTGAAGATAAATAAACATTGAATTCTGAGTCGCTTTTCTGTAAATTACTTTAGCAAAATCGAGGCTTGCGGATAAGCGTTCATCAATTACGCTCTTCGTGCCCCTTTAACGTTTAGGTGGGGATTGACTTACTGTTAAAGAACCTGATTTTACTGAAATTTCCAACGCCGAACTTTTGTGTTCATCATCACTGCTGGTGGTCGAAGAAGACAATATTCACTTTCTTTTAGGGATTTAGTACAGCTTTTTTCGATGTATAAACCGTTGGAGACGGTCTATGCATCGAAATAAAAAATATACGGCTACTATTTGCGGATTTAATTTTAAAGTAAGTATTTTAAAGCAAAGTTCATACATCAATTCTTCTTTTTCTTTTTCTTGTACAAAATACCTAGTTTAGACTAAGGTAGTATTAAAAAGTTTCCGCCAGAAGAAACAGCTCTTCATTGGTTTTCGATTTCATACGCTCAGCCACTTTTCAATGCAACCAATTCGTCTTGTAGGTAGTCGACATCTCCTTTTGGTATCTTGAACTGTGGAAAATATTAATAATTTCATTATATTTGTGTTGTTATTATAAAGTATTTATCCAATCCAAATACTTCTTTTATAACTATTTGTCGCAAATTTCAAAATTTTAACAAAACCTTCATATGTATTTTCGCTTTCTAAGTAAATAATTTCATGTAAATTTGTTCTTCAATAATTTACCAGTTCATTTTCATAGATTTTGTTTGACGGCTTGCAGTAACTTCTTCATAATAAAATAGTCCTTACTGATTATTTACACAACTCTTTCTTTGTGTTTCTACTCATAAATTTTAACTTTGTGTTATTTTCTCAGGTCAAAGTATTACAAGCGAATAAATTTATTTCAGATAACTTTAAAAAATAAAATTTTCTCTAAAACTTGCTCAATATCCTTGTCCTCTTGAAATTTCTACTCTTCTTCATTTTTCTGCTAATAGGAGTAATAAATTAAAGATATATTACCTTTTCCTTTGTCGAAAAGGATTTTATCCAAACTACTTACTTTTGTTTCTCATCATATTAAAGTAATGACTATGGCACTTTTTTTAAATTTTAAGTTAAATAATGTAAGGACAATCTTAAAAAATTAAATTACGACCATTTGAAAATAAGAAGTTCCTTGAAATAAATTTTAAATATATAAAATTATTGTTTTTTCTGATTAAAATATCACATTCAAAAGTTGCTAGGTAAATTATAATAATATATATCAATATTTATAGAAAATAAACTCTACGGAATATACCAAAATATCTTCCTGGGGGCGATATTAGGTCCGCCTAGTTGGACATTTTTAGGAATATGCTTTTTGTTCAGATAAGCATCCATTCAGTAAAAAACACTTATCGTAATCTAAAATTTCTTTGTTTTTTAAACCGTATGCAATAATGAACATTTCGACAAAACTTTCCTTTTAATAACTAAATCATATAAATATTTAAGCATGTCCGAGAATATTTTAAACAAAAAGCTACGTTCGATAGTTTCTTTTTCTTTTTAGTGCATACCTGGTCGCCGAAGTGACGTTACACCACCTTTTGTTACAATGGTCGACTGACGTTACTTACTATAGATTCGGGATATCAAAACGAGATGGCGTTAGTCGTTAAATGTGATCGGAAGGCCTGTGAGCGTAATGACGTGGTCAATTCATCGGGTAGGAAATTTACCAAATGATCGTTTACCATCGTCTTATCCAATAGCTTTTATCTGGTTCTCTGCTTGCAATGTGTTATTTACTTTGATGGAATTTGCTGAAATGATCCCTTCGGCCGTGGTAAAAACTTGTTGGTAAATTTAAAAGATGTTAATACAGGAATATTTTAAATCCAATGTAATATATTTGAATATTCCCTGAAATTAAAAACCATACATAAAAAAATTTTTTATCGCGGCAAAAATTGTTTGTCATATTTAACCAAACTAATAAACAGAGTGCAGTTGAGTATTTCTTCACAATCGACAAAATATTCTAGTCTGAATCATAATTAAAAATACATTCACTTCAAGTATTTATTTACAAAACCCTAGCATACGTGTGTGACTTCCATACACGTGTGTTGTGTACTTATAACGTTCATAGCTTGTTTGAGAAATAAATACACATGATTAAAAATTAATTTAACCAAGGTTTATTTCACAAATAATTGAAGTCTATAAATATATAAAAACGAGAGTAATTTTGTTGGTAAACAAGAGGGTTAGAAGGAAATGAAGTATTTAAAAATGTATTAGAAACCATGGCTACAATTAATTACATTTATACAGATACGAATTTTGTAAACAAGTCAAATATACATGGATATATATATACATATATATATATATATATATATATATATATATATATATATATACATATATATATATATATATACATATATATATATATATATATATATATATATATATATATATATATATATATACATTTATAACATTGTTTAATCTTTTATCTAATAAATACAATTGTATTTCTTCAAGTAATTTCAATTAACAGGCAAAAGAAAATATTAGTTATAAAGCCTTTATAAGAATAATGAAAAGTTTTTAATGAATCACTTGACTATAAATCTATTACACGTTTCGACAAATTTCCAGTCCAATAATGGATGAGAGATGTAAAACTAATTATTCGTAATATATACAGGTGAAAGTTTGGTCCTTTATAGTTTGGAAACTTTATAATCTTTTAAACATAACACTTGACACCAAAAAATCTTACGAACATACATATAGTAACAGCTCCAAAAATTTAAGCCGTTGAACTCAATTTAACGATGTGGTTGTTACGGTAAAAAAACAACAATATTAAAGTGAAACAAAATAAAAGCATAAATAGTCAATAAAAGCTTTCAGAAAGCCGCTTTCATTTTTTTGAATACTCGCAAACATCCTGAATTATAATTGATAGCACATTTTATATAACATTTTAGTAATAGAGTGCTTTCATTGAAGGAAGAATATTTATCAATGGTGAAAATAATTTAGTTTCTATATGATATTTGTTAACTGAATTGAATATTTTGTTGCGAAAAATCGCTAAAATGAATTATGCCATATAGTTTCCTCTATTTTAATTTAATGTCATATTAACAATACTTAAAGTAAATTAGAACGTAACAAGAAATCGCGATTATTTCCAATAACTTTAACTAAAATTCGTTTACTAGTAAACCTGTGAATTAACTGTTTTCGTGATTTTTTTAATTAAGTTTGAGAAGTGATAATATATGATTTTTCACCTTACTAGGGAAACGACTTTTATATTGTATTATTGTTAGATATTATAGTTACTTTAACTAGAATACTTTAAAATATTAAAATGACTTAAAACTTATTATCGGAGCTCTTATATAATTGGAAAGTAATAATTTTCCTACAGTATTATCTATGTGATATCATGACTGTCCGTAGTCATTATACACAATGCTATCTGCATTTTAGAAACAATAATTGTTTATTTCATGGCAAATTGTACCAAATAATCTACATAGTTACTAGTTTAAAATTTGAAATGACTGTACGCTCAATTTCCTTTTACAACTCTCCTGAAATTAAATTTTTCCCATTTTCCTTCTTTCGAAATTTAGAGCTAACCTAATAAGATGGACCAAGTAAGTGTACATCGTTCGAGTCTCTAAATTCTTCCTAGATCTTACAGAAGTTATTACTTCTTTACATTTATGAACTGTTTATCTCTCTTAC
Source organism: Druceiella hillmani (assembly GCA_039881145.1). Taxonomy (NCBI): domain Eukaryota; kingdom Metazoa; phylum Arthropoda; class Insecta; order Lepidoptera; family Hepialidae; genus Druceiella; species Druceiella hillmani. The sequence goes on from JAYKKI010000042.1 coordinate 8,131,553, forward strand.
AAAGGTCACAGTGGTTTAAATTATTAATATATAGCTGATAAACTTAAGGCCCCCCCCCCTTCCCATTCTGATACGCAGTTACTTTCATAAGGGGAAGAAATATTTTAAAAGTAAATGTTTTTTATTTTACTATTTCATTCAAGGGAAAAAAAGAAATTATTAAAGAAATAGAAATATCAGTTGATTATAAAATTTAAACCTAGCTTCTTAAAACAAATAAAAACGGTATCACATCCTAAACCTAGTAATTAAAATATCTGTAATTAAAAAATGGCTTCTACCTTCAAACAGTCAATAAAAAAATTATATTATATGCAATATATAAAGGATATATAAATATCTTTATCATATATAATATCTTTTCACAATGTATTTTAGAGACATTCGAATAATTTCCAATATTAAGTTACATTAAATTTTTTTTTATAAAAGGTAAATTATTCAGTCGGTTTGCATTTTCTTTCTTATTAAATGGAGAGCTGATTCGACATTAATCATTAACATAATAGATAATACAAATCTCAGGTTATTATAGCATATATCAATCTGTTAACCGTCAAGAGGCGAATTTTTTTAAAATCTAACTTGACAGAACGTGGCCTACGTTCGAAGAATAATTTCGCAGCTTTAAAAATTCTGCAGGCATACTTTCAAAGTTTAACTTATCAAATTTTGAAATGATATTTTAATGCAAATAATAAAGAGAAATCATCTCATAGAAATAAAACAAAATAAAATCGTTGACAGAATTAGAGAAAACAAAGGTATTGGAATGAAAGTCACCAATTTATTATTATTTAGAACAAAGTAAAATAATTTAACTATTAAGCGAATATATTGAGCGACTGATATAGTTCAGATTATCGGTATAATGGGAGTTTATATACACGATTTTGGATCAATAAAAAAGCTAATTACAATACGTTCTAACTTTTGACTGAAGAAAAGATTAGTTCATTGCTATCTCACTTATTTTTAAACGTTTTATTACAAAAGTTCTCAAATTAAATCAAAAACTATTCCCCGCGGAGAAATAAAAAGATACAACGACGTTATGAATAACTAATAGTCGAAGTTAATATTATGTTAGATATTAAAGTTAAGTTACGTTTAAGTTTAATATTAAGTTAATTTATTAATTATATTTGTTTTTAACATTCTGAGTTCAATTTTCATTATAAAATAGCGTTAGTGTATTTTGTATAAAAGTTTAAATGTCTGTTATGCGAATGATGGCAATGTGATTTGTGCTTTTGTGTTTAAGAAATTTTTCATGATCAGAATAAATAACTTATTTGCAAACCCGTACTGGAACCTACTTTATATGGAATGGAAATTTCATTACTTTCATTTTAAATTTAATGACAGGAGGGGCTATTTCGTCACCACTTTATATTACTAACTCTACGTCATCATTCAACTAAATCAGGTATTGCTTTCAGAGCCTTTTTTAAGGTGGACGTATTTTTAAATCTATGCTATGTGATATTTCTTTTATGGAAATATTAAATATTTTTTGGTTGTTAATTTACGACTATTAATCAAGACTGCGGAATAGAGTATTAGCAAAAAGTAAGTATGACATTGTTTTCAGATAATTTACCTTTCTTAATTAGTTTTACGTAATTATGCCATTTTGTAAATCGTCATATAAATTTCAACCAAATTAAATTTTAAGCATGATCATACTTTTTTAATTATTACGTAAATCACGTCAAAATCTGCTTATTTCCATTTTACATGCGAATATTATTAATTGGAAGGAAATAAAAATAAACACATTTTCAGAATTAATGCTTTAATGTATAATAAACCAAATAAGAATAATTAAAGTAGTTTTTATAAAATGTATACCTGAAACATTTTTAATTGTCAACTATAATACTTAAAGCGACATACAATTTCATTTATATATTTTTTTTCTTTCGTGACGTGCGTTTTTTATATTGATTATAAAAACGTATATTTATATTACCAACAACTTTTAAATTATTATATTGGATATAAATATGGCCTTACAGAAAACTCTCAATATTGAGCAAAATCACTTAATTGATATAATTTTGGCAACTGAATATGTCTATCTATTTTTTTTAAAAAGCAAATTTTACGTATTGTTGATTTAATCTCTGAAATTGTTATACGTAAAATTGTCCATATTGTTACAACCATATTAGTTAATTGTCAGAACTGTCAATAAACATAAATAACTATTAATCACCAAACATTGACATTTCAAACGAACACATGACCGGTCATTTGAAATGTCAACGTTCACGCATAATATTTTCGACCTGTTTTAGATATAAGAATATATTACCTAAAATAAATAAAACTTAATTAAATAATTATATATTTCTTATGCTATGACATAAAATATTTTGATGTAGACCTATTTTAATAACAGCGGTAAGGTCCACGGACGTAAAGTATAATGAACGACACTTGGATCTGTATAACTGAACTGTGTTGGTACTTTTACCGTTACGAGATCTGCTGCGTGATACAGCTTTTTGTAAATAATGGTGAATTGTATATATATCCTTTCAATAATTTCATAACTTATGAATAAATATTCAGTTTATACAAAACTAATCAATGCTACACCGTTCCTAAGAACGCCGGACTTTTCGGTAAAAATATTTTGTGATTGATTTCTCGCCATGTCTTAAATAGATTTTTGCCACTTGTTTCTTGTACCTTTCCACGTCCCGTAAAGATTTACTCTTATTAATGGAAGCGTATCTTCGTTCGAGCTACTTCCTCAACCTAAAGATTTTTTTAAAATTTCTTCTATCTTGAAACTTCTGAACCCGTGCCGTTGAAGGTCGACGCACTCTCCAAATATTTTTCAAGAAATATTTTTGTTGAGCTCTTATCGCTAATAACAAATTATTTTTATTAAAAACCTAATTAGGACAGGGCGAGAAATCGATCTCAAAATATTTTTTTAGAAAAGTCCGGCGTTCGTAGCAACGGTTGATTGCGGGTTGATTAGTTTTGTAAAAACCGAGTACTTATTCATAAATTTTAAAATTGTTGAAAATGTATACAATGCACCAACGAAGTTATTTAAAAAAGGCTGTATCACGCAGCAAAACTCGTGACGGTAAAAGTGCTGACACCATTCATTCATCCAAATCCAAGCATCGTTCACATTACTTTACCTTACTGGACCTTACAAATACCACTTGCAAATTTAAGGGAATTTATGGTTTTTTTAAATAATTACTTAGTCTTTTTGTAATGAAAATCATTCTAAATCCGACGATGAAATTTCACAACATAAGGAATATTTCATTAAATTTTATTTATTTATAATAATATATTCTAAAATACGAAAAAGTACGAAATTATTATGTGCGCCCGCTGACGTTTTAAATGACTACATGAGTGCTTGAAGATTAATGGTTATTTATGCTCATTGACAGTTTTAAAAATTAATATGGTTGCAAAAATATTAACCATTTTACGTATAACAATTTTAAATATTAAAGGAAATAGGTGAGACACATTCAGTTGTCACGACGATATCATTTAAGTGATTCTGGTCTACATTGGGAGTATTTTGTATTTAACAATAAGGATAAATATATATTCAATTTAACAATTTCATTGGTTTGAAGAATATAAATATACTTTTTTATAAACAAGATAAAAAGCGTATGTCACGAAAAGCATATTTTCAGTATACGTTTTATAAAAACTACTTAAATTATTCTTATTTTATTTGTCAGCCCTTAATGAATTAATTCTCAAAACTTCGTTTATCTTCCTTTCTCTCCTTGTTCTTCGTTTATCTTCCTTTCTCTTCTTCTCCTTCGTTTATCTTCCTTTCTCTTCTTCTTCTTCTTTGTTTATCTTCCTTTCTCCTTTTCTTCGTATCTTGACATGATTCATATATTAATTAAGAAGGTAAAACATGCCTAAAATTTAAATTGATTGTAATTTATATGATTGTATATAACATCGCATAAATACATAAAACTAACGAAAGAAAGATAATTTATTTAATAAAAATTTTAAATAAACTTTTTGTTAATTGCCGAATCAACAGTTTTAGGTAATGCTCGTAAATTAATAAACAAAAATTATTTAATACTTTAAAAAAAAACCATCACATAGCATAGATTTTAAACTACGTCCATCTAGAAAAGGCCCTTATAGCAATATCTAATTTAGTTGAATGATGACGAAGAGTTAGTAATAGAAAGTGATGACGAAATAACGCCTCATGTCATTAAATTTAAAATAAAAATAATGAAATTTCCATTCCATCTAAAATCGGAATCTATCATTCGCACAATAGACAGTGAAACTTTTATACAAATTACGCTAACGTTATTTTATAAAGAAATGTTAACTCGTAGAGTTTAAGAGTTTATAACAAATATTTAACTTAATATTTACTTTGAGTATCAGTTATTCATAACGATGTGTATGTATATATATATATATATATATATATAAATACATATATATATATATATATATATATATGTATTTATATATATATATATATATATATATATATACATAAATATATATATATATATATATATATACACACACACATACACATATCTGTTCAGTGCTTGTTAGTTAAAACTAATTCTTAGGTATTTTAGATAACCCTTCAAATTTTGTATTGTAATTGTATATAGATTGTAAGTTATTTATTCTTTATTACTTATTTTGTTAGGAAATAAATGATTATCCATTTTGTTTTGTTTGCAGATCCTTAAGTTTAAAAATGCTTTTGCAAACGCACGCATGGACAAGGATTAGAAAAACCCGAAAAGTGAATGTATATCGTCACAGTACATTAGATGAATATATTAATTTTTCTTGAATATAAATATATTCAAGAAAAATGAATATATTCATCTAATGTACTGTGACGATATACATTCACTTTTCGGGTTTTTCAATTAGTATTAGTATTTTAGGATATATTAATTTACAGCAATCTGGCTGCTATATAATTGAACCCTTAATTTTCTTATTTTTAATTGGCATTCAATTCAAATATTACGATTGAATATATCCTGAATTGTTTGTTTCCAGAGTACATACATTAGGAGTATGGGCGGAAGAAATAAGCGCCTTAGTAGCCGTAGAAAGTATTAGAGAAGTTACTTTTATTTAGATCTTTTAAATTCTTACTCCCATTTTAGTGGCCATATATTAATATGTCTTGTTTTCAATTTACAGGAAGTACGTAGCAAGATAATATTCAATTTAAAAGGCAAAAGAATAATAAATATTAATTATTTATTAGAACAGTTCTTAATAGTTAGTAGACATCATTCTCTTTCGATTGCGGTATATATTACATACGTATTGCAAAAGAAAAGAAAACAGGATTATATTAAATTTTACACATATTTGCAATATATGCGGTGAGAACTTTGATTCAGAAGCAACACGAAAATGTCAGACAAAACTTAATATAAACCAAGAAGCTGTTGCTGGCATAATCTTTATTGGTATTGATCCCATACATTTAATTACAGTTTTATGTCATGTCCATATTCCACTCATGTCTAAGATTTTTGAAGTCTTGTCATGATACCATTTGCAAATGGCGGGAAAGCATTGCACGTTTGAGGAGACACGAGAAGAAGTAGAAATTGTAAAATTGTATTATAAAAAGTAAAAATTAAGTACTAATACTTGCTCTCGGTCGCCCAAAAAAGGCATTGAGGCCCAACAAAGATTTTAAAAATTATACCCGTACTTCAATTAAAATGGAAGCAGCTATTTTTGCTAGTGGATTTGAAAAAATTCTTTCATAAATTAGTACCTAATTCCTATTAGCAAGTGATTGCCGATAACGCGCTCATTCCACTGTAAGAACTTCTGGCCTTATAAGTATGTCACTGTAGGTAAAATATAATTTAAAACCATTTCTTGGGTAATTATTGTAAATTCTTGTTGGAAATTGCATCAAACACTGAATTGGCTCAGTGAGAACAAGAAAGCTTGTCGAGGACAATCATATGATATAGCGTTAGGGTGTAGATTCGTCTCTGAAACACTGAAATAGTCGAAATATATCGTTTGTTGAAAAATTGTTTATCATCATTCTAACTGTTCGTTTGTACCGCGAATTTGCGTCATAGTTAGAATTTAGTTACTGAATGAGCAACCTGTGATGTTTTCCACAAAATAACTGACATTGCTCAGTTATATTCTTCCTTTTTATAGGTTATTGCTAACGACCGTTATATCTACTTGCAAACTTAGCTACCAAGCTCATCTTATCCACTTGCCCTATCAGAACCCTGAGACACACTCACCAGTAGCATCAGCAGTATCCGGGCATCCTAGCTAGATTGTCGAGACTGCTTAAAGGTTAATAAATATTTAAAATTAATTAATTCAAGGCAAATAAATAATCGTGTCAATTAAATAAAAATATTTTTTTAAAAACCTAACATCATATTTCGTATAACAAATGAAGGTAGCCGAAAAGGGATATAAAATTCCCCGGTTAATCTTTGTATACAATACTAGCAGCCATAAACAGTGTGAATTGTGAAAACTATCCATATCCAAATTATACACATCACGCCAGCTATACCACTAAACAAATCAACACTCGGTTACACGGTCTCGATCCCATTACATCTTGTAATAGTCTAAGAAAATGATACTATCCTGTGTCTTCGGCTTGAATATACAGAATCATTATCGCCCAATTTTCATACGGCCCGAAATCCGGGCGTAGCAACAAGAATCAGCACCCAGCATTCACAACGTCCTGAATTCAAGCGTCGCAACAGTGAGTATCACAGCTCGTACCTACTCATCGTATTAAGAAGCAGGTGTCAGCATATCCACCTTATCGCATCCAGACGAACAGGATGTTGTTTACAATAAGCATCCTGTACGCGTTACTGCGAGTCTTTGGTCATATATAATTTTAATACATTATTTCTATATATATATATATAGATATATATATATATATATATATATATATATATATATATATATATATATATATATATATATATATATGTATATTAAGTCGTCTAGAGTGCCGATTAAAACCTATTAAAACCGAGCTCTATTAAAACCGAGTTCGGTAAAAGAAAACCCTACACTTACCTTCTTTCCGAATTTGATATCCTATTAACCCTATTAGTAGACGCTGGTTCTTTTATACGTCTACTTAAACAAACATCCCTAACGCAAAATCGTATCCCAAAAACCCACCTATTAAACTTAAAGGTACAGACCCCGTAAATTAATAAATTTACCTTATGATGGTATCATAGGTATTGATCTATTAAAATTTTCGACTAAAAAATAGACTACATGCGCAATATTTTGAAAATCAAAAATTTAAATCTAAAACAAAATTTTTCAGAACAATCTTACATAATTTTGCCTAGAACCGAAAAAAAAATGTTGAATGCCCGAAATTAAAGAAAGTTTATTATTCCGACGATACGTTAATTGCGATTTGTCTGGTTAGTGTAAAAAATAATAAACGAATTAATATATCAGTAACACACCAGGGATTTGAATATTTAACTTCAAACATTAAATCTAGATACCCACCCTATTTCAAATGATTTTAATGTATAACTAATAAACGTGCATGTTATTTATGTAAATACATATCTACAGATAGGTTACATTGTTTATGCGTCAGTCATAACTGAGACATCGGCGAGATCGTATTCGTCGTAGTATTTCCGCGCGTGCCACCAAGCCGGTGGATATATCAAATATTGTTTACCGGTATTATTGAGATGATTACGGGTATCGTAGAGGCTGGGAAAAAGGGTAATATACAAACAAAACCTAAAGAATTCAGATACGGGACGGATTCGTTATAGTTTAGAACAAAGTGTACCTAAGCAGTTATAGCTAGATGTTACAGTGTATTCGATTTCTAAATCTGCCGCACAAGTTACGTACAGTAACAGGCAAGTTGCTAGCAAATGTTGCTTATTATTTACATAGAATTTTTTTTCAACATGTTGCAAATTTCAAAACTTCGTTTAAAATTTATTATTACAATAAATAAATATTTTAGTAACATTGAAATATGATGATAATTTCCGTCTTTAACTTGATACAGTCGTACGTTTATTATTTATTTTTAACTAGCAAGGGCATTAAAATTTGGATGAAAATTAATATTTATAGCAAAAAACTGTCATGGTTTATTTAATAACCTACACAATTTCAATTGGAAATAAATTGTTTTATCAGCAAAACCATTATAATAAAAAGAACCTTCATTACTTTGAGAATAAATTAAAGTCCTAAGCGCCTTCAACAATTTGAAAATATTTGATGATTCCAAATACTTCATCAAATCGTAAATTGCTTGTAATTTTATGGGCATTGTTCGTAGTTTTTATTAACGATATTTTTACACACGTGAGATATGTATTAGACAATATTTAAGTGGTAAAGATTAATATTAATATTTGTAATTGTTTATATAGAACGGTATATAAATAATAAAATATAAGAAAAGATAATATTATATACCGGTTATTGTTTATTTATGCCTAAGTTTACACAGACCTGTATTTCTACTCGTAGTTAACAGATTAATTTTGTCGTAATTCTGGTTTCTTATCGTTGCATGCTTTGTCAAATTACTTCCTTTCTTATCTTCGGAGCTCATTAATTGCATTCCCAATGTCGATTGCTTATAGGAACCTTAATAATCATTCAATATATTCCTAAGTACTCATAAGGTAATATTTAAGTTTACTTGAATCAATCGATGTTATTTTGATTGGCAGTTTTTATTTTTCTTCTTCTATTGTTAGATTATCGGTACTATATTGAATGACGAAATTGATGTTGTACTAATGAGAGCTGTCTTAATTCAAGGAATATTTTCATGTTCTGTTCGTAACTAAAACCACTATATAATTTAAAAATTGTCCATTACACCAAAAAAAGCGAACTGTTTAATTCAAGTCAGGAAATGGAAATGTTTTCGATTTTCAAGAAAAATTGAAATACCTTGCACATCGATATGAAATTATTGACGACTTTTCAGATAATCCTTTGACAATTTTAATAATAAATTTATATATCATAACATTAATTATTCTTTTAGAAAATATAGGATAATAATATTATAACACCTAGAAATTATAACTGAAGTGCAACATTAAATATTGTCATCATGAAGAGTTACATTGAGTACTGAATCTAATTAGAATGCAAAGAATTAGATGTGATATATGCTATGATAATTTCATTATTATTATATTTTTAAAACTGCTTTTACAAAAATTATGGCAGCCGTCGGTCGCATCTGAGCCAAATGAAGCACATGTCTTTTAACATGTAAATATGCATTAAGAATTAAATTTGTTGCTTGAAACAATAATACCACTTGATAATTTTAAAACTCATTTATATAAGATTTCTTAATAAATATTTGAAAAAAAAAAATATCGGCACACTTTTTTAGTCCCTTTAAGTGAGTATGGATCAATGACGGGAAATTGTTTTTTGTTTTATCAACCATGACTATTATGACGAAAGTCATCAATTGAAATATTTACTAATAACTGATGACTTTGTGCTTGCATTGTTTTAATAACTTCAATTATAACCTATAAAAAGGGTAAGAACATTTTCTTATTTTTGTTGAGTACAGAAAACAACTTTCCTATACATTTATTGAAAAGACAGAAATATGTTAGAATTACATTTATAAAGACTGTATGTAAATCATAAAAATATAATTTGTTAGCTTCAGCGAACATTTGATAAAGACATTCTACTCGAGCTAATGTAACTTTTAACACAAGCTCTCTCCATAAAAAGTTAAACAACACCTATAGTTAACTAGTAAGATTGTAAAGACTGAATTGGAATTAATTAATTCATAAAAGGTTTAAATACTCCAAAGTTACATCTATGAAATATGTACTTGTGTAAATAGGATCATTTTATTTTCATTCGAGGTGGAAATTTAATTTAATCTGCAACGGAGAGCGGAGATTAAGGCAGCATAATCGGCCATTTCGAAAAGACTGACAATAATGTATATCTGGCTTTATAAATTAAAAGGTTATTTTATATGTTATAAAGGAAACACAGATTTAGATACACTACTAACGCTTATTTTAACATACTTTCGTCTTTCTTAATTTTACATCTATGTTATCCGAATAGAGATCCACCCTCGCGGCATTTGCAATGCCCATTAATAATTTAACCATCGAAAGGTCCAAGGTTAATTCAAGCCAAACTTTATGTAGCGTAGGTTTAATTTAAATTTAGGAAATGAGGACACATCGAAACTTGTACATACATACGTTAGTATTTAATTTAATTTGACTTCGATATAATGGCTTTCCTAAAATCAATTTTATTTATATTTATTTGCTAATTGTAAAAAAGCAAGAGTTTACAACGATCATAGATTTTATTACTTAAAGATTTTAATAGAAAACTTTGCATTAGTATAAATTTCCGGGGTCGAAAACCTAAAGAATTATTTAAATAAATCCTTCTAGGATACGCGTATTTAATCTATATGCACGAATTATTCTATAAATGATCTTATGATTTGAAGGTATACCTTAAAGTATCAAAAGACAATTTTAGGCTCATGTTTTATATTTCTGAATTATGCTACACAAACATTTAGGAAAACGTTTTTAATTCTATTATAGTTATGAAAACTGCAATGATTACTTTTACATTATTTATAATTACGTAATTACCCACATACACTGCCGAATAGGCCATTTAACGTACTGGTACGTTACGTACTGGTAAAAGCAATAAAGAGCCCAGAAAAATTTAATAAGTGACATCTGTTATTTTAGATAACTTACCAAATAAGCGTAGATTATACTCGTGTATTATGTTTTCAAGATTATTTAGTGATCTAAATACAGTTGTTACTCAGATTTCCGTGTCGCATAACATACCTACATAATCCATAACACTGTTTTCTTATCACTTACAAAACTTAAGATGCTCTTCGTTTTTGTAACGTCGATGTTGGATTAGGTTTGAAAATAATTAAATCTGGCGAAATGTATATCAATGGCTAATTTTTACAAATTTCAGGGTTTGAGGACATTCCGTGAAATTGAAGAATTTGTAAAATTTTAAATTAGAATCATAGGAATATTTTACCTTGATTTTTACAGTGTTATGTAAATTTTAAGTTTCAAACTTAATTAATATGAAAATCCTACATTAAAAAATGCCATTTCGTGTGAAAATGTGTTATTAAAAACAATACAATAACAGAATAGTTAAACAGATGAATACCATTTTTAAAAAATTACCGTATTATATCTTTCGGATTTTATTGTTTTTTGTAAATTGTGATTTTGCAGCTTTCGTTATAAACTTTACAGATTATTCTAGGTGATTTAAATTTCGATTCGAATTGACAATTTCATCTAATTTAACTCTTTTTTAAAAATCCTATATATCGTTTTGATCATCAATGATATTCTATTTCTCCATACAATTAAATGTCAAATTTTTTTTACGTAAAATGAAAATAACTGAAATGATACCATAATTAGTATTAGTTTACTAATTATATAGATTACTTCATAAATCTTCTGTGACGAAATTCTGACGAATCGATTCGTTTGCCTGAGATAGCGTACATCTAACTTTACTCTAAAATAAATTTGAAGATCTTTGTTTGACGCCAGATAAAATTAATGACAGCATTTTGGTAAGACATAACCACTTCTGATATGTCAATCGCCCTGATAAACACGTTTGTTAAAAATTAAGTATTTAATTTTTATCCGTTAAAGTTCTGTGTCGTATTTTCGTAGGTATTAACATAATTTCCTAAACGCTCAAGTCTTTATTGGAACGATAATGAAAATATATGACCTTGCAAAAGTCGGTGTTTTCTAAAACGCAGTTTTATACCAGGGTTTCAAAATCAAGCAATTTTTCGTTTAAAAATCTTCACTATACATTAATAAGAAAAAAAAAATTTTTTAATGGAGTTATGGGAAAACATTTATTAATTTTAAGAAGGAAACAAAACCTATAATATTCTATTATTATCTATTAAGCGGATAATTTCTAAAAGCTTACAATGGAATTGCTTATGCAACCGAAATAATTTATTTCAAAAATAAAACTGGACGTGAAATTAAAACAAAATAATGTACATTACGGCACAGCAAAAACTTGAATTTCTAGGACGAAAAATCTTCAAGACAAAATTTCTTATTTTGACCTTCATTGCTGGAAAATGCTCTATATTTCAATAATCATTTTTTTTTTCATTTTCAAAATGTTTTCATCCATAATTTCACTTAAAGTTTGGAACATCCTAAGAAGAACAAAAACAAATGAAACACGCTAAATTAAATGTATTAATAATTTATAATTTCTTTGATCGCATCGCTCGGATATATTATCGCTGCATCGCCTCGTATCTCAATAATGATGCCACTAATTTATCAACAACGTGTATATAACTCCGCATCTGAACAAATCATACTGTAACATTTCCACTCAAGATAAAATTTCTTATATTGTCTCCATTTTTTAAAATATGTTAATTAAATATAAACTATATTAGTGCATGTATTAAGGTTAAACATATTTTTAAATGATAATTGAAAAAATTCAAGAGATTGATTTTCCATTGACTTTTTTTTTGTACTTTAATTAACTGTTAAAGTACGGAAAAACAACAACAATTAAATGTAAAAGTCATAAAAATTTCACGCAGTGAAAAAATAATAAGGTAATCGTTTTTATTAAATTCACAGTTATTTATATTTAATAATTTATCTGAAAGTACATAATAAAATCGTGCGTTACTGTAAATTTAAAGAAGAAGATCGGCTCAGGCGTCATAAAAAATACATGCAGTGAAAATTTTAATTAACCTTAGAATTCAGGACCATCAAACGCGTTTAATTTACATCTGATTCTTAAATTTGTTTGTCCGGATGGAAAATCATAATTAATGTTAAAAGAAGAAATACACCTTCCATAAGTGATATACAAGCAATATACATTGCAATGTCTTTAAATATACACAAAGTAGTTAAAATATTAATTCCAAAAGTAAGGATGAATATATCAATATTTAAAATATGAAAAATTAAACATTTATTTCCTATTCATATACTACCACGAGCAGAAAGTTCCTTTTCTTATAATCAGTAATAAATAACAAAAATAAAGCAGCCAGTTAGAGTAAATGCGTTGCCAATTATTTAAGAAATACATTTTACATGAGTTAATAAAAACTGCTCCCTAAAATTACACAGCCAGTCAGGTTATGGACAATCAGGTTATGGATGCGGAAACTATAGATATCACATTCACTATTATAACAATAAAGATAAACAGAGTCCCGATATGATTACAACTTTTATAGTCACCAAAGGCAGATTTCGCTAAGAATTTTAAACTAGTAATTAGTAAATGCATCGCAATTAATAAAGTCCTGGGCGCCGAACCTTCGGCACTCAAGTTTTATTAACTATTGACCGGATTATTTGGAAATAGGTTCTAGTACTTAATAAAATCTATGATAAAAACCTATTGACCAGGAAGTAGTAAGAGTGTGTGTCAATTAGTATTGTATAGATGAGTAACGATAAAAATTATGAACACACTTTCGTATCAATAATATTGTCCTCAGGAAGAGAATTATAATGATAATGGTGCAGACATTGAAACAAATAAATGTGTCGGGGAATAAAATCTTCTTAAGGACAAAAAGGTAAATTCTTTATATATTCAACAGGTTACAATATAATTACTCTTCACTATGTTTAATTAAAAATTTATATATGCCATCACTATTTAAAAAAAAATTTCTTTGATTTTTAGGTTCGAAAATTTTGAAGACAGTCAGTTAATGAACAAAGAAAACTTATGTCATTATTTAATTGTACATTTATATATATATATATATATATATATATATATATATATATATATATATATATATATATATAAATATATATATATATATATATATATATATATATATATATATATATATATATATATAATTTTTTATTTCCGATTCGATTTCGATATATTCGTGAAATTCTTAATTTACGTTGAGCGGAAAGGTTTCAGTAATCTTTCATCATTTCTTTCGAATGATACCCTATTTCTTTTTCCTCTTTTAGCCGTAAATTATTGTTTTTCCCAACGCATAAGAATTGGACTAAGCCAATCGACTAACTATTGACCATTAACCAAGTTGCACCCTTAAGCTACTGGGTTTAGTTCATAATCATATCTTTTAAATTAAATTAAAATTTGGCTTCATTTCAATTTTTTTAAACTTAAATTATATGGTACACACTATATATATATATATATATATATATATATACATACATTCATATAAATAATTCTAGAATAAGTAGAGTGAAATATTTAATGAGAAAACAATATAAAATTTAATTTCTTTAATTATGCTAAGAGATTAATTCAGAAAAATGTTATGACCCTGGATAAAATTAACTAATATATGCTGGAAAAACAATTTGTGAAAAAATTAAATTCAGTTTCTGTTAATTAATAAACAAGCTACTGAGGTAAGTAAATATTTGACAAATCTTCTGTGAATAGAGTTTAAACAGAGCATAAACAAACGTTAATAAATTGCTTGCCCGTTGGGAAATATTTAATTTCAAATTTACTAACAAAATATTGATATAAAACAAGATAATATTAATAGGGAAATTTATTAAAAGTTTCTCATTTTAAAACATTGATACCTGAATTGTTGGATGAAAATATGTAAATGTAAATGTTGTTATAAATATATTAAAATAGCAACGTCATCAAACAGATACTAACCTAAAGCATGTACTGAGTTTTGTTATGCTGTAACTCGAAATATAGTTACGCAGCATTATAATCTTGTGAAAGCTGTAATCTTATCAAATGCTTTATAATTCTGTAATGATGTTTTATGTACTTTATTATTTATTGAAAAAAGGAAGTTTCTTGTCTTCAAAACTAAAGAGTGGTGATGTTTAGCCACTCGGAGAACCGACCATTTTTTAAGGAAATCGTGTTTCAAATTATAATTTATGATGAAACATTAAATACAAAAATACTTTTACGTGATTTGGAGATATGAGGTGCCACCGTACTATGCATTGAGAAGTTGATCAATAAAAGGTTTAGGCATTCCTGATTTTTTTTCAATTCCCACCCTTTTGTAAATCGTAAACTGATACATCTAAAATAGTCATCAAAGTGTATATAATTGTAGGCCTTAACCAGGCCTAGCATATTTATAATTATTAGAGCAGTTTATATAGTTGATATTGGATAGTTAAAAAAAATTTTAGCTATCCATTTTCAATTATTTGAACTGTTTTAATAATTATAATTATTTTTTTCAAAAAAATGCAAGCCTAAAAAATTTATGGGGAAAAGAAAGTGATAAATTGCTGCCATTACCTGAAAGGGATTTTTTTTCAATCTTTTAATCTATGATTATATACCATAAGATTTAAAGTTTGACAGACTTTGGGCTAAATAAGACTCATTATTTCTTACGGATACCTTTCTCGTAGTGGAAAATATTATACCACAGCCGGGTCAGGTGATAATTATATCTATTTATTATTATATACCATAACAGTACGTAAGCATCATTTTAATCTTGTTCAGTATTACAATACAGTGTCTTTTATTAATTGGATTCTTCCTATCATTGAAACCATGCCTATCCTTATCCTGTTTTTTATTGTTAACGTCTCATATTAAACTATTGTTTAGAACATTATAGAATTAAAAATTTTTAGTCCCCCGAAGGTGTCACTTTTAAAGTTGATCTTTTAGTTACAACTAGACATTAATTCCCCTAGTACAGATTTGCTTTTGCTATACGAAAGTTAAATGCATTTCCACTCTTAATGAACCTTTTATATTATGGTAGCTTAGCAAATTCAAACTACAATAGACTGGTAATATGAAAAACTCCCGTGATATAAGCACTAATATGACATCGGATTTTGTGATATGCTTTTCCTCACAATAGGAGCAGTTGAAATATTGTATATCTTAACTATGACATCACAATATTAATTAAATCAATCCAGGTTGAGTTTTTACGTTGACCATAGTGACGAGCCGGGGAGTAACCAAGAGTTAATAAAAATAACTCATTTGTAAATAGTATCGGTTAAATGGGTTAAAACAATAAATGGGTTTATTTTATTTTTAATTGACTGGAGAGTAATTTACAGTTTTTTTTACTACTATACTTTAAGGGTCCCATATAAATATGATGGCGATCTAATGGTGAGTTCCAGAAATAAATAATGGAACTTCTTAAAAAAAGCAGCAAATTAATTGTGATTAACGATATTTGCGCAGCAAGGTAGTTGGTACTTTGCAAAATGACTACACCACCTAAGAGATCAGGGTCTGATGACGAATTCTGGGGATCAACTATGGAACTCTTTAACGCATGTAGGTAAATCAACGATGATTAAAGTTTCATGCTACTATTAGTTATTACTTTGCAAAATAACTATACTGTCGACCAGATCAGGGCCTGGTAATGAGTTTTGGAGGGGAATAATGAAACTTCTTAACGGATGGTAGTAAATCAAACGTGCTTCAAAATATTTATTACTGGTAGTTGTTACCCTATAAAATAACCATACCATCGACCATGTCAGAGCCTGATGATGCGTTCTGAAGATTAACAATGGAACTCCTTATCATATGGTAGTAAATCAACCGCAATTCAAGATATTTACTTTTGGTAGTTTTTACCTCGCAAAATACCTCGCAAAATGCACCATCAACCAGGTTAGGGTCTGATGATGAGTTCTAAAAATGAATAATGCAACTACTTAATGGATGGTAGCAAATCAGTCGTGATTCAATATATTTGCTACTTGTTAGTTGTCACTTTAGTTATTACTTTGCGAAAGCTGATATTGGATTCCAGATATGGAGCATAGAACTCCTCAATGGTTAACAGGTAATAATTGGCGCCTTTACTTTTGCTTCGGCTCTATGTGTTGTTGATAAACAACTTTAGGTGAAGAGGAAATTATCTATATACTAGCTTTTGCCAATGACTTTTAATAATTTACAATATATAATAAAAAATTATACAATATTCTAAGAAAGAGAATAACTGAGTGTTAGTTTAAGTGACATCATTAATATTATGAACACAACAAATTCTAAAATGAAATATCTTTTAAAAAACCGACTTTAAAAAAGTAGGTACTAAAAAGTAAACAATAATTTACCCAAAAAATGTACCCACTTATTTCCAATTAATAACTAAGTTACTTATTTTTTAAGTCGGTGCCAGCACTGCTAATCAAATTCAAAAAAATGTAAATCTTTTCATTGTAAATACTCCCTTTAGGAATACATATCATACTGTAAATACATTAAAATTTAAAGTTTTATATTTACTTTATAAATTAAATTAAATTACAAATTTGTTTAAGTTCGCCAACCGTGCTGGCACTAACTTCAAAAATAAGTAAGTTAATTATTTACTCCGAATAAGTAGGTACTTTTCAGCGTTCATCATATTTTACTTTCTGGTACCTACCTACCTACTTTTCTGAAGTCGTTTTTTTTAAAGATATCTCATTTCTAAAAGTTTATACGAATTGACATGATAATATATTCAAACCACTCGTTATATGCTCGCACACGAAATTTCTCGACATTTATGTTTAAAAATATGTTGTCATGTGAACCAAATAAACTCAAAAATGAACGTCATTAGTGTTAATAATTTTTTTTTTAATTTTAGTGAACTTTAACTATAATGAGATGATGTTATCTTTAGCTGACCCTTTGACGACCAGTAATTATAATTTGCAAACAAATCGTGCTATTTCATTGTCTCATACACACCTGTATTCGTAGTATTTAGATGTGAAAAAAATGAAATGAAAAATTGTATTTTTTTCTTAACTCAAACTTCCCTATAGGTTTAATAAGAAGAAAACTGTTATTATTCATATTCATTTCTTTCTTTTTAGCACATAGTTTATTTTTTTCAGTTTTCTATTAAGCATTAATATAACAGGTAAATAACATATTAGAATCGTGCTGCACATTTGTAAAAAGGCTGTTAGGATTTTTTCTTATTTCCTCTTTTAACCCTTGTCTTAAGAGACTGGGGTTTCTTTTAGCATACTATTCGTTTAAAATTAAAAATTTACATATGTGTTATGATTCGTAATTTGAATAAATAATTACTTTAATTCATTTTTTAAATCGACTTTTTAATTGAAAATATCTTATTTTCGACTGGTTTAAACCAGTAATTTTGAAATTTTACGGGTAACTTTTTCAAATTATGAAAGTGATTTTTCTGTACATCGGAATGATTGGACAAAAAATTTGGTTCATCGCATTTTCAGTACATTTATGAACTTTTAATTGGCTTGTTTACCTATTTTTCTTAGTCTAATTAAATTGCATTAAAAGCATGTATTTTTATTGTGCACGTTTCAACAGTGTCAGCCTGATTGAAAAGAAAAAACAAAAAAAACATGAATTTGCTATTTACTTGAGTATAGTAAACAAATAAAAAAAATCAACTTCCGAAATTAAAAAAAAATAACGAACTGTGCGAAGACAAATCCAACTGAAATGAAAAAACAAGTTTAATCTTTAATACTATAATAGCACGGAAAGTAAACGAGAATACATTTAATGACTATACGAAGAAAAATAATTATATTTTAAACATTTTTAGAAACTTACTAGAATTATTAAGGGTAAATTTTTAATAAAGAAAAAGAGGTTTTAACGCCTTTAGATGCCAATTCCTTAAAAATATCTAAGGAAAATTAAATAATTTAAATCCGTTAAGAGTTTTGGGCTCAACATGTGAATATAGAAATTATAAATATATACATTTGAGATGTGCTGAGTATTCGTTATTACTCGATGTCAGCATAGTGAGTAATTTCTTTTAATATTCGTACTAGGCTGAATAGCAAGATTTAAATGATGAGTGTTTCATTTGAAAAAAGTAACTCTCAAAAATTTGAAAAGGCAACGAATGGCATAGGAATACTAAGCTCTCTACACTTTCTGGTAAAAGTATGGCCTCTTTCTTCTCAGACATTATACATTTTTAAAAACAATCCCTTTTTATATACGGTTGTTTTAGATGTATATGTGCAAACTAATTTTCATATCAAAATTTGCCTAAACTCAAGAGAGTAATGAATGTGGCTTATATAAAACACAGTAATGTTTGACCCTTGATAACTCGGTTGAGTTTCAGCAAAGAACTTTTTAATTTATTTCACCTTTACATATAAGTCAGAAAGCTAACTTTTATAAGATTAAATTTGCTTTTATTCAGAAGAATTTCAACCAAATATTAATTTGGATTTGGTAATGTCTAGTGAAATAAACGAAATTAAGAAAAACTATTGAGTGAACCCAATGCTTAACCTCAAAATTGAGAAAAGAAAGACAATAAATTTTTTTAAATACTGAGAAAGTTGAATAAATACCAAGTCACTTATTTAAGAGAAAAAATATTGACTTAATGTTGAATGCTGAATATACACTTTATAACGTTGTACAGAACTGAAGCTCTATTTAATATTCTATGCCCAATACAACTTTTCACCATGATGCTCGTTTAATCTAGGTGAAAGATGGAGTGAAAGTGCGGAGTTAACCATATAATATTATTGAAATATCTTTTATCAAAATATGGATATGTTTTTTTTTCTTACTTATAAATCATGTCGTCTGATTTAAAAGTATATGACTTTGACAAAATACGAATCTAGTTTGCTCCCGTTTACGCCTATTTATATGTTTTTATTGGTTCGCTGATATGGTATTAGTTCACTCACATTTGTCCTCTATTTGTATACTTATATTTTTTTCAAACGTTATCAAAACTTTTAAATTATGAAAAAACGCCAAAAAAATAGAAGAAAGAAACCATTGACAAAATTGGTTTTTAAACTACCTGTTAGCAAATTTGAACCGTTTCTCGAAAATTAATATTTGTGTAAGTATGGTTACAATTACCACTTTATCTTAAATTTGCTTTTGCCCGCGGCTTCTTCCACATGGTATTAAAAAAATGTAGACCACTTCTTTGCAATGCCCACACTATGCTGTAGTTTGAATAATACTCACCCCTGTTTTCATCCCGTGTATAATGTACACGGGATGAAAACAGCAGCAAATGTTTCTATTCGTAATACTTGCTTGTAATTTATAGTTTATTATGTACAAAAGTAAACATTTTGAATTGCGTATTCTGGTGAATGGAGCGTTTGCGCATGTACACCGTACATAATTTTTAATTGCGTATTCCGGTGAATGAGTGTTTACATATGTACACTGTACACGCGCAAACCCTTAAATAACACGTACGCGATAAAAAATTATTATTTTTGAAGCTAATAAACTGTAAATTATTAGTATATATACGAACAAAAAACTAAATAGACAAGGTTTCACATTTATTTCAGTTATAATGTTATGTCATTAAGATTAGAGAGAGAAGAACCCAATATTACTAAATATTTGTTATTTAACTCAAGAAGTTATATTACGGATTAAGTTTGAAATAAAAATATCTACTATTCATTTAAGTTGGTTACTTCGAAAATTCCGTGCTTTAATCATTTTCACTTACTGATTTGGTTATTCTTCTTTGTTAAAATTATACACAACTAACATTTATTTCTACATAAATCCTTTCTCATTGCCATAATTGCCATGTATCTCACCTAGATATTCGATACTATATTAATAGCGTCTGAACAATATATTCGCTGTTATTACACTTATAATTGTTTAAGGACATACAGCTTATAAAAATAATCCGTCGTGAAAATATTGAAATAAATTTAAATTTTAATACAAGATGCCGTTTTGTTTATTTTTGTTCATATCCCTTGATTGAAAATACTTGAAAAATTTCGACACAACTTTTTTTTACAGAAATGATCAAAACTGAACAAAGGATGAATATAAAGGTATCATTGATTTAGATTCGGCACGTAAAGGGCGCAGAATAAGATGTCGAAATGCTCATACTAACACGAGTATTATGAATAACTCTGAAAGCTTATAGCTAAATTCCGCTCTTTCGCTCTTTTTTAAAGCAAGTTAAACATTTAAAATTAATTCATGAAAATAGGTTTTTTAAGTATTCATAGACTGTACAAATATTAAAAAGTATAAAAGTACTGGCACGAAAGCTTTTATTGGTACGCTAATGTATAATTAACGAACCAAAATAGAAGTTTAAATTGTCAATGAAAGCCGGTTGTTCGAATGTTGTGAATTATTTATTGTGAAGTTTCCAGAAAATTCTGGTTAAAGCAACAATTGTGATTATTAATGACAACAGACTGTTTTTAGTTTCGAAGAATTACCACCATCCATGAAAATATATTTTTTGTTAAGTGATATTTGCTACCTAATGTAATTAGTTTTAATATTGCATTGGGAAACACTACTGCAACGTAATATACCACGTTTTTGTTTTATTTTTGATCAAATATCGTCTTGACATAAAGCAAAGGAGCTAAAATACGTATATATTTATATAATTAATATCAGTTTACAACTACAAGACACTGTCATCCTACTACTACTCTATGTTAATTAACCTAACACTTCATTAATAAACGTTTATTAAATTTACTTCAGATTAATATTTTGCACCAGTCGTTACGAAAACACAAAGTATCAAAAGTTGTACATTAAGCGATTTTGTATGTTTTTAAAATAAAGTTTAAATGCAAATTATTCAATTTAGTTTTTGATTTAGGGTCTTTCACGTTACCCGACTAATGGTTTTCTGTACTAATTATGTTGTGGCAACAAATTTAAATTAGCCTATTTGATGTGAATCCCGTGTAGTATATCATGGGCTTCATTTACAGGTTATCTATGAGTATAATTTTATCAATATTGTAAAATATTTAAATTATTAAATTTTTGTAACTGATTTTGTAAAAATTTATCAAATTTTTTAATGAAGAGTAAAAGTTGCTTTCCAATCTTACCTGAATTTATATGTTTCCAATAAATTGACAATACGGTTTAAGATAACTTCGCAATTACAAAATTATACATTACATTATATATTAAGTGAAGATTATATGCCTAAATCATGAAAATTGCGGAAATTTTGTTACGCGTATTATTAAAAAAAAGTGAAGCAGATATTATTTTGCAATACCGAAATTATTTTCATTAATTGTGAAAGTAACAATTAAACTTGTAATAAAATTTTATTTTGAAGTGGATGTAATGTCCCACTTTTCTGATTTTTTTATTTCATTAAAACATTATCATATTCAATTAAAAAACGATACAGGATTAGAAACGCACAGAACCGTAGCGAATGTCCTTTTTCCTCATAAACGTACTTGTACGTAGAAAATGCTATATTTGACTCATTATAGGTATGTATAAAGAGAGAAATAATCGCGAGTTTTTGGCGTCCTGCACCGTTTTCAAAATTTGCAGCATAATTTGTGTGCCGATTTCTCGCAAATCGCTTGCAATCGTTGTAGCTGAATGAGATTAACAGACATTAATTTTGTATACGAAAGTCTGTTAACTTTATTATTTTGTATACCAGGAAAGAATATTTAAATTTGTCAAATTTGTTCCATTTCGAACATGTTCCATTTCGATGTACGATCACTCAAAAATATTTTTGAATCAAGCTTGAAAACCATTCGCCAAAAATGATGTTCTTTTCCGTCGGCGGAAATTTTGACTATACGTAAATATACACGTGTGTGTGTATTGATATAAACGTGACTAAATATTATATAAAATTTAAAGTAAACATTTACAATAGAAATAATTTTTCCATACAAATTTTACCTATCACCCATTTTCACATCCTTAATGAATTTCTAGAAATCCCTTCTTAAACGATGACTCCAGTTTAAAATCAACACCCTCTTAAAATTTATAATTTAATATTGTAAGAAATTCCTCCGACCACGGTAATAATTTCACGATAAATGTTCAAAATATTTATAATAATTTTTGTTCTTCTTCAGATTAAAAATGATAAAAAAGCACAATAAATCATGAATATTCTCACATAGTGGTTACGAAATCAATATAGCCTAATTGGATGTAAGTAAATCCCTTGTGGCCGATAAAATGGTCTGTCATTGTATACGATTTATTTACAGTGACACTTTTCGATGCTTTAATTAACCATTCATTTGAGCAGGACCTTCTTAATAGCCAAATATATCTATTAATAAAATATATAATTGAAATTTTTTTGACGATAGGGTTATGATAAGAAACAAATTTAAAAAACTTATCAATAGAAACTTTGAATAAGATTATTTTATTAAAGATCAATGATTTTTATTATAACTAGTAAAATGATTATTTAGAACCGTAGAAATTCATTTTAAAATGGTACAATAATATCATTTCATGAGGAACTGTAATGAAAATTCTTTTCTTCATATTGAATTGTATAATTTTTCAGTATTCACAATTCAATGAAACTACGTGATGTAATATTATTTCTACTTTCTTTAATTTTTTTACCACGACATTGGTTTCGTTGTATTAAATCTTCAGGTGGGCAATATATCTTTGCAAATATTAGCAAAGATATTTTATCAAAGATACCTTTGAAATAAAACTGCATCAAGTAGTTTCATTTAATTGTGAATAATTAATTTCTACAAAATTAACGCCAAATATATTCAATATGTGCAGTATTCGTAATGTTATTGTACGAAGAACTCGTGTTGGTTTTTTTTTTCAATTTTAATAACGAATATAATTTTTTTTAGTTAGTATTTAAAGATTACATAAGTAATATGTAAATTTTTTTTAAATTTGTAAATATTTTTCTATTTTCTGCATTCACACTGTTTATATTTTCTGCATAAAACTTATTTTGATATTCCAACTTTTGTTTTATTTTCAGCCTAAATTTAAGTGCTATCGCGGCATTTCTGGTCGTCATATTAAATTTTGTATAAGAATACGCTTGGATTGGAAGGGAAGGCTTCATACGAGGTATTGCAAAATCATTTTTGAGACGGGAGTAACTCCCGTCTCAAAAATGATTATAAAATTTAATAATTCTTAAGATATGTTAAATTGGTCCTAAGTTCATAATTGTGGGTTTTGGGAAATGAATCGTTAACTAAATTTGACCAAATACGTGCCCCGTTTTTATTATATTATCGATATAATATCGGTAGTGAAAAGCCATTACTTAAACTCACACATACGTACAATTATGCACACAAGGGCAATTCAATTTCGGTGGTGCGAAGCATGTCGAGTATACTGGTCCATTCGTTTTATATTAAGACTATCACTTTACTTCTACCACTTTCCACCCACAAAGTACTAACACGTGGTTTAGAAATAGAAAAACATGCATTAGTGTTTATCGGAGAATTATACGAATTGGCTGCTGAAGCTAATAATAACAAATTGAAGTCATTTAGACTAGACCATACTCGAAAAATGGCTCGGGAACTAACTACTACCGACTTAATGAATAGACTCACGTTATAGTCAGACTCCTTTCGTGCCAGCTTAAGGAAGTTTCCCCGAAAGAAAAAGATTTTTTCATAATTGAAAAAATCATAATGTTTTGAATAGTCAGGTATTAAGTTTGTAAAGATTTTAGAAAGTAATTTTATTGGTATTGTAAGAATATTTGAGTATAGTTATAATACTTTGCTTAAACAAATCAGAGTTTTTCCTCAATTTCAGTGTCGTTTCTTTGTTAATTATTTATGTTTTTTTTATTTTAATTTTCCTTGAAGACAATAAAATCGCTGCTAGTTTATTTGAGGTCAATTTTCCTAATCAGTAGTGCTTAATATTAATTAATACAGACATTGAATTGTAGCATTTTTCAAAATTATAAAATTTATTTGTTTCTTATCGATTGTACTCAAATTGTTGATAAATATTTTAAATAATATAATTAATTAAGTAAATTGCACTTTACTTAACTATTTAAAAGTATTTCAATACAATAATAATGCTTTATTTTCCAAATTAACTATTTTTGACCGCCCGCCTTAGAACTGTGTAGCAATCTGCGAGGTCGCGAAATTACGAAATTGTAATTTCGCGGCTGTAATTAAAGCTGTGTGTGTAAAATTGCAGGGTGGTTGATTAATTAATTTCCCACTGCATCATTGGAGAAAATAATGATTATTTATGGAAAAATATCATATTCATGTGAATACATGGCTCTATGCCAAAAATCTAACAATTATCAAAATTTAGTAGCCCAAAAGCGACAAACGATACTGAAGTTTTGAACTCGATGTTTGTCAACTGAACCGTATCGTTAATTGATACGATAAGAAACTATCATAATATTATCAAAGAAATTTTCTTTTTATGCCGACATGTGTTACGAAATTCCCTTATGTTATATAAAGCAAATATATTTATAAAGGGAACTTTTCTACAGTGTATCGGACCGTAATGGAAAACACTTCGTTTATGATACCTCGTGTAATGCCAGTATTTATGATCCGAATACCGTGTAAATTCTATTACGAAATTTTTTTTTGAAAATTGAAGAATTTTTATATGTATTTAAATATACATATATACATACATCTATATATATATATATATACATACATATGTATGTATATATATATATATATATATATATATATATATATATATATATATATATGTGTGTGTGTGTGTGTGCGCGCGCGTGTGTGTGTGTGTGTGTGTATGTGTATTTTTACTTATACCACTTACATACAAAAATAGGAAAGAGAAGTAGAGAGAAATTGCAATTAAGGTATTTTCATTGAACGCACAAAAAATTGAGCAAATAGGACAATTGCTTTTTTCCTTTTAAGCAAAATAACAAAACTTTTAACGTATAACAATTACACATGGAAAAAATATTCGATCCTATCAACAATTGTTTGCCCATGTTAAAAGTGTATAAAAACAACTTTCATTGAACGATAGGATAGGATAGGATATAGATGAACAAAAATAATTAAAGATCGATGAGTTCAACTTAATACCTCTACGTTAAGGGTTAGTCGTTTTACTGAAGTAATTTTTGTAGTATAAATATAAATTTAACGAAGATTTGAGACGTTTCTGATATATCCGATTCTATATATGTGTACTTCAGTGAAAGCCAATCATCGTGCGTTTTAGGTAAATAAGTGAAAAATTTCCGAGGGAAATTGCATTAACATGAGCCTTATTAATATTTTCCAAGAATAAAAGCCACTATCAAAGTTTTTATATTTTTTTTAACCTATACTTTTATTTTACTTCAATAATCTTATTAATTGTTGTAAATAGTTCTAATTTAATAATAATTTTTATCGTGTTAACTATTGTTTTTAATTAATCCACACGTGTTCGTGACACCGTAATATGTTTATTAAAATAGTTAAATTATAAACTTAAGTATAATTATGTGCTTTCGATATTCATTACTTTAAATCAACTACGACAGTGTAATATTGAATAGATTTAAAATAAATTATCTAGGTTAAGCAGCAGGAGAAATATGCCTTCAATATCCCACAAACGCTGGCCATTAATCCTGTAACATTATATCTGGATAAATTAAAAGGGCAAAAGAAAGAATGTCGCTGCCAATCCGTCGTAGTTATTAACTTTTCTATTTGCTCAAAGTAACTACCATTGAAATAAGAATGTTGACCTACATAATTACCTTTTGACCTATGTAAATAATTGGCCATCAATTCGCATACGTTTACCAAATATAGTGGGTAATAACAGAGATTAGAACGACAATATGATGTTTACAATATTATTCGGAATAGAAGTAGTTTTTAAAAGTTATTCTTTAAATATCTTCATTTTGAGTGCGTTTAACTCAATTTATTAACTCATAACTTCAGTAACTAAAAGTTAAGTCTATCATTGAAATTGAAAACTGAGTTTACCTGAAAAATAAGTCGCTTCATAAGTCTGGAGATAAAAATGAACCTATGTGTGGACGGAATCGATGGAAACTGTAAACTATAAATTTATCAAAAAAAGCACAATATTCCTGTTACGAAATTTAAGAACCTAACTAAATTGTATCCTTTTTTAAATTTTTTATACTTATTTTAACATTCAATATAGCTTTAGGTGAAATATTCGTTAGCAAGATATTATGGAGTTCATGAATATTAAAACCAGAAACAAGAAACAAGAGTGCACGCAACATTAAAATACACGCGCACGTGTGCTGACACATAAGCACACACACACTCATATATTCATTTAAATTTACGAAACATGCATTCATTCTAGCTTCCATAAGTATGAATAGTGGAGACGTATGGAAATTTTTGTAAATTTCCGATGGGAAGAATGGCAACAATAGAGTAATTTAGTTAGAGGAAAATGTCGAAAGTAACACTTATTAAGTACAAGGAAAATTCAAACCACAATTGTTCCATTTACACTTATAAATTATTTTGGGGTACATAATTCTATTATATTAAACTAGCCAAAACCAAAATTATATTTACCATGCAAATTTACTGCTAATGAAACACAGACATGACAAAATGAGATTTAGAATTATTACTCTATTTTTCGGTAAACTTCAGTTAACGTTCTTTAAATGCTGTATACCATAATTAATAGATTAACCATTTAGTAGGTATTGGAATGAGGTGCGACATATTTTCTGTGGTCAATTTGTTGATTAATATTTTTGAATTTTATGTAAGGAAATATATGTGACCTAATGTGTTATATCACTGTGACAAATTTCAAGTTTCCACGTCGATTATCCGAGATAAGCGACTATGATGATGGAAAAATAGACAGATGAATATATTAGTGATATTATAAGAGTTTCGTTTTTACGTTTTCGACGTACGAGATAATTAAATAAAAAGTGTGAAGAAACAATACAACCTATCTAATTTAGACGAAGTGCTTCCCATTGATTTATGTAAATTTGGCAATATTGAGAGTTATTAATATCCACATATTAAAAGGTATTTACGAAATTTACTTGACACGCATAACTTTATACCCTTCCATTTTATCTCATTCTATACCTTATATAGGAAGGAATCGAGTGAAGGAGCAAAATCTTCTACGACTCAACCTGCATGGATCAAGAAACTTTTATAAAAATAAGCTTGACTCCTCTTAGTTTGGAAAAAAAACATTTTCCTTACGTTAGTACACAAAATCCTATGTTATTGAATATTTTAAGAAAACGTTTTGTCAAGGGCGTATTTAGGAATAAATAACAAATAAAAATATAGAATTGTTGTGTGATTGTCTACCTGCCTGTCTCCGTTTATAAATATCATTCAGAAATGATCGAACTAATTAGCACGTGACTTCAACTATGATTAAATTGGAGTATAGAATAAAATCTAGGTTACCTTTTTGCTTCAATCGAATATTTTCAATAGCAGTTGTTACCCTTGCTGTTCTCTATTAATCTGCACGTGTGTGCATATTCCAACATCACAGAAAAATTTGTCAATCCATTGAAATAATATTTTATATTAATGCCTTTTAAACTTTTGAAGTAATTCCAATGGGAAATAAAATGTTAACGTTCGTGTAGTAGGAATTAAATTCACAGGTTTACAACCTAGTAAATATTTTTTTGCAACTAGTGCAGAAATTCAGCGTACTATGCAATGAAGACATACATTACATTTTCTCTGATTTAGAGTACTCTTTACATAAATATTATTAAAAAAAAAACCATTGCCTTAATTAGGATTTTATAAAACAGAGATGAAGATAAAATAAATGTGTTAAATTACATCCCTTTGTCAAACCATAATACTATTTGCGGCATTTTGGAATTGAATTCTCCATACACAGTGAAACGATAATAGCAGATAGAAGTGACAGCGATATACAAATATTTGTTTTTTTTCTGAATTCAAAATTTTATAGAGATTGGTACATGGGCAGGCGTATCCGATATTTCATAATTATATTATGATAGAATAACATGACTTTTATTCGTGGTAGACCTAGCAGTACTAACCTACTTCTTTACTCTCAACATTAGTTCGAGTGATTGAATTCCGGACAGTAGGTTGAAGTTGATGTTGATGTGATACACATGGATTTAAAAAAAAACATTAAACATCCTTGATTACTCAATATTGATACATAAATTGGCATTCAAGAGTATGAGTGGCTATATAACTAACAGATGACAAGCAATAAATATAAATGGGTTTTCATCACCATACATCCATATGAACTTTGGTGTGCAACCAACAGTAACAAGGTAAGGTTTTAAGCCATGTCTTATTTGTTTTATTTATTAACGACATCAGTAACTGTTCCGAAATCAGTAACAGAAATAGTAATATTCTAATCTATCCAGATGACCGGAAACTATTTAAGATGCCCACGACTATTCGAATATGCGAGCTGATCTCCTTAAACTGCACTATTACTGTGAAGAGAAGAAAATTTTTAAGCTAATTATAGTGTAAACAAATAACTTTCCCGAGGAAAAAAAGCAAGTAACTTATAGACTTGCAATAGAGGGTAAACTCACTCGAAATGCTTGAACCTTGGTTTCATTTTTGATTGAATACATCATTTTAACTTGCACAATGAACAGATTTTATTTAAAATTTACAGTTTTCTAGGTTTATAAAATCGATGTTAGGTTTATTGTCAAGTTGCGATCTATTGTAAGATCGTAAATTGAATACTTTGTTATTATATGGAGTCCACTACATATCACTTGTACTGACAGTACTGAGAAAATTATTTTTTTTAAACTCTTCATAATAATATAGACGTCATTTTCTAATAATATAGACGTCCGTCATTTGAATTGATGATTATATTGAATATATATCGAGGCAATTATGATTTTCCATCCACACTGAGTCAGATACAGATTTAAACTCCAAAACTAACTCATGGCCATCTATTATTCCATGTCGGTAACACAAGAACAAATATCAGTATCAAAGCACCGCTCGCGGCGGTTTTGCGACTTATACGATAACGAGGTGTTGTCTCTTGATATCCTTGTAAGTTCACGCTGCCAGTCTAGATCAGATGTGAAAAACGGACTGAGGGAAATTTATGCACGGTGGGAAATTTATACCCACATTAATTAAACAAAGCACCTCACATTGACAACTCATTGTATTTATTTAATTGATAAATTAAATACATGTGCTTCACTTATTGATTTTATGTCTTCTTCCGACAAAATACTGTTTCGGTTATTTAAGTTAAAATGTTAAATTTATAATAAAAGTACTTATTTTTCTTTGTTCTCTATGGAAATGTTAGAACACGAACCTGTTTTCTGTTTAGAGTTCAAAGAATATTTTAAATAATCTATTCTTCTTATTTTTAACTTCATATTAAATAAATATATTTCATGAAAGAGAAGCTTTATAAACGAAAGATAATATTGAAAAGACAAATGGACGATAACAGAATTGTCAATTATTAACTATATATAATGAGTTATTTATTTATTTGGGTATGATTATTACTTAATTTTTGAAAAACAAAACTGATAATGTGTAATTGTAGCCTAAAATAAGCTTTCATGTTCCGTGTGAAAATCAATATATAATATTTTAAGTAATCCTTGCCTTATATTATTCCTTGGAACTAAGTTAAAACTGAACTGGTCTACACGATTTATAAATATTTTTGGTATATAACAAAATTTCCTCCTTTTTAACAATATACTTGCTAACATATTAACATTATATATGCTTATTTTCAAACTAACCTTAATTGTTATTTCTTTATGATAATTTTATAATAAATTATTCTAAATTATGATAGACTAAAGACGAAGTGGTACTAAAGTAATAAAAAGCAAAACAATATTGAAAACTAGCCCGTTTATCAAATTCGTAATTCCAAAAAAGTCATTTTTAGAAAAAAAATTTAAATTTGAAACGTCAGTCCAATGGTTATTTTTCTGTTGCACAAAAATATACACAATGTCCTTTTTGCACCTCAATATTGTACGCTTTTCTTTGTTTAATTTTACATTTTCATGCTATTTTTTGTTGCAAAATTAGATCTGTTCTATTTCAACAGATCCAAATAATTAAGTATCATCCACACTTTTACTTTTTTCCTGCTGCGTTTCTCCTATTCAAAAGTTATAAATTACTCTCTATTGCGTTCACTATCTTTAACAATTGTAAAGTCAAATTCCATGGCAATCTTTTTGGCTAAAGTCCAAGGTCCGTGATTCAACTTACCAAGTTTAATTTCTTCACACGGAGGCTCCAATACATAGCTGTGCCTACAAAATTAAAGTAAGCAAACCGAAGGTTATTTATTTATTCAGTATTTAATGTAACATTTGTACAGACGATCACTGCTGCAAAAGCTGTATTTTTCTATCAACTACAACTTATAAATGTAATTAATTAATACAGAATTGGATTATAAATGATTTAATTTAAATAATAATTAAATTAAACTGGCAAATAAAAAAACAAATGTATAAGTAAGGAAAACTTGCAAATTTGTTGAAATTAACATAGAAAAAGTCAAGACAAGTATAGGAATTATACTTGTCTTGACTCTTAGCCGACTTAAATAATGAAAAGTCGGCTGAAAATTATTTCTAACCGACTTTTTACAGCTCATTGGATGATGAATTTTTACGTTAGATTCCAATGAATTCTATAACTGAGTAGTGTGAACAGATAAGGAAATTTCTTAAAAAGACGAATAAAGTTTAGGAACGAGAAGCTTGCGTTAGTTTTCCGATCCTAAATATAAGCAATTTCATGAATCTGTCGCCGAAGTAAGAATTTCTATGTGGATTATTTAAAATAATGAATGAATACGAAAATTGGGTCGATTTCGAGTTATCATCCATTTGATCCGAAAGAAAAACTCAGAAATTTTATTATATTTTTCTAGGTCAAATAGATAATGGACACTACAATTTCAAGTTCTCCCAGTTTGTTAAATAACTGATTAATGATATCTTGACAGCAAACGTCTCCATAGCCAAGGAAAGGTAATCAATAATTTTCAGGAAATAACATTTTTGTTCTATAGCCAATGGATCTGCAGAAACTAACTAAAGATTGCATCTCACTGAAGAATGAAAGACTGGTATTAATCTGGTGCTGCGATCTTATATTTTGGTTAATCAATAAACCTACTTTATTACGTATTATAAAATATTACTACAGAATTGTTTAAGGAAAGTTGTGGCAATTTACTTGTGTTGAAGTTATAAACCTGACTCTTTCAACCAAAAATAATTATCTGAGACTTTATAGGCTTTACTCGTAAATCCAATTTTTCAGCCTATACCTACAATCTTTTGGAAAAAATCTCCAAATAACTTACATGAAAAATTTTACCAGAAGCCTAAAAGTAATTTACGCTTTTTTCAATTTATTTATCACTACTTATAATTATTATCACAATATTTGCGGTGGTCTCAATACAAAGAGAAACTCAATAGTTTTACAAAAAAAAACTATCCAAATTGTCTTTAGTTGTACGCCGATAATTTATTTTTACGATATAGAATTAAATCATAAGTTTAAGTCTATCAATTAAGGCTTATACTTAAATTAAACAATCGAATGCCATTAAATGCGTGTTTCTTTTCTAAGCTAAGTGCACATAAATGTAAATTATGTAAGCTAATCTTTACTAATGAATTCATTTTACAAAACCTAATGTAAACACTTACGAAAACATATTTTTATACGTTAATTTGAACATATAGAATATTATTTCAGATAAATTATCGGAGAATTTCTTATAAAAAAAATGCTTTTCACAACTAACATGATATGCCGTATACCACTTTCCGTTCGTTATCTTTACTTTCTATTACACAAATCGATTTAAAGGACACTTTCCCTCGCATCGCTGCTTACTTAGTATATGATTGTAGAAAATGAATTTTTTCGTAAGTCAACATCAAACAAGTTTACGATTTAGGTACATACGTGGGAGGTCAAGTATTTTGGTGCTCGACTTGACTCGGTGAATTTCGGTAAAAGGAAAAAGGATGAGAGCAGTTTCCTTCTGGCAAAATTAATTTATTCAATCGGTTGTTTCTGGCAAAAGTAACTTTTGAAATGTATACTGAAAGTAAACTTTTGATAAATTTAACGAACGTTTAACGTAATGCATCCGTAACCCAATTATCTCTCTGTGTTTCCTTAAATTATGAAAGACGTCTTCGTTCACAAATTCAAATGAGCTTAATTTTTTTAAATTTTGAAAGTAGTTCGTTTTAAATTTGAACTTTAATTTTTTAATGTAAAAACTTGGGATTTAAATTTTTTACACATATTGACATTAATTTTTCCGTAGAAATACTTTTATGTACATATAACTTACAAATACAAAATTATTTCTTTTGAGAGATCTTTTCGAAAAATTGTGACTGAGACAAGTGAGACCCATTAGAAATAACTTAGAAATATCGAGATGAATAAACTTATAAATTTAAAAGTGATTCACGGAATGGATGAGGTCTCTGGAACTTTATTATATTAAAAATCTCACGTCGTGTAAATTACATTTTGGTACACTCGCAAAAACGGAAACGGGCCTAATTAAATATTTCTAATAAATAGTTAATATCACGTTTATTTTTAAAAATTATATGTTTCAATAAAATAGCTAATATAATTTAAATTGTTTCCGGTGGGTGGATGGTGGGTTTTACATACTATTAATTCCACATATAAATTATTGTCTTTTTGACTGCAAAATTTCGAAATCGTACGAAAAATCATCACATTTATAGGTATAAATATTATACCTATAAATATGATGATAAATGTGATTATTTTAGTGGGCTGTTTTTTAAAAAAAATTATTTAATCGTTTTTCAATTAAACATCCGTCGACAGATTTTTAAAAATTCTTAATTCCTCCTTTTATATCATACACTATGCTATTTCAACGATGGCTACCCATTCAATTTCTCTTTTCACAGACATGTTTTCAAAGTACCCTAAATCAATTATACACTACATGTAATACATACAAATTATATTTCGTTATCCAAATCGCGCGATTGAACGATCGTTCATCGGGGAACGCTTTTTTTACTTGATCGTCAAGTCGAAATATTTAAATATATTTTCAAAATGAGACCGTAAAAACCATTAACTTTCAAGGACAATAAAATGGTTTGATAGTGTCATGAGTGGGAAAATAAAATATTATTTAATATGGGAAAAAGATTGGATAATTAGGCAAATCGCGTGTAAGCGTTGAAAAGTCAGAATGTTGTTGTAAATAAAACTCTTAGGTTATATATATATATATATATATATATATATATATATATATAATTTATATAGTAAAATCTTCAACTAATTTTCCTCAATTTTGGGCTATAATTCTTTAAAAGTTAACAACAAATCTTAAAAGAAAGGAGATGCTGACCCCATCCTATTACCCCAGAATAGGAGGTGAAGTATTAAAAATAAAAACATAACTACGCCGGTTCCTTAGCTAATATTTATGACAGGGGCAAGTTAGAAATGAAATCATATACCCCCCGGTATTGTGTTTTGTGTTTTAAGAAGGGACAATAAGGAAGGAAATTTCTTGAAATAAATATACAAAAATCAAATATCTAAAGACTGAACTATAGTATTTTAGCTTAATGAGGAATCAAGCAGCATACGTACATTCTTATATTATTTTATCGTTCCTTCTATTAGAAGCAAAATAAATATGTGAGTCAAATAATTTCTTGGTAAAAGGAAGTCAATGTATTATGTAATAATTTATTTTTCTTCTAGCATTGTTATAGAGAAAAAGAAAGATAAGAAATGTTCAAGAAAAGAAGTATTTATTTGATCGGAGTATAATTTCAATTTGAAAATTCTTACTGTCACGGTTTGGATATTTACACCCTCTTATCAGCAATTTTAAAGTAGGAGTATATAGCTTACTGCTTAACATTATATTGTTGTAGATGTAAAAAATATACACTTTTCGATATTATATTATGACGGGTGAATTTACAGGGAATAATATCGTAGTGATTTTAGGCAGTAATAAATAATATCTTAATATTATGTTAGACCATTCAAATAAAATTTGTAGCCATTAATTTAAATATAAAATTTAAAACACTAAATTTATATACGTTTTATTCCATTATTGAAATAGGGTAAGACGGATACTTATTTTGCAACTGTATATTCAAATAAATCTTTGTAAATTTTATTCGTTACCGTAAAGTTTCCATAAAAGTTGCATTTCCACTTCAACTACTCAAAACACCGCTCCGCTTCAAATCACTTTCCATATTATTTTTTTCACGTTATTTTTTCCTCACGGCCATACAAATCAATTTTAAACCCACTTTGTGTTCAATCGCAACTTGGGTAGACATGAGTGGGGAAAACCGTTTTCTTTATATCGCAGGGGATTTAGTTTCGATAAAAAATGCGGGAAGACTTTCTGTTTCCACTGAACTAGTTTTACTAGTTAGGTTCATGCTGTGAAGTGAGAGGCTTGTACGTCTTTATTTAACTTCAATTTAAGATTGAAAGTAGGGTTTCACCAAATGGTTTGAATTCAGTTTAGTAGCTGGTAGCTTGTTAAAACTATGATAAAAACTGTTTCTAGACAACATTTCTTTTTTATATGATTCAATAGGTATGTAAGAAAATCATGATATATCAAATTGTGATACAAATCTCAATATAAGTGAACGTGCGATTCGTACCTGTAAATCTTCAATTGTTTTAACAGTGTTCGTACTGACCTATTTCTCTCTTTTCAATTATAAAACTTCAATATTTTATGTCAGACAAACAGGCAAACAGACCGAAATTCCAAAAACTATATTCTTGTGTTCTTTCATTTTTACTATGATTGCAAATTATTTCATTTTGTAAACACTGTATTATATGTAG
The DNA here is from genome assembly GCA_039881145.1 of Druceiella hillmani. NCBI lineage: Eukaryota > Metazoa > Arthropoda > Insecta > Lepidoptera > Hepialidae > Druceiella > Druceiella hillmani. Next base: position 8,167,462 of record JAYKKI010000042.1, read on the forward strand.
GATTATAACAATTGTATTATATGTTGGATATAAACAATTGTATTATATGTAGGATTTTTACTTCAGAGCTGAAAATAAGGTCTAACTGAGAGAATATTAATCAATCCTCTAAGGTCTATAATAAAATATGAAATCTTTTAAACACAACGTAAAGTAAATAGTGTAAATTATGTAAAACAAAAACATTCAATATTGTATTACCTGTTTCTTTTACTCATCATGGAATGTCACGCAGGGCATAATTTTTTAGAAATACTCTGCAAGCCTTGATATTAAAACTTTACAAAAAAATAACTAAATGTATATGTAGCAAGCCCTTTACTAATATGTTTTTTGAGTTGTTTGGAAAAACAGTCAAATTTTAATTATAAATACGCACTTCCATATTGATAATATATTAGTACTTTTTGCTTACAGTAAGCAAAATTTCGAAAAGTAAGGAAAATTACTAGCAAAGAACATTTGTGACTTTTAATTTAAATACCCGTTTTTGAAGATTAAATTTGGATACCACATATTTTAGTTGAATATAATATATACATACTATATCTATATTTAAATTCATATAAAATATATATTTAAACATAAATACACTTATACACATTACCTTGCAAATATATGAGGCAACCCGTCTGTCACACCTGAGCCATCGGCAAGAGCGGGTCTCTTGTAGCATTCATGTGCGTTTTACGAGCTGAGAGATAATAAAATATTGTTTATTGGTATTATATGTAGAGAGGAACAAAAAGGTAAACCAAACCGTAGGGGATTAGGTATGTGACGGATTGTTTACAGTTTAAAACAACGGATGTATACGCGATTATCGCTGTGTTATACAAATTACCGGATTGCCGAGTCCCGTAATCTGGTTGTCAGCTAATGTTTTTTTTATTTTGCGACCGTTTAAAACAATTGTTATTGAAGTAGTCGATATTATAATAATTAAGAAAATTTTAGGTATAACCATAATATCTGTTTTGAATGTGGTATAATATTACGTTAATCTTATTCTTTGTACACAGTCGCGAAGTTGTGAGTGGGTTCCAATTATAATGGGAATGATATTTATGGTAAGAATCACAATGTACAATGGTTTTCTTTAATAGTATTTTAATATTTTAACTTAAAAATAATTGTCACTTACTAGTAAACTCGGTACGCTCAAAAGAACTTTCCTTAACTTGTTAATAATTTGTATTCGTTAGCACTTTTGCCACCTTCATCTTATTGTAAAATGTTTATAATTTTAAGAACATGATATTAAATGAACATGAATAGAAGAAAAAGTTACTTTAAAAATAACATGAGTTAATTATTTTGACTGTCTGTTAATCAAATTTAGTCACGTTACTTTTTTAGTTCATTAAAAAACATATTTAATTACAAATTGTCTAAGGTTTATATTGAAGAATTAAATTAAATGTTCTTTATAATAGGTTTGGGCGCGATTATTAGGGGATTATTGGGAGATATTTAATGCGCATTAAATTATTTTATTTCATACACATATTAATACAAAGTTTCAAAAATATGGCGACCAACGTTTTTCACATTTTTTTTCTCAGCGCGTTTATCTTATATTTCTTGGAAGACCAGGAGGACACAAGATTCATTTTTTTTTCCAGTCATTTCAATTTTACGTTTTATCTAAGGCATACGGACAAGTGAAAAGCAATACTGTCGTTTCCGCTTCGCTGTAGGCGGAAAAAACATCTAAAAAATAAGAATTCATTTCATCGCAATAGAGCGAAACATTGGATTAGTAAAATACATTTATAACAAAATATATATCATCGGCCTTTGAGAGATTTAAATTAGAATTAGGAATTACTTTCATAGAACTGGAAAAAATAGAAAGAATCTTCAACATTTATCTTTAAAGAAAAGGAGTATTATTGCATTTGACAATCGAGAATTGGAAGGAAGTACAGAATATCTAATACTTAGGTTGTATCCTACAATGTGACAGATCTTTATGAAATTTTTTTCAGTATTTTTTGTAAACAATTTATGAGCATCACGTATTAAAATTGAAATTTGTCAGAAATATATAGCATGTCAAATCCCTCAATACCACGCAATAGTTAGCTCTCAAAAACCTTCACATCATCATCATCATATATATTAATACGCTAAGGTTAAGATGTTACACTCCCTTTTTAGAAAAAACCTCACAACTAATCCACATAAATTATATATCATTTTATAGATAATTGCTTGCTCTACCGGCATTCACAACTAAAAAATTTATTATTGCTATTGTTTTTGCAAATTAATTAATTATTAAAATTATATACATAAAACAGCATTGCTGCCATCTAACGGCTCAACGTCAATATGATTGACGGTCGGTAAAATTTTTGTTTAATTTCAAATCCACTTACGTATAAATAAAGTGGCTCTTTAGCTCATTGCTTTTGTTACTTGCGCCTCTATATGTCAATTTTAGTAAAATATTTGTTTGATCTGTCATTTGAGCTTGATAATGGAATAAATAATAATGCGAAGAATTCGCACGGGTCACGCTAGTCTATTATAATAGAAAGTCATAAAGAAACAAAACGCATTTTTTCAGAACTATATTTCGAATAGTTCTGACGATAATATTGATATAGTTTTACTAGAAATTTACCAACAAATTAAAAATACAATTCGAGACTAGTTTTGAAGACATTCACCGTAATTTTACGCCTGTGACAGATATACTAAACAATACATTCATGCTGTAAAAAAAGAATGTTAATACTTGAAAAAAGTTTAATATAAATATTGTACATCATTTGCATACATTAAGTGTAAATTTCATTATAATAACTAATTAAGGAATTACTCTATTCATTTCATCGCACACTGATTTTCTCAATTTGAAAATTTTTCTCAATTTAAGTGCAAATGGAAAAAGTTTCACTACCTGAAGGGAAGCCGTTTATAGAAGAGTATAAGTATTTTGATGAATTTAAATATTGTATCGACTTTGCGACGCGGACTCTCTCCAAAAGAATTTACCAACCCTTAATTTAGAATTTATTATTAAAATTTATTATATTTCTTGTATTGCAATCTATGAAAAATATATATTTTACGTATCGTATTTATTTTTATTTTCGGAGAAATTTCATGCAATATGTTATTTTTAACAAGAGTAGCAATTAAAATGTGTAGTTTCAATATTTAATGGATACTCAGTGGTTTGTTTGAATTTCATTGATGGATATTCGGAGTTGTCAATGAAGTAAATATCGTTGATAAAACAGTATCATTGAAATTACAATATATATATATATTTATATATATATATATATATATATATATATTCATTATATAAAACAATTTTCTTTCTCGATGGATACTACTTCCTGACTAAATAGTTTCTGATTTAAACTATGGCATACGTCCGAGACCACCGGAAAAAGGGGTTAACTACGTTTTTAATATGTTTAGGAATATTTTGGATGTTTTAAAGCAAAATTAAAATTTAGTTGTAGGATAATGAACAAATTTAGGATGATTATCATCTATAGCATATATCATATTTTGGACAAAATAAAATTGGAAATAAGAATGATAGTAGGAAAATTTCTAAGACGAAAATTTCTTACCAATGTATTTACCTACAGCCAAGTAACAACCGTGCGATCCAAAAAGATAATAAATAAAATTGTTATGAGAAATATGTTTTAAATCAACATGTAGAATTGTGTGGTTTTAGAATTAAATTTTTTCAGCTTAAAGGTCATAAATTAACAAGGATTTCACACTTTATATAGTCTTACAAATGTCCAAATTTTCTAATTTATGCCGGGAGAGACAACTTGTGAATAACAATTTTTATTTCAATCATATAAATAATGAAGTGCGTTGTTCATGAAAAAATTATATTTATTATGTGTATTAATTAATAATTTAAAAAGCAAGGACACCAACATCAAAAATTCAACAGCCATCCGTTATTATTTTCCCAAAATTTCCTTTTAAATAGTAGCTTTTACGCAATAAATTTATTTCTAATTATTTGCTAATTAGAAGAAACCAATATTTAAAACGTTAAGTATTTGACAGACCTAAACAATTATTTGCCCTTTTTATTTCCATTTAAATGACTAACTAACGAAAATTTCATTCCATTCCTAAAGAACCTCCATTTAAATTACTAACTAAACAAAATTTATAATGTCCGTATAGTTTAAACGTAAATGGCAAGCTAATAAAGTTTTCCCAATTTATCTAAACATATAACAGATCTGTGAAATTAACCTGTTTGTGCTTTGAATACATTTACGGAAATTTTGTTGGTAGAAGCACGTTATGAAATTAATATAGCACCAAAATATTGTTTTTGGGAATTGTTGTCCTTTCAGATGTTTGTGTGTTTGTTTGAAAACCCATTATGTAGTAATTTAATTAATAGGGAGCTTTCTGAAGAAGATAGGGGTTGGCTGGCATAATATTTAATATATATTTCATCCAAAGCCTCTTTTAAGAGAATTTAATATTTTTAATAGTTATTTCACATGGCATAATTTCATCGAAAACAAATAATCTCAGTAAATATATCAGTAGGTTACGAATAGTATTTTAAATGGCTCAATGGAATTTTCCACCCGAGTATTAGTGGAGAGTGGAGTGGTGCGGGAGAGAGCGGTACTTGAACAAATAAAGCGGGCAGACGAATGAGGGACGCGTGATTCTTTTTTAATCGTTTTTCACACATACATTTTTTCAATGTTTCATTTATTATATATATAAGTCTAAATTATTCCTAAATATGTTTAAAATTCCAACTTACTCTCAATATTTGCAATTCAATTTATTTGTAGATTTATTATTACGCGGTATATATTTCATTTTTTATACTATTCTCTCTACACATAGAACAAAAACTGTAACATTAGGCTGTGTGTATATTAAAGACATTTCCACAATAATTATTCAGAAAATACCCGGGCACATATTGACAACATGGATGTAGGTGAAATATCTGCCCATATGCCCGTATGCCTTGTTTTATTTTTTCTGCTTTTTATAAAATTGTTCTATTTTGTACGTATTGATCATAAGCATACTATTTTCCCTAGTTTTAAGTTTGAACTTGTTATTATTTAAAGTTTAATTACACATATAGCTTTAGAAATATCCTTTATGTACTTCATTGTTACAATATTTTATTTACATATAATAAAACTGTAGAATTCGTGTGTGTGCATGCACATGCAAGGTTTTTACCAAAACATTATTCCAGGAAACAGAAGCAAAGAGAATATATGCTTTTCGAAATGTTTGTCAGTTTGCTTGTGAGCCTGTTGATTTTTTTGCGCATCACGCAAGAACAAATAAGGGGATTTCTTGATAACGTTTTTATTTCTATTTAGCATGGGGTAAAATAAGCGTTATGTTTTATCACCAAGTAACTGAAAAGGATATAGTGAAAGTATATTTCGTTACAATGTATAATTTCTTAAAAAAAGTTTATTTTTATAATTATTCTTATAAACATATTAACGTTAAATTTAAATTATTAAGTAACAAGCGAAGTATCGGATACATATATTCCAAGTTATAACATTACTAATATCGCATTTTAAAATGTAAGGTCGCCAAAATACTAAGAAATGTTTTCAATGTAAAGAGTTGAACTTCTGCTATTACTATTTAAAATTAAAGTAGAAACTGTTCTGACGGTAAGAATCATGAAAAGTATTTAAATACCTCAATATATTGTCGAAAGTCGACAAAGGTGTTGAAATAATTTGTAGACTAAAGGCCATGAAATTTTTTCTAAGGGTATATCAGACAAAGAGTTTTTTTTCTTTCAAATATAAGAGTAAAATTTGAAACAGAGATCAATTTTGTATAGAACGTAATATCCAAAAGTATATTTTATATCCATATATCATATAATATCGATACAATTCGGTATTATTTCTTGTCATTTGTGTTCTTAATAAATAACGAAGATGAATACAAACAGGATCAGAAATGAAGAAATTTAGTTAAATAATAAAATTTTTGGATGTTTTATTGTTTACTGTTCATGATTTTGCAGCTTTTGTTTTTAGTTATAAAGATTATATTAGATGATTTAAATTTCGATTCGAATTGAACCCTTGATTATTGTAACCCTCTTATTAAATTTTTACATACAGTTTATAGTCATCAATAATACTCGATTTCTCCAGACGATTGAAAATATTATCAAAACTATTTATTTAGAATAAAAAGAACTGAAATCTCCAAATAACACCAAAATGAGGATTAGTGTATGAATTTTATTAGTTACAACTTAAATATTCTCGGAAAATTTTAAATTCTGATGACTTAAAACTTTAAGCCATAAAAAATATCATTGCGGTGTCATTATTTTTAACAAATTATGTTAGTCTCCTTCCCCATATGCAAATTTTCATAATTCATAAGGATATTCGTTTTATGCACCCACAATTTTTTAAAAAAATTTTTACCTTATTAATTAAAAATTAGACTTAATTAAAAATTTAGACTTTGCTGATGTTGGTGAACATTGCTCATTAATACTAATTACTTGGGATTTAAACAGCAGCAAAAGCAAGATAAAAATTATATTTTGCACGCCAAAACTTTAAATACCACTTACCCCTTTAAATACCACTTTAAATACCTTATGTTTCACATTAGGTATAACAAAGCAGCAACTGTTTTGGTTGTATAGAATTGACATAATGAAAATTCACTCACTGCAATTAGCAAAGTTCATTTTAAACCTCTTTTGTCGTGGGTAACGTACATCTCACTTTACCCAAAAATAAATGTGAAGATCTTTGCTTGACCCCGGATAATATGAAGGAAAGAATTTTTATAAGACTCTTTACCACTTCTTATATATCAGACTTTCTCATAAACATGCGTGTAGATTTGTTAAAGGGTTAGATTTGTAAAGGGGTTGTTATTAATTTTTAACCGCTGATGTTCTGCGTGGTATGCACATAGGTATTGATATATTTTTCTAACCAATCGAAGCCTTATTGAAACTATAACGAAAAGATATGATTTAGCAAAATACGGCGTTTTTGTAAACGCAATTTTATATATCTGGTTTCAAAATGAAACAATTTTTAGTACAAAGCGGTCAATATACATTAAAAAAGCAATTCTTCTAATGGAGCTATTAGAGACCATTTATAAAATATGCAGCAAGAAACAAAAATAGGATATTCTTTTATTCTCTATTAAGTTGTTAAGTTCTAGGAGTGTTGAATATATTTGGAGTTAATTTTGTAGAAATTCATTATTCACAAGTAAATTAAACTGTGTAATGTAGTATTATTTCTACTTTATTTAAGTAAAACGTACTTAAAAAAAGTGGAAATAATACTACATCACGTAGTTTTATTTTATTGTGAATTTCCAGAATCTTACAGAGGAATTGTTTATTGACTAGAGGGAAAGTTTTTAATCAAAATAAATTATTACGATAATAAACGTAGTAACGTTTTATTTTACTTAGTAGCCAACTAGTAAATTTTATATTCGCTCCTGTTATGCAGATACGGAAATAATTCGAGTATTGAGTTCGATTAAGAATTTTCATTTCACAAACACTTTCCCTAGTCGCAATTATGCTTACCAAATTAATTCAGTAATTAATGTTACTTCATATTTTATATAGAGATAAAATCGATTTTATATATTCTCAACTGCAACACAGGAGATTTAATTTTGCCTCGATTGCAGATTTTGTTCTTATATAGACGGTGGATTCATTTGGAATAGCAAGAACTTGAATTCCTAAACTTCTTCAAGGCAAAATTTTATATTTTTACATTTTTCGCTGAGAAATACTGTATATTGTGATAATAATTTCTTTTAATATTTTCAACTTTTTGACATAATTTCATTTAAATGATTGAATATCCTAAGAGGAGCAAAAACAAACAAAAAGCTAAATGATTCAGTGATCGCTGTATCGCCTTGTATCTCTATCTCTATGATTCTCTATGGCTCTCTACGACGATGCTACCAATTTATCAACCACCTATTCGTATATATATCTTTGCATCTGAATAAATCATACTCCGATATTATTACTCCAGAAAAAATTTCTTACCTTACCTTAATTTTTGGAAATTTGTTATTTAAATATATATAAAATTAGTGCATGTAATAAAATTATAAATATTTTTCAATGATAATTATGAAAACAATTCAGAAAATCGATTTTGTATTGGTTATTGTTTTTTTGTAGTTTAATTATCTTTTAAAGTACAGAATACAATAATATTGAAACATAAAGGTAAGAAAAAATTCTAAATATTGAGAAAAGATACAGAGTTTATTTTTCGTAATTTTGCAGCTAATTATATTTTATAATATATCTAACAGTACATGATAACATCCCACATAGCTGTAACATAATTGAAGAAAATTCTTTTAGGGTGTTATGAAAATAATATAGTAAAAATTGTGATTTACCTTAGAAGTCAGGATCAGCAAATGTGTTTTTCTATCCAACCGTTTCTCAAACTGATTTATCCGGATTGAAAATATATAATGTTAGAAGCACAAATTCACCTGGCGTAAATTACATATTTTTTGCAATGTCTTTAAATATACGCAGAGTAGTTAAAATGTTATTTCCAAAAAGTAAGAATAGTCATATAACAATTTAAAAAATGTAAAAATGAGATGCTTATTTCATACTCATATACTAACACAAGTAGAAACTTCTGTTACCATAATCAATAATAAAAAATTCAAATAAATTAGCTATCTGGTTAGAGGAAATGCATTACAACATATTAAAGAATTACTTTACTCTTGTAGAAATTATCAAAGCCCGCTTCCTAAAATTACTGAGCCAACGAGTGGTTGGGGACTTGGAAAGTACAGATAACACATCCACTATTATTACAATATAGATAAAGAGTCTCCAGGTATGATTGAAACTTTTGTAGTCACCCTAGGCAATTATGGATAAGAATTTTACGTGTATGTCGTTTAGAAAAAAATAAGGTGATTTTATACACATCGAAAAAATTAACAAAGCGCAGTATGTCCTTTGATTGTGGGTCTGTTAAATAATTGTTTAAATTAACTTGATCAGGAAATAAAAGAGTGTAACGATAATCTTCTTAAGCGCAAAAACGTAAATTCTTGGTATGTTCTAAATATTACCTTATAATTATTCTTCATTATATTCAATTAAAAATTTATCATTGTCATCATTATTTTAAATAATTTCCACGACTTTTAGTTTTGATGTATTTAAAGACAATAGAGTTAATTTATTACTCGATTAATTTAATGTAGAATGTAGATTAAAATCGCACAGTGAGTTAATTCACTCTACGAGTGCTACATGTTTGTCAAATATACAGGCTAATACACAATGGCGAATGATGACGTCCACCCAATTTTAAACTTAGGTGCAAAATTAAAATCAATCGAAACACCATGCTGATATGAATTTAATAAAATGATTTCTAAATCAGCTGTAAGAGGGTTTTATGGATGCAGAATGATCATTTGGTTACCTATTAATTCGTTTTACGAGTGCAAAATAAAATATTAATCACTATTCACCTAGATGTATATACATACACAACACATATATATATATATATATATATATATATATATATATATATATATATATATATATATATATATATATATATATATGGTAAAGCATTTTTTGGTACTTAAATTACATTGTACACAATATTATTTTTAATAGCTCTATTTCTTAACTACAGTAACGAGAAAACAGCATAAAATTTATTTTGCTTAAATATGCTAAAAAAAGAATTTACAGAAACATTGTGGCTCTCAATAAAATGAGGCTGAAGAAACAATTTCAGTTTACTGGCTTTGATTTGTGAAAAAATTCAATTTAATTTCTTTTAATTAATAAACAAGCTTCCATATTAAGTAAATGTTTGACAATACTCCGCGAATTGTGTTTACACAGAGCCTGAACAAACAGTAATAAATTGCTTGTCTGTTAGGAAATGTTTAATTTCAAATTGACTGACGAAATATTGACATACTCCAAGATAATATTAACAGGAAAAACAACTAGAAGTGTCTCATTTATGAAAGTTATTAGGATTGTTATATATAAGTAGGGAAATATAAATGTCTCTAGAGGTATATTAAAATAACAGATGTACTGATATTTATTGAGTTATGTAATGGCTGTAACTTCAAATGTAGATAAGCAATATCATAATCTTGTGAATGCGTTTTCAAAGGTTTTATAATTTCTGCAATAATGTTTTATGGACTTTATAATTTGATTCAGAAAAAGGAAGTTCCTCTTCTTCGGAATTGAACATTTGAGACTATAAATGGTAGTTTTTGATCCCTCGAGTGAAAAACCCCTTCGATGTAAATCGTGGTCAAAATTGTAATATAGAATAAAAAATACTTTAAAATGATTCGGAGGTATGAAAAGCCACCATTGTCAAAATAGTTCTTTGAATTAAAAAGGCAGTTAGTAAAAGGTTTGGGTATTATTGATTTTCTTTTCCAATTCGCACCATACCATAAAATTTAAACTGATGCATCTAAGTAACCGTCAAAAATATGTAACATTACAGTCTTTAACCAAGTCCAGCATATTAACAAAAACTAGAGCATTTTCTAAACTGGAAAATGAATAGTTAGAACATTTGAAAAATAACGTGATACATGAAAAAATTCCAATTTGAATAACTCATATTGGAAAGAAAGTATCAAATATTCTACCATTACCTGAGAGGGTCTCTAGAATTAAAAAACATTTAAGAAATCAGGCTGTAGTTTAAAATATATGTTGAAATAATGTTATGTATTATATTTTTTAACAAACAATTCTTACAATATAATTTTGTGAACTAATAATTGTGACTCATTTGGATTATTGTGTGAGTGGTAGTTCTTTGTACATGGTGTGACACAAAAAAATATTTTATAAATCTTGAACACATAATTAGACCTCTTATCTTTTATTTTTGATATTACAGTACCTACATCTCTTGTATGAAAATTTCACCAACCAGTGTCATTCTTTGCTGCCTGGACGGACTTCACCTGGTATTCGTAATCTGCCTTTTTTCTTTCTTCAAGAAAAAAGAATCTTGTTTTTTGGGATCTTCGTAATCAGCTAAAAACAATCCAAAACCTCTGTGTACGTTGTTTCTACTATCATTGCCATTTCTACATATAATATAGGATTTCATAATAGCAGATTCGAATGGGAACCATAAGAGGCATACCCATGACTTATTTCATTTTCTACCAATGGAGTAGGAACTTCCGAAAGATAAGAATGTTCTTCATTCATACTTTTATAGATGTCTATTGTATACAAATATCCAGTCGTGGTACCATATTGACTTTAAGCCGCGTTTTATGGACTTGTCTGATATAAATATTGCTTTTTATTCTCGTGCCCTTTTAATTATATCATTGTAAACATATCATTGTAAACATTGTGACAATTATATTGTAAGAACTTTTGTTAAAAAATATAATACATAACATTATTTCAACATATATTTTAAACTGCAGCCAGATTTTTTAATTGTTTTTTAATTCTAGAGACCCGTTATGATTTATGTCTTAAAGTGACAAGAATATAAGTTGTGCGTTTTTACCGTGGATTTTATGTTTAGACTCTCGAATCAGTATAAATATCAAGTTTACATTTTTGCTGTCGCAAAATTCAGCTTTGAACTCTTGTCAAAAAAAAATGGTAAATAATTTAAATGCAGAAGATCAATTGCAGGTTTTGGCTTAAGGGATTCTCTGTATTCAGTCAAAAAATTAAATACAGAAACATTACTGATACTCGCGATAAGAAAATAGTGACGGAACACTTCGAGAAAGTTTTATAACCGTACGGTGTTTGTGACAAAAAAATTTTGTAAAAAATACGAAAAGAATGAATAAAAAATAATTAATTCCGATTGTTTTATTGAAATTACACTGACCCAGTTAAAAATCAAAACTAAAAATTTTGAGTCTTCATGAAGCAATTGGCTTCGGTAAAAAGATCTTCAGCTGCAAGAACTGCAGAAGTTCAAGAGATTCGTTTTGTATTACCAGGTCCAGGTACCAGTAAATGTAATTGTTTCAGAAAGTTAGCGATTTATCGTTAGTTGCGAGAAATCGTTAAAATTTAAATGCTCTTGAGTGACGATCGTTATTTTTTTATTATAATTTGTTAATCAGATAATATGGTCTGTTAGAATTGAATATCATTTTCAGGTTAAGAATAATTTTTCTCAGTGGCGTTGTGCTATTTTATACGCGTACTCCACAACACTATATGGAATATAATTTTGGATAATCCAATCCATCTTTTCGAGTTCAGCCATGAAAAATCAGTGAAAAATACAGAAATTTTTGAAAATTACGAATTCCAAAGTAGGGCTACTTGTGGCTACGGTGGCATTATTAACTTATGAGTAGTTGGCTAAGATTATAACTCCGATCATGATAATAAATTAACGATAAATTTCCAAGAGACCTGTAATAATTTTTGTTCTTCTTCTAATTAAAGCACGATCAATCAAAAATATTCTCACACATTGGCAAAAAACTGCTTATAAAATTAATATAGCTTAACTGATAAAACAGAACGGATAGAATGAATCCCTAATGGCCGATAAAATAGTCGGGCATGAATTACAATTTAAAAATTCATTATACACGTGTAATTTCCGTACACGTGTATCGACCCTCTATATATTTTTTTTGTTTTACATAATCGGCTCGGAATAAATTTAACCAAGTTATATTTCACAAATAAGTAAGTAAGTCCTATATATATACCAAAATGTAATTTTGTAGGTGTTGCTTAAAGACGGCTAATAGGAAATCAAATAACAAAAAATATGTTAAAGACAGTATGATAAAAATTTGCATATTTTAAATACCTAAAATTTTACTTCATTTGTTTTCTAAGAAACACAAAGTGGTTACTAATATCTTTTAAGCAACCGACAGAGTTTTATCCGTTGCAATAACTTTTACTAATTCAGATTTAAATACTATTTCGTCCAATGTATTTCATTTTTATAAGCACATATATTATCATGATACAAGTATATTGAGTTCCAGTTTTTTCTTTAATTGTTGGCTCACTACAACCTTGAGTATCATAAATTTTGTTATCATCCTAATAAACGAGAAATCTAAAAATCAAGACAAAAACAATAATAATATGTATTAATTTATAATGACAACAAAATACTTAACTTTAATTTAAGTTATGAATTTAACTTATGTTTTTCTAAATAAATATTTAATATATTCTAATTAAAAAGTCTATCAGAATGCTGTCTCAAAATTATGGAATTAATTATAAGTTATTCCGTGTACGTAAAATTACATGGTAGTCGATTTTTAAAATGGCACTGCAGGAGAAAATTCTATGAATTTAACATTTATTTAATAATCAATTATACATTATTTTAATATCACTCCTCATGTCAATTTCCTACAAATAACAGACTTTAACGTCAATATTAAACCAACAAATAACAAAATTTAAAAGCTATAAGCCAAACTAGAGTTTGAACTCAATTTAACGATACAGTTAATACGAAAAAAATATCACAATATTACCGAAGAAGTCATATTTTCTTGCCGACATGTGTTGTGAGTATCCATTAGGGTATATTAAGCATAAAAATAAATATATTTATAAAGTCTACTTTTGCACTAAGCGTCAGGCGGTAAGAGAACACACTTCGTTTTGCGCCGCCTCGTTTTGTGCCATTTATATAATCCTTATAAAAGTGTGCCGCGAACATACACGCATCGAAATATTTTTGTATAATGAGCGGAAGTATTTTTCGGGTATATATATATATATATATATATATATATATATATATATATATATATATATTATAATTCACAATAAGGAAGTATCCTTTGAGCAAAACAATAAATTCACTAGGACTAAAAATTATATACAGAAGAAAATACGAAAATCCATCGGCACCATCATAATAATTATGCCGGTTATAATAGTACCTAAAAAAACTTGCAGTCAATAATAGGGAAAATTAATTAGGAAGACATGAGTTCCATTTAAAACCGCCATATTAGGACCAATCGCTTTATTAAAACCTTTTTTTCGGTGTATATATGAACTTATCGGAACTTTGAGAGGGTTCTTAGATAAGCAACATTTGGTAGGCGCTCGGCCATGCGAATTTGTACCCCGACTCCCAGCGGGACTGGCGGGCAGGTGAACAGGCAGGCTGGTGTGCAGGTGAGCGGGCACGAACTCGATCTACACGCAACCAAATTTATATTTACTACGTAAATGTACTACTTTGTATGAAACACAAGTTGGAGGAAATGAGATTTAGAATCATATTAGGTTAGCAACTTATAAACTCGCCATTTTTTTCAACGATTTCTGAAACGTTATAGGAGTTTCTAGAATATTTCTTGTAGGGTACATAAAGAGTACGGCATTCAAACTCCTGTTTAGTTTGCAATTGAATAATCGGCGAGCAAGGAATAAATTAAAAATTTAATTATTTGAAGTGAACTTCGGGGACTCTCATTTCTTCAATGTCGTTAAGGGCGAAAGACCAGCAAAGCATCACGCAAAATATACACAAAGCTTAATGACGGTATACCCTCTTACAACTCAGCCAAGCAACGAAAAAAAAATTCCAAACATTCATAGAAGGGAACTTTGCCCTGTCCAATAAACCTCAATCAAAATGACCTCCTTTAACTGGTTTCAAAATTTAAAAATCTTATTGAAATCTCCGATGAAGTTCTCGTTGTTTCTCAAAGTTGTTTTTTCATTGCTCTTATGCTGCAAAGGAAAAACAACTTCGTGCTTTGAGAAAGAAGGGGAAATATGCGTTTCATATGAGCTAACACCCTTTCCACTTCAGAGGGGAGCTAATGTGTGCTTGGAACTACGGAATTCCCATCGTACCAATGAGAGGCTAAAGTATTTATTTACAGGAGATTAAAATGATTGAACATACATTTCCGTTTTATCTCATTCTGCATCTCATACGAAGAGAAATTGAGTAACGAAGCGAAATCTACTAAAATGCAGCCTGCATGAGTTAAGAAACCTTTATAAAATAAGCTATCCCCCTCATAGTTTGGAAAGAAAACCTTATCCTAAATGTTATACAAAATCGTTCGAGGTCAACTTTGTGATTATATATATTCACAAAACGTTATTTCAAAGGTCTACCTAAGATAGACTAATAAAGAAAAATAGTTATGGATTTGTTGTGTGATTTTTCAGCTACCCATATCTGTAAATATTTTACTCAGAAGCTATCGAACTAATTTCAAAGTGATTTTGACTATGATTTTACTGGAGTAAAAATTAAGATCTTTTGGCTCAATAAAATATTCTCAGTAGAAATTTTAGCATCCCATTAAAAATATCAAGTCATTGAAATAATGCTTTAGTTAAATGAAATAATTTCTAGGTAAACTCTTCAATATCATATTGCTGGTTGTAAATCATTATAAAAATGTTACATAATAAATACAAATGTGATGCCCTCTATCATAGACTTTCGTTATTAGAGATGATAATTATTTGCTACCTCTGTTGAGATAAATATGACTTTCCATCTATACTGAGTCAGATACACATTCGAACTCCTAAACTAACTCATGACATTTTCCATTTCACATTGATAACGCACGAACAAACGCCCGTGTCGGTATCAAAGCACTGCTACGGCAGTTGTTGCGACTTGTACAATAAAGAGATGTTGTCTCTTGACATCCTTGCAAGTTCACGCCGCCGGTTTATATCAGATATAAAGAACAGGCTCCGTGAAATTTATGCACAACGGACAGATCACTGATTTCACTTTTACTCTTATTTTATTTATGGTTTATATGAATTAGTTAAATACAGCTCCTTACAGAGATAACATATAGTCTATAAACGCAGCTTTATTTAGTTTATAATTCATGACATGCGTTTTCTTTCCTGATTTTATGTCTTCTTCAAACGAAATATTGTTTCTCTTATTTAATTTAACAATTTCGTATTCATAATTGCACCTAATTAGTTATTATATACAAGTGTTTATTTTTCCACTTTACATTAAATAAATGAATAGAGACATTTTATGAAAGAGAAGCTTCAGTAAAAAAAGATAATATTCTTCACATAAATAAAACATAACCGAATTTTTCTGTCATACAAAATTCATTTTTTTTAAATTTATTTGGATATGCTCGTTATAGGTAATAAACATGTAAAATTTTATAATGTGCATTTCATGGCCTATAATAAGCTCTTCATATTTTATATGGACAACAATATAAAATATTTTAAGTAACATTGCCTTATTTTATTCCTAGTAGTTATGTAAAAGACGAAAAGGCTTTCAAAATTTTAAAATATCTTGGTATTGCAATAAAATTTCCTACTGTTTAACAATATGCTTTCTGACATGTTCATATTAATTACACTTACGTCAATATAAATCTTTTTTTATTAGTATGAAGTAATTGCATAATGACATATTTTAAGTAATGGTAAATTAGAGAAAAATGGTACTAGAAATAAATGAAAAAGAGAAACAAACAATATTGAAAACTGTTTTATTTACCATATCGACACTTTCAAAAAAATTATTTCGATAAAATGAATGTACAATTTGAAATGTCAGTATTAAATTTTTTTTTTCTTAAAATTTATTAAATTGTTTTTTTCTAAAAAGATGTACACAATTTTCTTTTGCGGTTCAATATGGTAAACTTTTCTATTCTTTAATATGAGTTTTTGCTGCTTTTTTTATCGGAAATTGAATCTGTCCTAATACGATAGATTGAAATATGTATATTTCGTTGCACCCTTTTAGCTTCTATGGCTCTGAAGGGTGTTTCTTTTTTACTAAATATTATAAATTATTCTCTACTGCTTTCAAAATCAATATTAAAGCTGAAGATAAGACATGTGGCAACCTTGGTGATTAAAATTTAAGGGCAGTTTTCATAGGTTCCTAGTTTAATTTTTAGACACAAAGGTAATTTCAATATTAATTTGTTGCAGCGGCTACAAAATGAATGCAATTAAAGCATAAATTATATATTTACTTTTTAATGTTTATTTTTACACACGATTTATTGTTACAGAAAGAATATCTTCCAGTCAGCCATGAACGAGGAATGTAAATAATTGATTAAAAAGTGGACTGTAAATAACTAAATTTAAAGCAAAATTAAATTGACAGATATAAACGATTTTTGGCCTACATCATGAAAATAAATAATGAATGATTGTGAATATCTTGCAAATGGTACTGAATAAGTAAAGGCAAGTATAACTTTTGGACTACTTTTGAAGGCTTATATGGACGATGAATTTTTGATATTAGCATATAATTCAATGATATTTCACAACTTAGCAGTGTAAGAAATCAATTAGTTTTCATTAAAAGATGAACAAAATTTAGGTATAAGAAGCATGCACAAGTTTTCATAACGTAAATTTAAGCATTGTTGATTTTTTCACACACCTATGCAATTAAAGCAATAGTTATTTATTCAAAAGAGGGCTATTTATTAAGATGAATGTGAGCTTTTTAAATCTATGTTCACATAAATATAAATTATATAACCTAATCTTTTTAATTAATTTCTATTACGAAATTTAAGATAAAAAATTACAAAAATATATTTACACAAGTTAACTTGTGTAAATATATTTTTGTAATTTTTTTAAATTTTTTTTTTTGTAATTTTTTTAAAATTTTTTTTTAAATTTTTTTTTTAAATTGGATATAAAAAACATTATCTCAGATAAATCGTTATTAAAGACATGTTTATAAAAGAAATGCATTTTCAGGAGAGTTTAATACTCTTCTAATATTCCATTTTATTATAAACCACTTTCCATTCGTTATTTTGCCTTCTAACCAAACAAATCGATTTAAAGCTGACTTTGCCTCGAATCGCTACTTACTTAAAATATGATTGTAGAAAATGAACTTTTTCGTATACTAATACCGAACAAGTTTACAACTTAAGTATTTGCTTAGAAGATCAAGTATTTTAGTGCCCTACTTGATTCGGTCAACTTTGCTAAAAGTGCAAAGAAGAATAATAGTTGTTTTCTGGCAAATGTGATATTTTTAATCGTCTTTTTTCTTCTGGCAATCTCTCTGTGTTTCCTCAAATTTTGAAAGACGCACTCATTCACAAATTCACATGAGCTTAATTTTTTTAATCTAGTTGCTTTTAAACAATTTTTTTTAACATTAAAAGTACTGTTTTATTTTTTTTAATATATAGGCATAAATATCATATAGATATAAAAACAAAAATGAGAGGATAACTACATGAACTGTTTTCATTAAATTGTTTGCAAACTGACTAAGGGATGATAAAGTACTTTAATCAGAAGTATGAAGATTGAAATCCTCAATAACTTTCGGTGGGCATATCGTCATGCATATAACAGTAATTAGTAATTAGTACTGACAATTATTCTTTTTGAACCAAATTACAAATATTGAAAGATTGTTTCCAAGGATTGTAGCCGAGACAAGTGCGTTCCATTAGAAATTGCCGAGAAATGGCAAGATGAAAAAAACTATATATTTAAAATTGATTCACGAAATATATAAGTCGCCCTGAACTTTTTTTATAAAAAAATTTACATTTTGTATAATTTTAGATCTTTACATCAAAATATGTTTTTTATTTTAGATCATAATAATTATGAATTATTTTTACTTCGCAAGTAACGAATTTAAAAAATGCCTCATTAAAGTAAAATAAGGAAAAAGAAATTGACTTGTGAAGTATTGCATTAAAAGGAAGTGGAATCTTGGAAATTCGTCCTTACCTTTTTCTATATACTTTTGCTTCGCGTGTAGTGAATTTGAAAATAAAATTATTAAAGTGATATAAGATAAAGGAATATACTTGGTAAAAAAAGCTGCCTTCATAAATCCTTCCTTCTTGTCATTTGTATTTTAAAATATTTATGTATACGCGATTAATTCACGTATCAAATATTTACTTCTTCGTAATACACTATTTCCACAATTACCAAGTACAAATCTATTATCGAGATTTGATACGGATAGTGGATGAAAAATATATTCACTTTTTTACATTTAAGATAATTTTGCAGCGAAGCAAAACTTTTAAAAAATTGACCAGAGCAAATATAAACAGATCGATTTATTCTTTAAATAAGCTGTTGTTTTTGAAGTAATCAATTTTCATAACGTTATTGTACATAATATACATAAACTAACGAATTGTCAAATGGAATTTAAAAAGTTTTATTTACTAAAATTTATCTGAATTTAGAAATAAGGTGAGTTTAAATTATATTTTAATAAATATTTGAAATAAATAAGAGATAAAACAGCTTTATCCTTTCTTTTTGATAATTGTGAAATACGTCACCGAAATATTAAAAACACTAGAAAGTGTCTGAAAGGAGAAATCCAAAAGGACAAGAACTGAACAAAAGCTGAATAAAAATTTATTAATATCGAAAATAGCGGAAGAATGACGTGGAATAGCGATTCGGTGAAAATTTTTAATTAGTCATATTAGGGCTGAAGCTAGCGTTTGTATTATGAAATCTCATACAAGTTTATGGCAAACGTATATTATTTTTTCTTATTTAAAATGAAGTTTAATATCTCAACTTGTTTTTGATTGCAAAATGCATATTCTCACGACTTCATGAACTGTATGAAAGGTGTATTGGTACATATAAATACAATTGATGTGCTAAAAGAGAAATATATAGTCTCAATAAAAGCGTTCAGAAAGTTGCTTTTTTATTTTAATATTCACGGGCACAGCAAATTTAATACAAAATATAAATTAAAACGACTAGTGTAATGGTATTACATTGTTGTTTACATCAGAATAATTGTCGCCACCCGCTGTAATAAATTGTTAAAAATTGATATTCGTTAGCTCGATTTAATATAATTCAGGTTTTATTGAGGAGTATCTTTAGCATATAATTAAACAAGTTTTTGTATCACTAGATTTCCGTACCTCCAAGGCAACCCGTATAGGATCACTTCGTTGTTCGTCTGTCGGTCTGTCAAGACCCTTTTTATAAGGAACGCGGTAATGTATAAAGTTGAAATTAATATCAAATTCTTAGGTATATGGTCCGTCAAAGTTTTCAAAAATCAAGCTGCTAAGTCAACATTATAAAAAAACCTAAAAATACGGCCATTTATGCCGCAAATTTTGACACTATCAAATAAATCAAAACTTATAGGGTACTTCCCGTTGACCTAGAATCATTAAATTACCAAGAAGGAAGGTCTCACAACACAAGTAAAGGAATATATCCAAAAAGTGTTAAGTTGTAGTTGCATCATATAAACAAATATTTATTTATATATACGCTGTAAAAGATAGAGTGTTCTAAAAAATTAAACTTTTATGAAGAGTTTAATGGGAATATTATGCATAATCAAATGTTTACGAACACATAAATATGCGCGGTACTCTCGTAGTGCGAATTCCACCTGTACTTGACTTTTTTTAAAGTTATATCAAAATGACACAAAAAATGGAAGTTGTAATCCGTCCATATTTTTATAATTAATATCAATTTACTAATGAAGGGCGCTGTCACTACACATCCGATTATTATAAATGAAACAAAACGTTAAGAATTCAGAATTAGTAAACTAATTTTCATTTAATATCTAGCACTAGTCTTGCAAATAAGGCGGATAGTTAAAACTTGTAAATTAATTAATTTAGTGTTAATTGAATATAGTCAAAAAACGACTGACAGTGTAGGATCGTTAATGATTTTTTGCCTTGCCCGGATAATGGTCGTCCGTGATAAATTTATTTAAATTTAACTTCATCGATTTCTTATGTTTATCGTTATAGCGTTCATATAAACTAACAGGAATGTATATAATCTTTCCAACTTTATTGATATTTATTTTACGGTCTGTTTGTAAAATATATATTAAAATGCGGATTCTGAAGAAATTTAATAAATACTTAAAAAAATCAGTTTTTGATTATAAGGGAAGAATTTCAGGATACTCATTAGAATTTCAGATACCAAGTAGAATTTCAGGAATGAGTATATAGAACGGTAAATATGAAATAAAGTAACATGACGAAGAAACAGTAAAAATTCCTTTTCATTTTGATGATGCCTTCAAGCTTACTTTGATATTAAAAAGTATTTACATCAGATACGAAGATCGGCTGTAAGAGATAGCTCTCGTAGCAATAAGTGCGCCATATATATATATATATATATATATATATATATATATGTAAATATTGAAAATATATATTTTTATTATCTTATTTGCTTATTTATTTATATAAATATAAATACAATTATTTATATACTTTAATATAAATTTATAAATAAACGTAAGCAATATTATTTTCGAAATTTGTAATATACCTATCTAATACATTGTTTTGAAATCTGTTGCTATTACATCGATTTATAGCAAAAGGTAACATTAAAATTTGCATTTAATTCATGTTTTAACTTATTAGTCGTGTTATTTTCACATTCCACTAATATATGTCACCTTATTGAGTTAAAGAACTATACGTGAATAGGTGTCAAATCGATATTATTACATAAAATTACATTGATTTATTTAAGTGGAAAATTTTGATAGACCAATGAATTTTACCCTTCTTTATTCAATATCACTAATTAGTGTAAATTCCAAGAACAAAAGTCAATGAAATCGTATTTTCACCGTGCTTACTCAATATGTTGGAAAATAAACCGTTTTCCTTGCTTTATTTACCGTTTCGATCATTTAAGTCTATTTTAGGTTAATATTGCCTCTAACCGCTGCTTATATGAAAAAGCATTGACGAAAATCTTTATTTTACATACAGAGGAGGGATGTACATTCAACTAAATGTGAGAAAAGACTTTTTGCTTTCTCCGATCCAGTTTTACGACTTAGACCCTTTCTCTAAAATGGCATAAAGTTGAGCTTTTCTTCAATTCTACTCAACTTGCATTATTATCGCGTAAAGAGAGTTGTTGCCTTACACAAATTATTTATGATCAACCTAGGTTTTACCAACATCTTAAAATAACTATAAAATTTACCAAAGTATATTTTTGGATGGAATGTTCCCCACTTTGAATCACTTGAGTCTCTTTAATGAATAGCAGGAAACTTTAGGAATTACAGGTAATAAAATTTTACTGTAATTTCAATATAAAATTGAAAGTCGAAATAATTTTTTCATACGTAGACATACTACATTCAATGCAGATCTTAATGAGTAAAAATTGTCTCGTCCATGATATTGATAAAACTGTATTAAAATAAAATAAAATATGCAGACCTAAATTTTATAAAACTAATATAAACTAATATAAGAACATGTTCATTTTAATATATCTTTGATAGCAACTGCTGAGAATTTTTAATATCTGAAGAAGATTTATACGCATAGAACCACAGAACAAAGAATAAATGGAAATGGTCTGTTGGCGTGATGAGCGCGCCACACATAAGCAACGCTCTGCTTATTTTAAAATAAGTGCATCTCGCCCTATATTAGTTTGTTGTTCGTTGAGATGCCAGAAAGTGCTCTGTTATTCTTGTGCAAAGATATATAAATATAATTTGATGTGCAATTGCGTTGTGCAAAAACGAAAGCCGTACACAAATTCTTAATAAAGATGGTATTTTTTACCCATATGGTAAAAAATATGTATGACGATTTTTCGAATTTATTTCGATGTGTGGCAATTAACCTGACATTTCTTTTTATGCCGCCGATGTTCAACGACAATGAATTGTAGGGCTGCACCACGTCATTTTAGATATCGACTATCGATATTTTTGCAAGTAGATAAATGTATATCAATGTAAAAATTTTATTTTTTTTTAAATATTTGTATTTCTTAAAAATTATCACCATGTAAAGTTAAAATGTAAGAAATGTTCACCAATTTCTGAATATACGCGCTGTGGTATAAATTCTTTAGATAGACCTATTTTTCTTATCTTATATTAATATGATTTGATTAAATTGTGTTTATTTTATTTTTATTTTTATTTCGTAAAATATTTATTTTTAAATTTCCCAAAGAAGGGGCTGTTAAAGAAAAATCGATTGAAGTTGCGGCTCGCAAAAATAATTTTCTACAAATTTAAGCACAATATGTTCAGAACTTTTTAAAGACAATGAAATAATTTTAAAAAAAAACCGCAGAAGAGGTTTCTATATCCTGAAGTAAAACTAACCATAATTATTTGGACATGTGATAAGGTGAGTGAGTTCGGAAAATATATGCTAAGTTAAAAAGAGCATACTTATGAAATGAAACAAATATTGTTTGAGAATATTTTTAGGAATTCGTGTAAAAAATATTTATCTTTCATAAAAATGTCGATGTTTAGATGAATATAAATGTGAGGAGTTACACTATTAAAAGACGTAGTATTAAAGTGTTTGCTTAACATAAGTACAATCGCTTTTATGTTTTAAAGTATGTATTTTCCAAATCACTTCCTTTCGCACTTTTGCACTCAGCTTTCAGAACTTTAGCATTATCATTTGCACTTTTGCTTATTAAAAGCTTACGATTATATTAAAGAAACATATGATTACCGCCTCCTTATCCTTGCACCAAATGGTACGAGTCCGCATTGGTAACGCAGGTTTCACTATAAAATCGTTGAAAACTTTAAAATGAAAAGTGGACAATTAAGCACAACAATTTTTGGTAATCTTATTGATGAAATGGCGATATGTCAACGAATTTAATGGGATGGTAAAGAATTTTAAGGATATATAGATACAGGGGAAAAGCAAAAGGAAATGATTTTTAGCTTAAGTCAAAAAGCTCTACTTTTTTCTTAACAGCTATTAACAGTAATTGGAAAATTTCTGTAGGATATTTTCTTGTAAATGTTATAATATGAGTTCAAAGAGCAAATTCAGTTAAATAATTTTTAGAGCTCCTGCACAAAAAAAATCAAAATAATTTCCTTGACTTTGATGGGTGCGCAGCAAATAGAACCAGATTAAAAAAACATGGAGCATCTGTAGAAAAATCCAAAATGATTGTTTCCCATACAATCACAAAAGATCCTATCGCACCAATATTGGATCTTGCACATATGCTCAAATTTATAAGAAATGCATTTCATGTATATGAAACCTTTGCATATAATTATGGAAATCAGGTTAGACGGAAATATTTAGAAAAATTTAATAGTATTCAAGAAACAGAACAGTTTCACTTAATCAATGTACTTCGTTGAATACGCATTGACTCCCAAAATCATAAAATGAAATTTAAACTGGCTGGTCAGTTATTCAGCAATAGTATAGCTGACACACTTTTACATTTCAAAAATTAATTAAAACTCCCTAAATTTTAGAGATAGTCAAGACTGATAATTTTAATGCAAAAGTATGTGTATATTCGGTTCTGAGAAACCGCTATGTGCCGAAAATTATAATATCGTATTGCCTTCATTGGAAAAAAGTACTGCATATTTAAAACCCTAGAACATTTTTCTTTTCTTGGGTTTTATAAGTTGTATTTATGTACGGCAATACTGCAAACATTTTTATTCACAATTTATTGCAAGAAAGTTACTTACTTATTTACCATTTTACAAAGACATGGCGGTTTTTAGGTTACCTCGAATTGTCATTTTTAACATACGTTCACTTGGTGATTCAAATAATAACCCCACCTTGAGACAATTCAAGTCAACATATGAAAAACTTTTGATAAAATGAAGAAATTTCTATTTTGCATTTTTCTTCCGCCCTTGAATATATTAAGAATACCACTAACCACTTTTGAAGAAATTCAAGAGAGTTTTGAAGAAGCAACTGAAACAGAAATCATCAATGACTATTCAAAATTCAGTTACCAGGTTTTAACTTATATCTCTGGATTTGTTGAGCATATTTTAATGAGGAAAATCCATCACGAGACTTGTATATGTGCATAATTAGCTAGAGAATAAACTCAAGAACAAAGTTTTATAGTAGCAACAGATATAGATTATATTCATCTCAAGATGTTATTAATATATATGAATGCGCAGAAAAAATGATAATGGAAGAATAAACATTTACAACAAAAAAAGTCATTCTAGAAACAAATATATTTTGTGGGTACAAATATAATGTATTAAATCTCATCAATATTTCCCAACAGCGACCCTCATTACTAACGTAATTAAAGCGATAATGGAAAAGTACATCGACATCAAGACACATTAAATAACAAAACAAAACAAAATTAAGCTAACGATAATTACTTAATAAATGTAAATGTAATTTTTCAAGGCCAATAACTTTAAACAATATACACACACACACACATATATATATATATATATATATATATATATATATATATATATATATATATATATATATATATATATATACATACATACATATATATATATATATATATATATATATACATACATACATATATATATATATATATATATATATATACATACATACATATATATATATATATATATATATATATATACATATATATATGTTCGCATGCAGTTACTATTATTGACACAAAATCGAATAGTAAAATATTGTTTTATTTTCATTTCTTTATATAGTTTTTTATATTTTCTTTAAATAAATTCAATTTGTCAAGTATGGGCAGCTAAATAAAATAAAAACTTGTGAATATATAACAAAGTTGTTTATTTAATAAATATTAAATGAATGTTTGTATGTATGCTATGATGATCACGGAATATTTAAAAATGTTAAATTTTATATATATTAATGAGCGTAATTTAGAGAAAGATCAAAGAACAATCATAATATCTCAATTATTCTGGTATCTTGAAAAAAGTGATTCGTTCCAAGCTACTTTCTTTATCTCGTTCGGAACGAAACACTGACAGTCATTACAAACTAAAATGATCGTAATAAATTTGTTTCTTTGACTTTAGACATTGAAATTGTCATATAACTTTTTTCAATTAAGACATTTGGCAATTAATTTGTTTATTTGTTAATTAATAAATTATGTTATTAAACTTTTATTTTTATAATTTGTCGCTATATTCAAACTTTAGATAATGCGGGTATCCCTTTAGGTCATCGTTGCCATTTTATTTTAATGTTTATCAGGACCCTCGCTCGTTTTATCAACTAATTTTCATTCAAAAAATTCAATAAGTAATTGTTTGCGTGAGGCGGAAATGTAGATCAATCCAATATTAATAGAGAATGTATACGTTTTGTTAAATAAATAGTGAAAGATGTAATTATAATGGTCTGAAAGCGGCAAAACCCTATTATCAAATTCTCGTGTTTCCATTAGTCAGTTGAGTGTATCGCATGTTGACAATAATTTAATAAATTTTATGGATATACATAAACATCACTGTTTTGCAGAATTTATATTTCCTTACGAAATATTTAAATATAGCGGCAAATTTGTATTGTTGCTTTATGTCGATATCGCGGGGAGCGATCGTTCAATGTGCGAACAACACTAACATTTCCGAATTTTCGTTCGAAGCAGGATAAAAATATGCGACATAGCGTGTGAAAATGAGAACGAATTTAACACTCCATGATGGTAATGAATAAAGGTGCTTCGTCTTGTAATTGGCGCCTATAATATCATCTGTTTCAAATCTGTTTCAATATAAATCTGTTTCAAATTGGCGAGACAGGTTTTCACACAGTTCGAAAAATATGCCACTTTTATTTGTTTTTTGTTCTGTTCATTAAACAATATACTGAAGCGTTTATTTTTATGATAAAAAATATACTGCGAGCAAAAGTAGGTTTCCTAGTGAGATAAATAAATTATGTGAATACACGCGTTAGAAATATTTTTTGGATCCATTCGGTATTTCTTGGAAGCGAAGTATTATTTATGTATAAATAATGTTGCACAGACAAGTTGTGTTGGTACTATTATAACTTAGTGTCTACTAAACATACTTAACGGTAAACGTTTTAAAATCCATATTATAGAAAATTTGTCAGTAGTTTTTTTAATATTAGAATGTTTATCCTGTATGATGTTTTAAGTAATATAAAAACGGTACCGTAACAAAAGCTTGCTGTATTTATTAAAATCCTGGTTTAATTTGAAAAACTCAATAAAAGGTTGTATGAAGCATGTGCGAGGCAGAAATAAGGAAATAATTGAAAAATATTACCTGTAGGGACGTAACTCATCTGTAAATTTACATGCCGTTTTCAGTTTGTGACCTTCGTTTAACTCTGACAGTTACATCTAGGACCTGGAGTCACCAAGAGTGGGGAATATAAAAAATTGAGAATTTTTATTATGTTTCAGTAAACCTTTTCAGTTTGAATTTTATTTAAAAGCCCTAAAATAACATATTGGTAAATTCGTAAATGCAAACTTAATTCAGTCCCACATCTCACAGACCTTCGTGTTTATATAATCTTTAATGTACCTCACTATGAAGGCAGCGCTTCAGTTTCTCAGCCAAGGTAAAATCAATATTTATGTAAAATTTAAAAATTAATTGAAATTAAATTACGCGTCAGCGAATAAAATAATTATTTAAGCTTCAAAGGTCATAGTAATTTTAAAGCAACCTTTACGCAAAGTTCCATTAAAAGTTTTTCTATCAAAAATAGCAAAAGGACGCATTTTTGCCGCTTGTTGACCTTAGCGTTAAAAATAATTCATTAAATTTCTAAATGACTGCTTTACGGTAAAAGTTAGTAAGTTATTCAATTAAAGTAATAAATTAGTTTGATAGAAATAGTCAGATGAAAATAATTGAATCGAAAATTTAGAAGAAAGTGAAATAATATATCTCATGGTCGAAGTATTAAAAGAACATATATATATAAATAAAAATGGCTATTAAATATATTCAAAATTAGACCCTGAAATCTTTATGTCATTGCTTGATTACGTATTTTACGAATATTTGTTTTGAACAGCTCTCCTAAGCAATTACGTATGCGAACGAAATCGAGGGAATAATTTTTTTAACTATTCTAAGATACCTGATATATATCACTTCATATGAATTTCATTCATAATTGTTGAAAAGACTAGTAACAATTTACACTGTTTATATTGCTATCCATTGAAGAAAATAAATTTAATGAACCATACTAACCAAGCAATATTTGTAATGGTTAATTTCAATACTAACTTGCTAATATTAAATTGATTTAAACCGTATCTTAACGAAATTATTAACACAAATATTTTTATGTTATTATTTAAATTCCAAACAACTACTCAATACGCCGCAAATTGTAATTCATGATGACTAACCAGCTTTCAAAGCATTTTTCACTTACTTTTAATGAACCATTCTAACCAAGCAATATTTGTAATGGTTAATTTCAATATTAACTTGCTAACATTAAATTGATTTAAACCGTATCTTAACAAAATTAATACCACAAATGTTTTTATGTTATTATTTCAATTCCAAACAACTACTCAATACGTCGCAAATTGTAATTTATGACAACTAACCAGCTTTCAAAGCATATATCACTTCTTATCATTCTTCAGACTACACAAATCAATTTAAAATCGGATTTTGTTGAATCCTCATTTGTAGAATATTATCGATGAAAACGTTTTTTTTTATAGTAAAGGGTAAATCCTTTTGCTGCAAAAACTAATATTTCGATTAAAGATGTGGAATTACTTACCGTTTACACTGAACTACTTTTCGGACTCAGTTTCTTGCTTTGAAGTTATAAGTATTCGTCCGATATCATTCAAATACTTAGCAAAGCGTTAGACGAGAGTAAGAATTTTTTCTAATTCTCGTCTAACGCTTTGCTAAGTATTTTGAAATTCAGTGAGGAATTTGGGTTTTATTAAAAAAATCTAACTTGGATGATGTTCTTTTTTTCAGCGTTCTGTTCCGTTCCTTATCCATCTTTTACTCCAGCTTGGAGTAAAAGATGGATAAGGAATTCATATTATAATCAATTTATTATCTAAAGATAAGATGGTACGCATGTGGTGTGTTACGAGCCATTGAATACATTAGGATCATTTAGCTCGACTCGTTTCTTTTTTCATACTACTTTGATTTATTTTCTTTAATTCATTACAGAAGCTTGGAAGGCGCTTGGAATCAGGGACGGGCGGCAATAAAATACAATTTATAATCATATTCTAAACCAAAAAAGATATCGTCATAAAGGTGCACCTACATTTTCACTATGATAGGAATTTTTAATAAGAACAAAAATAGTAAAGAAACTCAAACGAAATACGTATTATCTTTTCAAGAACTATTCGAAAAACTATTAAATACGGATAGATTTCTAAATAGGTACTTTTTGTCTAAAGGAATTAAATAAAGTGTTAACTGATAATGGTCGCTTTTATAATTTTGCACGTCACGGTATGGTACGTTAAAGTTGTGAACATCTACAACATATCGTGCCGAGGAATGCTTTTCTAATTTACATATCGTGGACGTTAATGCCATTTTCTGTAGTTTTATGCAGAGATCGGATATATAGAGCGACCACTTCCCTATATTTATTACATCTTAATATAACTTGAATATATTTAATATGTGTATTGTTAACCACGTTAGCCGTACGAAAGTCTTAAAACAAAAAAACGCAAACGCATCTGCTACTACGTTGCATGGAAGTAATAGTTGGGGGAAGCGAGACAAAAGAGGCGCGAGTACGCACTCACTCACACATATTTAATATTCTTATATATGCACTCTCAGTGTCAACATTACCGCGTTGACTTAACAGGGAACAGGGTTGTGCTACGGTAACGACATATTTACCGTGAACGGCTTGATGTCATTTTCTACACAAATTTAGAAGTGTTGCCCTACAATCACATACATTTTACTTCCCTATTAAATCACGACGCTAAAAATATCGTGTTTTGGCGTTACCGTGCTAAATTATAAAATAGTTTGTCATATCTGTATATAGAGAATAAAACAGGATAACCTATAATTAGTTTCGTCGTGCTGCTTCAGAAAATTCAGTAAAAATAGCATTTATAAACTGTTAAGAAAATAACCTGAATTTTCTTGAAAAATAGAGTCTTTCCATTTGCCTGATTCAAATTAAACTTCTAACAGGTTTTCGTTTTGTGCCATTTTATGTATAGCCATTGAAATATTTTATGTATTCAGTAGCCATTTATTATTTTTGATCGTCCTTGTCGTCATAATAAAAAATATTTACTCACACCAAAATAAATTTTCTTGAAAATAAATTAATGTCCCATGCTAGTATTTTTAAATCTTTTTAACTTCCCGTCCATTAAAAGTAGAATGAAACATGGATCACTCACTTATTCATCCTTCTGTCTGTCTATCATAGCTGGTTTTCCAAGAAACTGCTTGGCGTACAAACTTAAAGTTTGGATCTAATGTGATAATATGGTTATGAATCAGATTATTTAAAAAAAATTACATTTAAAACTATTCATAAAAAGCTGTCGAGTATGTTATCGAATTTTTTTTAAGTTCGTACATCGTTGGGTTTCAATCAAAAGGGATAATTATAAGAACCTCAAAACTATGTTTCCAAACTTGTATATATCAAAGATTCAGAAGTAACGTTGAAAATGGCCACAAAAAATATTTTCCCTCCAATTAATGACACTGTTCCGAACTAATTCAAAATTGTGATAAACAGATTTTTGTCTTAAGAATTTAAGGGAAAACTGCATCAATTATCCGAATTTCTATCTCTATGAGATACCGAATTACTGCTATTGTGTTAGAAACTTAGGATGTTGTTACATCTGTAAATAAATATCAGGCAATATAATCAAAGGGCGTAATATTAGTAAGCTCAAAAGTTTATATGTGCTTGGACAATAATTCACATAGAATAGTCGTAGTATGAGTTCTTCCCATGTTTACCATACAAAATGCAACTTTTAAGGTTACAGAATTTGGAACTATGGTTTTTCGGCAAAGTTTTCATTCATATAATTCATTTGACAAGCAGCCAGAATAGATAAAAATCAATTTTGAACAGTAGTGTATATCTGTATAAAAACGTTAAAACGATCACATCGTATATGTATTAAAAACATTACGATATTTTAGTTATTTCCTCAAGTTTAAAATTTGAGAAAATGAGCAGAATCGTAACATTCTTTATTCACATGTCTTAAGACACTGTGCTTTCTTCTAACACACGTTTCGTCTAAAATTAAAAATTGGTGTCTTTTTTTTATTTGGAAACTTAATTACTTTAATTCATTTTCAAAATCGACCACTTTTCTTTGAAAGTTTCCTATCTTTTGGTTGGTTTAAAATTTTAATACAAAATTTTACACGTAGCTTTTCCAAACTTCGAAAGTAACTTTTTTGTACATAGGAATGATCGGGTAAACGTTTTGGCTTATTAAATTCTTTCTGTTTTCAAATATTTTTAAATTTTTTTAATCTCATTACATTAAATGGCAAGCAAATATTTATTGAAAACTTTTTATCAGAGTTAGCTTAATGTGAATATAAAGAAACAAAAAAAATACATATTCACTGTGTATTTGTGTATAGCGAGAGAATAAAAATCATAATCTGAAAATAAAAAAATCTCGTACTGCGGGAAAGCAATCAAAGTGAATTGAAAAAACAAGTCCAATTTCTACTCCTATAGTGGTAAAAAAAGTAACCGATAATACTTTGAATGACTATACGAGGAAAAATTAATATAATTATGAAAACTTTTTAGAATTACTGAAATTTTTAAGACTAATGTTTAACAAAGAATCAAATGCAAGTGGATGCCAGTTTTTGACAAAGTCTGCAAGGAAAATTAAGTAATTCAAATCAATCATAAATATATACATTCAAAAAATCATAAATTTTTCCACGTAAAATATGCTTTTAAGTATTTAATAAGTTGAACATATTTTAAGTCATTTATTTGGTAAAAAAATTATTGATTTAATGTTGAAAATGATGAATATACTTTTTAAATTGTCGTAAAAAAGCGAAGATGTGAAATGATATTACAATTACATTTCATTTTCAATATCCTATACGACTTTTCATCGTCGATGTTCGTTCAACCTAAGTGGAAGTTGCAGTGAAAGTGTGCGGAGTTAATTATGTAATATTTTTCAAACATCTTTTATCTAAATGTAATGTAATTTAAAAGTTTATCATTTTGACGAAACACGAATCTGGTTTGCTGCCTTTTATGCCTATTTATATATAATTTCATCGGTCCGTCGACATGGAAATAATTCACCCACATTGGTCATATTTTTATATACTTATTATTTTTCATAATTTACCAACACTTTTAATATATGAGAAAACGCCAAACAAATAGGAGAAAAACCTTTAACAAAATTTGTTCTTAAACTAACTCTCTGTTGGAAAATTTGAACCATTTCTTGAAAATTAATCTTTGCGTAGATATGGTTACAATTACCACTTTATCTTATACTGGCTTTTGCCCGCGGTTTCTCCCGCATGGTATCAGAAAAATATAGATTACTTATTTGTAATGCCCACACAACGTAGTAATTTAAGCATTCCTCGTTCTTGTTTTCATCCCATTACGTTAGAGATCCCATTAAAAAATATCGGCCCAGTGAAATAATGCTTTAGTTAAATGAAATATTTTTAGTATAATGAACGTTTACTTTATACTTATCTAACCGTTTTATACGTGACTTAATATTAAATTGTTGACGCTTGTTTAATAGGAACCAAACGGGCAGACTTAAGATTTGGTTAACAATTTTTGTGACTACTGTTGAAACTCAATGTACTATGCATTGAAAACATAAGATACTTTCGCTTCGGCTTAGAGTACTTTTATTATGTAAATATTATTACCTGAGAAAAAACCCCCGGCTCTTTTGAAAGTTCATAATACTAAGTCAGAAACGAATTCTTCATACTCAATATAATTGTAATAGATAAAAAGAAGAACGGAATTGACAGAAATTGGGTATTTCAGAGTTCAGACTTTAAGAAATGTTGGTATATAGGTGTGTGTATGCGATAATTCATAATTATATTATGCTAAAACAAAATGTTAGATCTGTCACCATCAACCTACTACTTCACCTTTAGCATTTGTCCGAATAGTCGAATTCCGGAGAGCAGATCGATGTGATTTATATGGATTCAAGGAAAAATTACCACCTAAAATTAAAAGGAATATTGGCATTCTGCCTGCTCAGATAGTTTATTTATATTTAATGAATAGGCAACAAGCAATAAAAGTGAATGGGTTTATTTCATCGTGTAACTTCTAATGTACCACAAGGTCTGTATTAAGACTTTCCTTTTTTATTAATTCAATAACGGAGTATCTCTTCCAAAAATAGTAGTTCCCTTACTTATTCAAATGATACAAAACTATTTAGTTTTGTTAAAAACCCCACGACTATTCAAATATGCAAGCTGATCTTGATAGACTATATGTTTACTGTGAAAAGAACAACCTGCATTTAAGATACTCGAAATTCAAATAAATCACTTAAAAAAACAAGTAACATATAGATATTCAATAGGGAAGAACTTGCTCGAAATGCTCGACCTTGGTGTCATTTTCAATATTAAATTGCATATTAACATGATAATTTTGTAGAGTGTGTCTAAGAGCTATAGAATGTTTGCGATCATTTTAAAAACCACTAAAGTCTTTAAATTTGTTGAAACATACATAATCTTGTACAATACTCTTGTAAGAACGTAACTTGAAAACACTTTTGTTGTCTGAAATTCACCGGACGATAATTTATTCTGACAGTATTGAGAATATATATAAAACATTTTTGGAAACTCTCCACCTTTACATTGGTGGCTATAACTTACTAATATCATAAAAATATTAATTTTATCATAGATGACCCTTTATCATAGATATTCGCTATTTTAGTTAACAATAATTTTCAACCTCCGTCAAGGTAATTACGACTTTTCATCTATACTGTGTCACATATAGATTCGAACTCCTAAACTAACTCGTGACTTTTTCCATTTCATGTTGATAACGTACGAACAAAGGCCCGCGTCGGTATCAAAGCACGACTACGGCGGTTGTTGCAACTTGTACAATAAAGAGATCTTTTCTCTTGACATCCTTGCAAGTCATGCTGCCAGTTTAGATCAGATATAAAGAACAGGATCGCAGCTTTATTTAGTTGATAAGTTCATGACATGCGTTTTCCTGGCTGATTTTATGTCTTCTTCAAATTAAACATAGTTTCTCTTATTTAAGTTAGCCATTTCCCCTTTAATATATATATATATATATATATATATATACATATATATATATAATATTTAGTTTAGTAATAATTTCAATTATATTTTAAGTAACATTGCGTTATTTAATTCCTAGTAAAAAGGAGGCCCAAAGAAAGAAAATTGAAAAAAGAAAATTAAAAATTAATATAGAAATTACCGAGAAGTGTCGAGTTGAACAAATTTATAAATTGAAAAGTGATTCACGAAATATGTGAGTTTCCTTGGACTTTTTCATTAGAAATTTTACATTTTGTAAATACAATTTTGCCACACTTATAAGAAAGAAAAAGAACTAAGCCAGCTACGTATTTTCAATAAAATTGATAAAAATATTTTCTGTTTTATTAAGTAGATATTTTCACACTTTTTTTTTTAAACCGTTACTTTTCAATAAAATAGGTAACGTAACTTAAATTGTTTACGCTCTAATGGACGGCTTTATAATAATTCTACTTGTAAATTATGGTGTTCCTAACTAAAATTATGATACCACGTTATAACATTTCTTGTATTTAGGGGGAATGCCAAGTTTTGAAATTGTATAAAAAATACGACAAACAAAAATTTTTATAACAATGCAGTTTATGTTGTCATTAGATTATAACTCTTGCACTCTACTTGCCACTTGCCAGTAAACCGGTTTCTAGCCAGTATATACTATTTGCAAAATATTTCTGCTAAGGTAACTTATATCGATGTGATCTTTCTACGTTATACTCCAACTTTCCTGAAGTCAATCATATACACTATGCTGTCATAGCGATGACTATAGAATCAATTGATCCTCTCAAACATATGTGTTCGACATAATATGAATCTATTATATACTACTTGTAATATATACAAATTATATCTCATTATTCTTAAAGAAACTATCTGTTTTAGAATTTACAAAAGTTAATATTACAATCCGAACATAACTCCCTTTACTAGGTTAAAGTAGGCAGAGCTGTGAGAAACATTTATAAAAATACAACGAAAGTGATCATTTAATTGACTAATTATAGGACTTGGCTGACTTAATTTAAATTTCGGATAATTCAGGTTCGTTTAGCGTAAATAAATAAAACACAGTTAAATATCTGACTGATTAAGCTGATTGAGTTATATTTATTCAAAATTAAACTAATTTCAAAGTTGTAAATTGTCATTGAACCATACCATTTTTTTATTCAAAAGTGATTGAAGTAATACTGGATGATGCATTTCCGACTTGAACGTCAAAGGCGAAATATTTAAATATACTTTCAATATAGCATAGTAAAAACCGTTTATTTGCAAGGACGATAGAATAAAAGTAAAGTGCAATGAGTGAGAAAATAAAGTATTATTTCATATATTAAAAAGTTAGGGCAATTTGGCAAATTGTATATTAGCGTTGAAAAGTCAGAAAATTGTTGCAAACAGAATTCTTAGTTTTGTGTGGATAATTTTTAAAGTAAGTTAGTTTAGTTAGTTAGTAGGTTAAGTAAGAAGTTACGGGTTTAATATTGAAGTCATTTTAAAAATGGTTAAATAGTGTATTTAAATTATGTTTTGTTAGCCAAGCAAAATTTTTAGCCGTAGATTTAAATATGTACGTCAAAACATTGTATTTATATGCCCCTTATTACATAAATAAAATGGGATAAGACGTATATGTATTCAGTGTTTGCAAGTGTATATTCAATTACATGGTTACAAATTTTATTCGCTACCGTCAAGTTTCCATAAAAATTGCATTTCCACTACGACTACTCAAAACACGGTCCGCTTTAAATCACTTTCCATACGTTATTTTTTCCTCGCGACCATACAAATCAATTTATAGTCCACTTTGCCTCCAATCGCAACTTGGGTAGAGACGAGTGGACAAAAGCGATTTCTTTATATCACAGGGGGATTTAGTTTTGACTAAAAATGCGGAAAAACTTTCTTTTTCCCCTGAACTAGTTTTACGAGTTAGGTTCATGCTGTGAAGTGACAGGGACTCGTACGACTTTATTTAACTTCAATTGTGAGTTTAAGATTGAAAGTAGGAATTTCAACAAATGGTTAGAATTCAGTTTAGTAGTTGGACACTTGTTGAAATTTTTATATAAATCTGTATTTAAATCAAGTTTACTTTTTTTGGATTATTTGTGTATGTAAGAAAACCATATTGTGGTCTAATTGGGATTCAAAATTAAATATTAGAGAAGGTGCGATTCGTATCTGCGAATTTTCAAGTTTTGTAACAGTGTTTAGTACGAATTTTTTTCTTTTTCCCAATTTCTAAGTTTGAATATTTCATTTCATAATGGAATGTTTTTCCATAAAAACTACTGCCAGAAATATGTAACTGACTAGTCTTAAAGTAAATAAATGAAAAGTTTATAAACCATATGCAATAAAATTAAATAATATAAAACTATTTTCCCAATTTTGTATTAAAAAATTTAGGAAGGGATTTTTTATCCGGATTTATTTTTTCATAATTTTACCTACACTTAAGTTTAAAGGTAAATATGTACAATTATAAGTAACATCTTTGAAGTTTACTATAATTATATTTATTTTAATTGAAAGTACCATTACTTTCAATGGCTGAAATAGTAAAAATTTGGTAATACCATTAGATTTAAAGTTTTAATGTTCAGTTATGAAATAATTTTCCATACACTAAAATTATTATATTAATAAGAGAATCTTTTTAAATTCTGATATTGGGATCTGAAATATAATTTTACCGTTTTTGAACTCGCTACAAAAAAATGTTCTGCTCGTGAGAAAATCTAAGAAATATTTAAAAACGTCAAGTTTTTCATTAGAGATGATAGTTTCCAAGAAATATTTAGAATTTTACAAATTAATTCCGTTTTATTGAATGATCGCAGTTATGAAAAGCAAAAGTCAAAACAGGTATTGGAATTATGATGGATAAAAGGTTCATCATGAATTTCTATTGGAGACGTATATCGGGCGAAATTATTTTTTTTAAACGCTACAGCAAAAGTTGAAGCATTGAAATATTTTGCATTGAACATATCATATTTAATTTTGTTACATAGTCACATATTACAAAATAGAATAAATTATATTCAATATAATTTCTTGAAGTTGTTATCCTTACAAACAACGAAACTAAGTAGTGACAGAATCAGTAATAAAGAATTTTGGTAGAATTTTTTCTGATAGGTTTACTATTATATTTCAGATTATACTTTCGCTTTCTCTATTGGCTACTTTATAGGTACCATGTACGACACCGACGTTCATGACATAAAACTAAATTGACTCACAAAATATTAAAATTTTATACTTTGTCATTACATTACATTATTTAAATATTGATTTGTTTTTGAAACCCTTATGGTAACGTTTTGGAATGATTAAAAGGGGTTAATTAGTTATACCTTTTTCGAATTAAAATTTTAGGTAGATTATTGTTTAAAAAATACTCGTGGAATCAATCTCAAAATATTTTTACGTAATATCACATAGCATATCTCTTTTATTTTCTAAACTATTCAACCAAACAATTTAAAACTAAAAAGGTTAATAGTTAAAGGTTAAAGGATAGTCTAGTAGCTTTATTACATTTTGAAAAACTATAGGTATTGTTTTAATCATATCAGAAAAAAGAAAAAGTTTCAGAAAAATTCAGGATTTTTTTTCGGCTGTAGAAGACATTATTTACTTGGTATTACAATTTAATAAACATGCTCTGTGAGTCTAAGTGCCAAAATGTTATACACAGGTACCTAAATGTAAACTAATACTACATTTGCTCATCTCCGTTAGGTTCTTTAGGTGTTTTAAAAATTAATCATTAATCAACGAACTTTAAAAACGTGTAAAATACATATTCATATTTTGTACTTATGATCAGAAAAATTTTGAAAATTAAAGAAAAATACAAGCCAAGGACACCAGTAGGTATTAATTTCGATATTTTTTATGTTTGAAAACTAAATTTATACATAGCATACATTAACACATATATACGTACAATACCGTTCAAATTAACGAGGTTATATATCAGTTACATCTGAGCCATCGATGAGAGTGGGCCAGATGTAGCAATTCAGTGTATGTTGCGAACCGATGGATATATCAGATTTTGTTTACTGATATTATATGTGTTGAGCAAAAAGGTAAAAATACTAATAAACCCTTGGGAGATTAGATATGTGATGGATTGGTTACAGTTTAGAATATCGTATACACGTGAATGATGTTATACCTAAGTGCTCCAAAGGATTTCTCAATCCCGCAAACTGATTCCTAGCTTAAGCTGTTTATTGAATTGCATTGTAATTTTATTTTGCGAAATTTTAAAACAATTTTCTTTCGAAGTAATATTCTTACAATAAATAAATAACTTTAATAGAAAGTGAGATGCAACAATAATAACTGTCTTGAAGTTGGTACAATATTACATTTAATATATATTTTGTTTAAAGTCGCGTAAGTACTAAATGCGTTCAAATTATAGTAGAGAATGATACTTATAGTCACAGCCACAAGCTGTAATTATTTTTAATGGTATGTATTTTAATTTAGGTTTTTATTTACTAGTGAACACATGGTAATCAAAAGATTATTAATTTTAATGATTAAATTGAAAGAAAAAATCACTAAGAAAAACTCAAGATTAAATATCATGAATATCGGTCAACTCATAAGGTATGTAGAGTATCGGTATAGAACCATAAAATTAACAAATACCGTTAATAAAAAAAAATCCTACCGCTATATTTAATGCGTGCCACTCCTCATTTTGTCACCGTAACAATGTATGTACATATATACATACATACACATTCACACACACATCTATATTTATATATATATATATACATATATATAAATAT
Source organism: Druceiella hillmani (assembly GCA_039881145.1). Lineage (NCBI taxonomy): Eukaryota > Metazoa > Arthropoda > Insecta > Lepidoptera > Hepialidae > Druceiella > Druceiella hillmani. The sequence continues at coordinate 8,206,535 of JAYKKI010000042.1, forward strand.
ATATATATATATATATATATATATATATATATATATATATATATATATATATACATTTATACATGTATGAGTTGGATTGGGTTGGCTTATATTGGATTTGGTTATGTTCAGTCATGTTGGGTTACGTTGTATTATATTATGTCTGTTCCCTACATCTGTATGCTTCCATTTCACTCACTTACAAGCTACTCTTCTTTGTTGTGTTGTTATATTAATGCAGTAGAAATGTATTTGTGAAAATACTAAATTCGTATGTCTTCTGACTGGGTAAACCAATTCTGAAATAAAAAAAATTATATCTTTGCTAATAGACCACCTCAAGATGTTGTAATACAACGTAACCTAGGCCGTGGTAAAGAATTTAAAGAAAGTGGAAATAATACTACATCACGTACTTTCATTTAATTGTGAATAATGAATTTCTACAAAATTAATGCCAAATATATTCAATAAAAAAATATTGTTACTTCCAGCAAAACCTTGAATTTTTCAAAAAACTCTACCTTAACTGGTTCAATAGTTTTAATGTCAATCATGTTAAAACAAACAGGTAAACATACAAAAATTCCAAAAACTTTGTTTTTGTATTCTTTCACTTTTAATTTATTCGTAAATAATTTAATTGTGCAAACAGGTAAATTTTGCCGTTGTATTATATGTGTAGACCTCTACATTAAGGCTTTAAATAAGATGTAAATGAGGACATATTGATCACTCCTCTGAGGTCAATAATAAAATTTTAAGTATTTTAAACACAATCATCATCATCATATATATTAATACGCTAAGGTTAAGATGTTACACTCCCTTTTTAGAAAAACCTCACAACTAATCCACATAAATTACATATATATTAATACGCTAAGGTTAAGATGTTACACTTCCTTTTTAGAAAAAACCTTACAACTAATCCACATAAATTATATATAATTTTATAGATAATTGCTTGCTCTACCGGCATCTACAACTAAAAAAATTATTATTGCTATTGTTTTTGCAAATTAATTAATTATTAAAATTATATACACAAAACAGCAATGCTGCCATCTAACTGCTCAACGTCAATAAGGTTGACGGTCGGTAAAATTTTTGTTTAATTTCAAATCCACTCACGTATAAATAAAGTGGCGCTTTAGCTCAATGCTTTTGATACTTGCGCCTCTATATGTCAATTTTAGTAAAATATTTGTTTGATCTGTCATCTGAGCTTCATAATGGAATAAATAATGCGAAGACTTCGCACGGGTCACGCTAGTGTAAAGTAAATAGTGCAATTTATATAATACTAAAACATTAAACATGGTATTAAACCTTGCTTTTACTCATCATGCAATGTCAAGCCGGGTATTATTTTTTTAGAAATATTCTGCAAGACTAGATATTCAAATTTTATGAGCAAGTATCTAAATGTCTACGGAGTGAGTTTTACTCTCCGCTAATAGATTTTGAGTTATTTTTAAAATTAACCAAAATTCAATTAACTGTACTACTTACATATGTAAAATATATTTGAATTTTTATTTACAGTTAGCAAAATTTCGAAATGTAATGAAAATAACCATCAAATAACATTTGTACCTTTTAATTTGAATACTGATCTTTCAACATTAAACCTGGATACGCACATATTTTATGTGAATTTAATATAAACATACTATATGTATATTTAAATTCATATAAATTATATATAACCATGTATATATTTATACATATTACCCTGTAAATATGCAATACCACCCGTCTGCCACATCTGAGCCGTCGGCAAAAGCGGTTCTCTTGTAGCATTTCTGCATGCGTTCCGAGCTGATATATAACAAAATATTATTTAATGGTATTATACGTCCAAAGGAACAAAAAGTTTAATTTACAAACAGAACCGTGAGAGATTAAATACGTGACGGATTGATTACAGTGGATCAATTATTTGCCAGCTAATGTTGTTTATCTGAATTTGCATCTGAATTATATTTTGTGACCATTTAAAAAAAGTTATTATTGAAGAAGTTATTATATAAAAGTAACTGTTTTAATACTAAAGTACCTTTAAGAGAGATTGAGATATAACATTAATATCTGTTTTAAACGCAGTCTATTGTCACGTCAATATAATTTTTTTATTGATAGTCGGGAAACTGGTAAGTAGGTTGCAATTATAATAGGAAATGTTTTTTATAGAGTCACAAGTCATTACTATTTTGTTTAATAGCATATATTTTAGTTCTTAAGTAATTAAATCATTTACTAGTAAATCCATTACGGTCAAGAGAACCTTCCTTGATTTGTGAATAATTCGTAATCGTTAGCGTTTCCGCCAAATGCTTCGCGATAATAATGAGTGGATTCCCCCATATGGGTCGCGAAAGTAGTGAATGAGTTCCAATTATAATAGAAAATGTTGTTTACAGTTAGTCATAAGACAATTGTTTTTTCTAGTAAATCCACTACGATTAAAAGAACTTTCCTTCATTTGTGAATCATTTATCATCGTTAACATTTTTGTTACCTTCATCATATTGCGAAGTGTTTACAATTTTAAGAATATTGATAAGTAGAAAAAAAAATAGAGAAAAGACTCGATATTGCCTAGAATGCAGTTTTATAATTGCGTTTCCAAATTAAACAGTTTCTTATTTAAAAACTGTCATTATATAGTAAGAACAAAGTTTCCTAACGGGAGTTACTAGAAAATAAATATTTCAACGATATGCAGAAAGAAACAAAATTTTAAAAAGAAAGAAATTATTGTTTTTTCGGTTATTTATATTGGTTTATTATGCAGCTAATTTTTGGAAGCTTACAATACTAATATTTATTCATTCACAGTTTTTAATAAAAATAATATTATATATGGATACCACAACAATAAATCACAAATTCCCTAGTTGTTTGCATTTCGTTTCTTTTGCTGTTATAACGTAATATTTAATTCACTACTTGTAAAGAAAAAATGTACGATAATTATTATATTTTAAGATAAAATATATATTCTGATGGTGAGTTGCATTTCATACTGAATATTTCCTTCTACATTATACTTATAGCGTTCAATAGTCATGTTATTGATTTAATAATTGCTATATACTAATGATCGCCCAGTGGTCGAATTCGACCAAAATTCTTAATTTGTTATTTTGGAGGTTATTGAGATTGTCTCGTTAAAGAGTATACCTCCATAATTATTGCAGATATTTTTTTTTTATTTTGTTCTATTATGTCATTTGAAAGCGTGTGCAAATACGTCATTCAAATGTAATGTTAGTAATACAGCTAGCTATTACACAAAATATAAAATAAACGCTTGTTTACATTCATAGACTATTGAACAAGGCACATTTGAAATCACATACAATCCACAGCTCAAAACGATTCAGCGATCTAACATTTTTAAATTCTTTGGCGACATTCTCCGCTCAGTGTGACTGTTTGAACAGAGATTATTATGTGTTTGACGCTGACAGTATGAACCTAAACTATGACTCTTTTTTTGTTGAACGTAAACAATGGAAGTATTATTTATTAGTAAAATGTATTTTAACGTATTTTTAACACATAATATATATTTTTACTCTCTGCACTCCTTTATATAAGCTATAACTATAACAAATCTCACACTCCTCCGTGCGCACAATATGCTTAAAAAGAAGTACAAAATTTTCTCTTCACGTATTAATGTGTGTATATATATATATATATATATATATGTATATATATATATATATATGTATATATATATATATATATATATATATATATATATATATATATATATATATATATATGCACGCATGTAGAATAACAAGAGTTTTAAAGTCGTTAAACCATTTTAATGTACAAAAGAAATACTTTGATAGTTGTAATTATGTTCATCAAGTATATTTCAGGAAATTTTACTTGACTTTTTATGGCTTATAGCCGACTTTATGTTTGCTGAATTGATGAAAAAATAATTTTATTTTATTGCATTGTAATGAAAAATGAGCGTGAGTGATTGAAATTTTACGTAGGCTATTGCGTAATTGAGTATTGCAACAAGGGCTAAAAATTAGGCGAATATAATTTATATAATTTTTTATCGGGACTTGAAATTCAGAAAAATAATTTATATTTCAATAACACAATTTTTTTTTTCAATCATGATTGCATTTAAATGTCTCAATATCATACTTAAAACCTACAGGAAAAACAAATTAGAAACTCTTAACTTCGTGTATAATATATTTGTCCTTTTACGAAATAATACTTCCTTCGTTCAATATGCAATGGCGGACAAGATTTTTGCTGCGTCGTCACATCACTATGATGATGATGTACGGTGTCCGGTGTACGTGGAACTAGCGATCTTGCGAACCGGATTAAAGATGAATAGTTTTGTTGATTATATATACAGTCCTATTTTGAATTCAGGAATCTATAATCATATAAAGCTTAACTATGCATATTGCAATATCAATGTATTAACAACCTGTATATCACTCTATATCCAGTGAAGTAATTCTCTGATATTACCACCCAATACGAAATTTCTCATAACGTTACATAATTGAAAGTACTCTAAGCAAATATTAACTAAATTAGTGCAGATGTTAAATTTGTAAATATATTTTAATTATAATTTTCAAAAAACCCTAGATTTTTAGAGTTCCCAAACTATAATGCAAAAGAGGCACCCTTGTGGTGACACTTCGATATGTGCAATTTTTTCAGCAATTTTTATCGACTTAAAATTGTATTAGTATGAGAATTAATACAATGTTAGAATTTATTTATTCAGGTATATTTTCAATCAAAGGACTTTGAAAGGATGATGAAAGGGTTTTTTTTTACGCCTTTTAAAATAATTTTATATTATACGTCTTCACCATAAATGTGTGATAAAACATTCTCCCTACTCTTATCTTTAAAGCGTGCTAGATTAAAAATGGGGATTCATACTAACAGAATGTAATAAATACATTAAGAAAAAAGTAATATTTCTGGTTTTAACACTTTTTGAAAAAAAGTAAAACAATTGCTTTTCCTTCTCTGACTTCATAATTGCTGGAGCACATTCAAGTACTTAATCGTATACTTTATTAGACCCTGTACGCTCTAAAACTAGGTATTATTACAATGCATTTCTGATTTCGGAAATATCCTAGCATTCACGCGCTACAAGTAGTTTTGGTTACGTCCGAGTTTCGACTTCTTCTGAGCGGTAGATAATACGTAAGCGGGCAGATGCCATTTCCGATTACAGTGTAAATTGCTTTTTTTAGAGTTAACTGGATGCTTAAAGGCAACTTTATTTTTGGGCTGAGTTACGACCCACCCACACACACAATACATATAAATATATAAATATATATATATGTATATGTATATGTATATATATATATATATGTATATATATATATGTATATATATATATATATATATATATATATATATATATATATATATATAGATATATATATACACAAACACATTTCCCCATGCACACTTCTTTTTCGCTCCATATAATTAACTAATTTAATAAACTTTGTGACAACTGGGAAATTTTAAAAGCTTCTGAAACATATATCATTTTATAATTTATATGCATATAGAACAAATGTTATGAAATTGGTATAGCCAGTGGGATTTTATAGGTCCTCGAGTACAAAATAAGACGAGTGGAAAAAAAAAATTCTCTCCGTATCTCACACCGTCTCAGGTATCACTATTTCAATGCAATGAGTGTGTCCTGCGGAGCATTGCCTCGTAGCATAATCAAAGTGATTCGATATGATGTGGCGTACCTGTTATTCGCCTTTAAACTTTAAGGGATGAAAGTATTACTTTACAGAAAGAATATTTTATTGTACTAATAATTCAATATTTTACTTAAGTATTTATTTCTCATGAAGATTCCGTTTATTTATAATAAAACTTGTAAATGTATTTATTATTGAGAAAATATTAGAAAGGAAAATTATTTTGGTTTTTCGTTGAAAAATAAAACCTTCCTCCGCAATAAAGAATCAATCAAAATTGTTTTTGCTTTATATTTTTGAGAGGATTCGAAAAGAAGGTTGCTCTTTTAATTAGGCAATGGTCTGTATAATTTTTTGCAGGTTCTCTATAAAGCGTTTGTATCTCATTTAAATATCATCATAAACAAATTGTTGGAATATGTGAAACAAATAACTATATTAGTATTTGTTATTGATATTCTAGTCATATCAACTTTTTTCATTTTCTTTCACTTCCAATTGTTTTCATAACGTTATGCACATTTTTCTTTTCAAATTGATTTAGAGTATATAATGCCGCTGACATGAGATTTTATATACGTCTTTGTATTTATGTATGAATCGTTTTCTCGTGGCCCGTGGTTTTACCAAATTAGGTATCAATTGATTTGTATTTAATGTACGAGTATCATAAGTTAGATTTTTTGAGACCAAAAACATTTTGACTGACTCGCAATAAAAAACAGATTTGGAAAAAGATTTCATTCGACTATTAAAAATAATTATGAGGTCTCTTCTTCTTCAATTTTTTATAAATATGAAAGAGTAGCCAAGTTTAGCACCAACTTTAAAAATACAAAGTTACATATGCACCCGGTTTCGAACTATGTATGTTAAAATAATCATAACAATTTATTTGAATAACCGCACGAGTAACTTTGACTCTGAATTTTCAGTGCACACGTGACTGTTTATCTGTAGATTAGTATTATATTATAATTTGTTTCATGGGAGTACGCATTAATTTCTGAGAATAGATGGGTCCTTAAGCAGACGAATAAAATCGTTTGTTTCCCGAAATAACGCCATTAAAATTAATATTAATTTTGAACATATAGAACACTAAATATCCATAGAAGCACCTTAATTATTTTTTCCCCCCAGTTTGCTAAAATTCAATAGATGACGCTACCTGTTATCGTTTGGAGCAATGAAGTTTACTTAGGTATGAGTAAAAACTCGCCTTCTCATCAAACAATTATGACGTAAGGATACGTTTTAGAACGAGCAGACTTAGCCAAATATATTTTTGCAAAAGGCAAGTTTACGTTTTGCTCGATCGGGTGAAAACTTTGGAAGGATTGTTTATCAGCGATCGCGGCCCGAGAAAACTTAAAAAAAAACATAGGTCAGTAAACAATCATGAGGTCTAAACGTGGGCGTTACGAGTATTTTGGGATAATGAGTAGGAAGAGCATGAGTATTTTAAAATATCTGTGACAGATATCGGTGACAAAATACTCGACGAGTATGGGTGGCGTAATTTAGTTGTGAGGGAAATATATTACAGATTATTATTGACTTACGGTCGCAGGAGATGTGCAATAAATCTTAATTGCTACTTATTATGAAGAGTTCAATTCTCATATCCTTTTTTTAATTATAGTTAAAATTGGGGGGAATTCCTATAATTTTTAAAGAGACATTTTTTTTTAATGCACTTTTTCATTTTCCCTTCTACCGCCATTAATATTTATGACTCTAAGCTTTGGACTGGTAACCAAATGATTCATTCGGTATAATAGTTTTGATAGCGTATTAAAAAATTAATCACGTTTTTAAAAAAACATTTTTCTTTGCAATATTATTTATTTTTTTATGAATCAAATTATTCCGTATTAATTGTTGTTAAAATTAAATGTTTTCTATCCAAATGTTTCCTTAAATTCGATGTAGCTCTTTCGAATGATAATTTAGTTTTGTTAATATTGCAAGAAGCAAAATAATCATCAAGTCTGTTAAATACTGGACTCAAATTCTTATGATCGTAATGGCGAATTTAGAATGTTGACTAAATAAAAGTTAGTTTTTATATACACTATTAATTTACAATATTTACACGACAAAGTAACAATACTCAAATGTTCCAATAGAAAAAATGGAGAATCATTAGATGAACCGGGCACCGCACTTAAGACTGTGATTTTGAAATACTCGTACTTTTCGTATTGAGTAAATATTTGTACTCGGATTGCGTAGTGTGAAGCAATACTTAAGTAAATCGTGTTTTTACATACTCGTATTACACACTTTAAAAGCATTACGACCTACGATTATTTAGATGTTCAGTTTGTCCATAATTTTATATACAGTTTAAATATGGAAGAACGAGAAAACCTGAGTACGAAAGGCGTTAGTGAAATAGCTATAGCTAGCTAGAAAAAGAAGGGTAGGCTTATGCCGCAGCTCGAACGTAAAATAACTATTGTTCGAATGTCCGGTCGGTCATATCATACAGGTATTTACGATACCAAGTACCTTGTATTTTTCATACCAAGTACGTATTTTGGTCTGAGATATCGAATATTTTTACCGGTGACAATAAATACGCCCCACCTCTAGCGAGGACTGCCGACAGAAGTGAAAACATAAATCAATGAAATAAGAGTAGTTCAATATAATTACTTTGCAAAAAATAACGAAGCATGTATTTCGTTTTTGACAATTTAAAGTTTGAAAAATTAAATTTTAAAGTTTAATTTTGCAATAAGAGAAATTGTTTTTGTGTGTAGAGGAACAATTCTTTTTTAAACAAAAAATTTAATTATATAAGGTGATAAACCATAATTTTGTATTAGTGACAATTTACTCAAAATTCAACGCATAAAAATTAATATAAAATTTTGTAGAATTCTACTGCGACAAAAATATTATCGAACAATTAGAAATTTGTTTTACCACGCCAGTAAGATAACTTCTAAGCCACTATGAAATGCTAATTGCATGATGTATTGCAGAGGTCAAATATATTAAAAATAAATAATATCAAATTCTTAAGCCCCAATTATGATACGAATATTAAAAATATTTGAAAACAAATGCCTTACTTTTGTCATTCATTTTCTATAGAAAAATATTGACAAATTTATTGCATATAAACTGTTGTACTGCACAGTAATCCTACTCGTACAATCAAATAATGAAAACAATAATCAAACTAAAACACAATTTAAACAAAGCACAGTATACTCATATTGAACTTTCCACGTAGTCAATTTAACTTTACTTGCATACACAGCATTAATGTTACACAATACTTCACTCTTATAGCTAGATATACTGCTATTACGTATATACTGCTATTAGTATGTCGGTGCCGGGAACTCTTAATATTAACCCATCCAATAAGCATCCAACTCGTACATCTATATATACATATATATATATATATATATATATATATATATAAGATTATACCCCTGCCAAAAATCGCTGAAGATGTTAAGATGTTGTCACTCAACAATCCGCATTACGAATTCTTAACTGTTTGTGCTACTTGCATCGAACAATCTTGTCTAAGCTACCAAAAAGGGTGAAATAAAAACGAAGCTATGAACAACTGAAACCCTACTACGAAAAAAAAAACTTGAAAGTGGAAAAACAATTTAGGTTATCATAAATTCAAATAAATTCACTTAAAGATATTGTAAATATTCTCCTTGAGTTATATTAATAACTTCTTAGTTGATTTGTATAGTCAGCCTACGAACGCTACAAGTTTAAATATTTCTCGGTTTGCCTTTAAACATATTTAAATTAAGCAGTTTTCAATTTAGTACATGTTCTGCTGGAAAAAATATTGAAATCTCAAATCTAAAGGCCGCCTATATATAGCTTCAAAATTTAGTGGCGATTATCTTTCATCTATTTTTTTACTCTTCAGTTTTTTTGACCTAGTCAGGTTTTCTTCATGCTTTGTTTTAATCACTTTAAAGAGTTTGATATATTTTCACCACTTACGCAATGCTGGATGATTTAAGAGCTTTGTCGTTATTTTTCGTGTATGGTATCTTACTTCTTTTCCTGTTCTAGCCATTAGGGACTTTCACGTTTCAACCCCCGAATAAAAAAGTGGACTAAGACAATAGACTTTTTTGCAGTCATCCATAACGCAAATTTATATCTACTGTCTTTATTTTCTATTTATATCTTTTATGTTTAATTAAACGTTTGCTTCACGTATATCTTTTAATATTTAAATAACATTGTATACAATATCCTTAAAAAGAAAGTCTATTTCTTAATTACAGTGAAACATTTAATAAGAAAACGTCATAATTTGGAATTACATGGTTTATTTTGATAAATTATTACAAGATAAATTCTAGAGCCCTCAATACATTTAACTAATATATGATTGAGAATAAATTTCGATGTACTTGATCCGATTTATGAAAAAATTATATTCAGTTTCATTCAATTAATAAACAAGCTACACTATTAAGTAAATATTCTGCCAATAGTGTTTACATAGAGCCTAAACAAATATTAATAAATTGATTACACGTTGGTAAATATTTAGTTTCATATTCACTAGTTGGAGATATATTGATATTAAGCAAGATATTATTAACACGAAAATTTATTAGAAGGCTCCAATTTATGAAAGTTAATATTTGTGTGGGAATATACGGATAAGGTTATATAAACTTTATGTAAACTTTTATTTAACTTAATACATCTGTAATGTATTAAAAAACCATCTTACCTAGCAGATACTAACTCGAAGTAAATAGTTTGTGGTAGCTGGGACTCCATGTGTAAATGCATTACAGACTTGTGAACACGGTTTTAAATATTGGATCTCCAATATTTTAAGTATTTTAAAATTTCTTTCTACAAAGAAAGTTTCATGCCTTTATAAGTGAATAGTGCCACTAATAATGGTGGTTTTTAGCCGCTTGGGGAACCAATAATTTTTCTAATGAAATTGTGGTCTAAACTATATTTTGCAATACGATATTAATCACAAAACAATTTTAAGATGAGGTTAGGTATAGGTTCAGAGATATAAAAGGTTACCATAGTAGAAATATATATATATATATTTATATATATATATATATATATATATATATATATATATATATATATATATATAAATATGTATATGTATATCTATATATTTGCCTTGATTTGTTGGTTAATATGACTGCGACTTGTAACCTGATCACGCAACGAAAATCAATATTATGGAAAACAAATAAAATAGAACCTAATTTATTACTAAAGAATATCAAATTTATACCACATTAACATTCCGGATTTAAATAAAGGTCCAGTTTTTAATACTAGAATAGTTCTTGCCATCTAATATTGCAGCATTACATTATAGACACTTAATCGTATATTAGGCACTTAATCCAAACGCGCCTTGCTGCCGTTTACTTTGCTCTCTATCATTGTCATTACTGTGAAGCACGCACATGTAGTAATGGAAAAAAGAAGTGATTATTTATTTTGATTTTTTTTTCTTTTTTACACTACAAAATACTCCACTGATTTATAGATATCACAGAATATATAGATATTCTGTGATATCTATACATTTGCAGCATTACCTTATAGAAACTTAATCATATATTGGGCACTTAATCTATACGCTCCTCTCTACTGTTTGCTCTCTATCATTGTCATTACTGTGTAGCACGCACATGTAGTAATGGAAAAAAGGAGTATTTAATTATTTTGATTTGTTTTTTCTTTTTATACGCTATAAAATACTCCACTGATTTTTTGTGTCTGATGTTGGGTTGTGAATTTACAAAAAAGTATTGTTTTGTATTTAAGTTTACCAAACACTCATTTGAATAAAATGCGTTCATATACATCATATATCATAATCATGGAATAAGTTGACCCCTTAAGGGAATAAATATTAAAGTTAAATTTTGCAGACAATTGAAAAAAGTTATGCTCAATGATAAAGCACGTAAAATTAAAAGTTAATATTAAAAAATCTCATCAATTTACAAAATTCAAACTGACGCATATAAAAGAGATGTCAAAAACATATACCGTCATAATTATATCAAGTTATTGTTGTGTACAATAACAGTAATGAAGCAATTGTGTACAAAAACAGTAATGAAGAAATTACGGTATTACCGTATTATACTTGTATTATTTGAATTCGCCATGCCTCTGAAACGTTTTTTATACTCATCTTAATTGTTTTTTCCTTCTTAAATCCTCTTAATAAATTATTGATTAGAACACAATAGATTTTATAATGTTTAGTCCCCTAAATGTACCACTTTAATGTCATTCTTAAAGTTACGACTAGACTTAAATACCTTTAGAACATATTTGGTACTGACAAACATAAATTTAAATTAAATGCGGTTCAGTTGATAATGAGAGGTTAGACTTTTATGATATTGCATAGTATATAACTTCAAATTATATAAATTGATAATATAAATAACTACCTAAATATAAAATACGTAATTTCAACGGCACATTCAATTCTCTGATATTTTTATACCTACGAGAAACGGAGTTGAAGTTGAATTTTGTAAGCATTCAATAAAACATCACACTATTTCATAAAATATATCAGATTGGGTTTGTAAGTCGTCCCTACTCTTCTATTTATGATGATAAATAGAAGAGTAGGGACTGAAAAAGCACTTCATAAGAGCAACTTATTTATAAATAGTAACTGAGTTATAGAAATTAATGTGTTTCAATTATTCTGCGTTATACAACTTTGTGTTGTACGTATCATATTACAAATAAAAAATATTTTGCACGTTTAAACTGTTTCACACTTTATTTATCGAGTATTTATCACGTATTGCCGGCTATTAAATCCATTGATTAAATATTATAGCGCACACTGATCGCGGGCGAATTAAGAACGTCGACGAAACGAGAAGCTTGCTAAATATAAACTTTTATTTAAATATTACAACGACTATTACAATTATATCAACAAATTTCTAAAGTTAATCATTTGTGTTCAACCAGCTTCTTTTATAACGGGGTTGTTGTACGTTTCCAGGTAAAACAATTTCTCATCGCAATCTCTTACTTCGAGTTTACTAGTCCATAAGCGGACTGCATTAGCACTGTTGTCGTAGTCCCATATCAAGCGTTTGTCGATTTTCTTATCAGACTGCTATACGATTCGGAAAAACAGTTTAAAATAATGTAAGCCATAGTATAATTGTGACACTTGCGGTACACTTTATTAATACCTTAGTTCTGTACAGCTTATTTACGGGTTAGTGTTGCATAACGTTTCAAATATTAGTATCAAAGACACGTTTTGACATTTATGTTTCTGTTCCTTCCGGTACATTTATGTCCCTAGTTGATCACAAGCTGAAACGACAATTTAAAAAAAATTATTCTCTTTTTACAAAAAAATACTTTTGATGCGTGAAGGATCCATATGAACGTGTTTAACTTTAAACCTTAGATATATCTTTAAATAAAAGATAATACGAATTGAGGTGATAAGGTATTCAAATCGCCCAATATATGTTTTTTCACAAAATTTTTCTATTCTGACGTTTTAAAATAATTTGTCGTGGGAACCAAGTAACCTCAGAAATAAAAGGCGTTAATTTAATTTTTTCTTTCATTTCAGTGTCATTTACACATGATGAGAGGTCATTAGATGGAGGCGTCTTTAGAGGGAACATATCGCACTCTCTACTTTCTTCAAAATTTTTTCAAATATATATACTGAACTTTTGGTATTTATATTCGAAAAAATTAAATTTTTTTTTTCCATTTTAATCTGATAAAAAGCAAATTGTTATCTTACACAATTTTGTATTTTTTTTGCTATATATTTTAATAAATTCGTTTCTACTATTTTTTACGAAGTGTAAATATAATAAATAATTAAAACCGTATGGTGCATGTATATAAAACGTGTTACAATTTTATTTATTTACTCAAAAATTGTATCTTTTTCTTAAGATACCGGCTTTACTTTAAACATAGATTTTACATAAAATAAAAAATTATTATTTGTACTATGATATTGATACCAAGTTACCTCAATTTACAATTAAAACAGATCTTTTTAGTTTAAAGTATCTATCTTTGGATTAATTCAAAATTATCGTGTCCATAATTTACCCGTTGCTTTTCCGCACTGCGAATGTAATTTTCTTTTACTGGCAAATACTGGGCAGATATTTTTATAAAAGAAATTCTCAATACGTCGAAGAAATTTTTATTTAATTATTTTTATGTTTTATTCTTAGTATAATTAAGTCAATTGACGCACTTGTATTTGTTGTAAGTTTTTCATCATATTTATCCTAATGTGAAAAAGGGAAACAAAAAAGAATTAATTACATTCGTACGTATTTGCGTACACGAGTAAAAGGAATTCGGAAAGCAAATACTAATGTTTCCAAGGGTTGTGGGAACACCGGTCAACCTAAAATGAAACAAGAACAAGTTTGATTTTTAGTACCATAGTGGTAACGAAGGCAAGCGAAAATGATTTTACACATTGTAAGTAATTACAATTTTAAAAACTTATTGTAAAAACTTATTATAATTTATAAGAATAACATCTAGCTAAAAAAATAAGTTTCATAGCTGTTTGCTGCCAGTTTCTAATAAGACATCTAAGAACAACTAAATAATTTTAATGAAAGTAATTCTCAATATTTAAATAAAGGAAGTCATAGAAATATAATTAACGTAGATATTCTACGAACGTTCGTTCATTGATAAGTCTTGGCACAGTAAGCAATTTTTTTAGTATTTGTGCTCGGGCGAATTACTGGGTTTAAGTCACGGGTCTTTTCTTTTCATAAGAGTGTGAAAAAATTGAAAACAGCAAGTTATGATGTAAGAATTCAAAGCTCTCTGCTTATTATGGTTACAGTACATTTCTCTTTTACTCATAGACATTACCAGTTTCCGAAGTAAGCGTTCCTCTGTTTACGGTTCTTGCAGGTATACGTATACAAACGAGTTTTCGCATCAAAAATTTCGTAAATATAACAGAGGAAATAATATTTAGTACGAAAGTGGTAAAGCAATCGACAATTTTATGATTTATATTACATTTACATTTAAGTAAACACCTTTTGTTAAATTGCTTTAAATTCATCCTATCCATGTTACATCCTAATATTTATAAGAATGCTTATTACACTCTATATGAAAGGCAATCATGTGAAATAAATAAAATTAAGAAAAAATAAATAGTGATTCCAATGCTTGGGCTCCAAACTGAGAAAATAAACAAAATCCTATCTATTTCAAGCAGAATGTGTGTTTATTTATTATACTGAACATATTTCAAGTTATCTATAAAATAAATATTGATTTAATGTTAAAGGTGCTGAATATCCTCTTTATCGTTTCATACAAAAGCAAAGTCGTCAAGAGGTTACCGAACGGAGTGAATTGTATAATATTATTCAAATATAATTATTCAAAGTATGTAAAGCTGACCCTTCATCTGATTAAAAACTTTATTACTTCATCCAAACACGAATCTAGTTGCATACTTAATATATTAGTTGGTCAATATTTAAATGCTTCATTTAAATTTGTCTCCTTTATATACGCTTGTTATTTGTTTGTAGTATTAAATCGCAATGTATATTATAAGAAGGCGTCAAAAAATAAGGACAGAAATAATAAAAAATAGATTAATCATATCGCTACACCTATTTAAAATTAATGGTCTACAAGTAAATTAAAATGGTCGCTCGAAAATTAATATCTGTGTAGAGATGCTTACCATTATCATTTTATTTCGAATTAGTTTCTGTCCGCAGTTCCTTCTAGTAATTCATGAGCTGATTAGGCTGCCAATGAGACAAATAATCCCTAAAATGCATCTTTTTATTTTAATGAGGCGTCCATCTGCTTAGAACTCAAAGAGTAACAGGCCTGCTTCAAAACCCTCGCCCCGTGTCAAGGCGAAGTCATTCGCCCATTCCACGATTGCAAGATTGACAGGCAGAAGCCCCGTCAAAACAGACAGAGCATTCGTTGAGCAGGTTCTGTAGTCTTTTAGCCACAAATAGCGCCCATTGCAACTTCATTATATCCCCCCCTAACTAATTTGAGCCTGACGAATCACAAAGCCCATACCAATGACGTATAGGTTAATATATCCAAATATATCGTCGTATATATCAGTTGGTCGAAGTATTTAGGCCCCCAACCTGCCCCGGCGATGGCATACAAGGATGCTCTAGCACTATCCGCGATGAAAATCGTCTGCAGCAGAGAGCTCCGCTTCGAATCATAGACCACGTCCAAGTATAAGTGACGTGATCCCGTATACCACTTCTAAATGCGGCCAGCACCGTAGTCAGTATCCTCGTCAGCTTTAGGTTCTGTGGGGCATAGCTAAGTTTCTTCTTAATGCCCCAGCGGTGCAACCTGGCAAGGGAGTCTACCGCCCGATTTTCTATTTCTCTACGGCTTGCTCCTCCGACCATCAGCAAAGTATCATCCGCATAAGCGATGGTCCCACATCTCTAAAGATATATCGCGAGAATATCGAACATAATATTCCATAAAATATTACCGGGGACTAAAACTTGCGGGCAGCCCCTTATCAATGTTTTCATAACTTCTACATCTTCGTGCTAAAAATAGATCGCAAAAATAATCCCTTTTAAAGTAACTCCTAACTTATCGGCGAAGACCTACTAACACTTCTCGGTTCTTAAGTGCGGTAAAGATGGCGACTATCAGGCATTATCAAAGACGCCAGAAAAACTCCAATTACATATTTCTCTGGGCACGCATTTACCCAAGATAACGTGGTGGATAATCGCATCCTCCGCTTAGACAGCGGTTGAAGATGTTCCACACCGCCTCAACAATTCTGTTATCGACATTATTTACACTTGAAGCCTTGTTCGGATTAAGATAAAATGGGAACGCCTCGCCATCTTTACCTTCATCTGCTCATACTGCTATCTTATTTACCTCGGGGGTATACTAAGACCGTGCGGAAAGCCTCAACTACATCCCGGTTTATTCTACGGGTCTTAGTGCGCTGGTATTTACGTCTTTTTTTCCGGAAATCCTTGCGCAAGGCATCCAATGTAAAATTCCAGCAGGTATTTCTTGATTCTACGTGGAGATCCCACAAACTTTTTGCAGTATGATGGGCCTTAATATAGAGATACAGCGTAATTATATGCAATGACAAATCATTAATTCCAAAGTTTAAAACTATAAGTGATAAGTTAATGTCACAAATAGAGATTTTTACTGCTAATCGTAAATATATGTAATCACTATACCGTCAAATGGATTTGCATAATGGTTCATAAATTTTCCAATTAAACATTCACAAATATAATATTCGGTTACAATAAAATTTTCTCAATTAATTTGTGTCTGGTAACTGAAAAGGATGAGGTACTTTCGTCGCCAACATTCTCTAATTTTCGCAGAGCTTTAAATTTTTCATATACAGGATGTATAAGCTTTGTTTGAAGACATGTTTTGTATTTAATTATATAATTATATATAGTCTACATTTTAATTTATGATACCTGTTACCTACACGTTATACATGGTATTAAAATCTTATAAACCTTTTATAATATTAAATATAAATATATATATATATATACATATATATATATATATATATACATATATATATATATATACATATATATATATATATATATATATATATATATATATATATGAATTTCCAACATCTGCGCATGTGCCCCTGGGCAGTCGATTCGACAACAATGACGACTAAAAATTAAATTCGCCTTTTTACGCTTTAAACTCTTTTTTTGTAATGAAATAACACTTCAAATATTATTCCACAATATAAATTATGAAATCAATTTACACTTTAAATAAACTTCTGAAGCTTGAAGAAATAAATTTTCATAACATAACATGCTAAAAAAGTTACAAATCGTGTCCAAAACATTTTTTCTCATATATTGAATATATTCGGCGTTACTTTTGTAGAAATTCATTATTCAAAATTAAATGAAACTACGTGATGTAGTATTATTTTCAATTCCTTTAAGTTCTTTACCACGACCTAGGTTTCGTTGTATTACAACATCTTCAGGTGTGATATTAGCAAAGATGTAGATTAGGTAACAAATTGAGTTGATCTTTGCTAATACCCCACCTGAAGATGTTGTAATACAACGAAACCTAGGTCGTGGTGAAGAATTTAAAGAAAGTAGAAATAATACTACATCACCTAGTTTCATTTAATTGTGAATTTTTTCTCACATTAAGAATTTATCTGGTTTTAGGAATGAGATATACCTAAACAAAATAAAAGCAGATAATTGATAAAATACTATTGCATATATCTATATATATGAAAATAAAAAAACCACAGCCAGATACCAGATAACTGATAAAAATAGTGCTATTGTGAGAATATCGATCAAATCCATAGAAACTATGCTTAGAGTCAATATAAATGCATAAAATATTTTAATTCTGGACGTAAAGCGTAGAGAATAAGATATAAAAACGCTGACGCTAAAGTACTTTAACCAGTATATGGCTAAATTATATTGTTTTGTTCTCTTTTAAAATGAAGTTCACCATCTGAACTCTCTTTTCATGAAAATATATTTCTTACAAATTCATGGACTACGCGAATGTTAAAAGGAATAAACGCACCGGCTTGAAAGCTTTTATTGGCACATTTAGGTAAAATTAACGAACCAAAATAGAAATATAAAGTGTCAATAAAAGCTTTCAGACCGTTGCTTTTATTTATTTTAATATTCACGAATATTGACAATGATTTATTCACGAATATTGAAAATGGTTTATTGTGTGTTTTTTAGAAAATTCTAGTTAAAGCGGCAAGTTAAATTATTAATGACAATAGATTACTTTTTATATCAGAAAAATTGCTGCCATCCGTCAAAATATGTAATTTAGAAATCGATATTTGCTAATTGGATTTAATTTATATTTTTTTTTCATTGGAAACCATCGCTGAATTGAAATGAAATATACCGTCATTTTATGTTCAATCCGATTTGGTATTACAAAACGTGCAGGTTTTTTTTAATTAATGTCTATTTACCAGTAGTAAACGCTATCATTACATTTCCAATTACTGTGAATTTATGCAACACCTTAAAAATTCATAATTAATAAAATACTTCAAATTAACACTGTACATCAGTCATTTGGGTAACAGAGCGAGTCTACATTCGTAAATTAAGCAATTTGGTATATTTTTAATAAAGCTGAAAAGCATAGGATTCAATTTAGTTTCATTTTAGGTTTTTTGCCTTTTTTATGTAATGGTTTTACGTAGTAGTTAGCACCAAATCGCAACAAATTTAATTTAGTGTGCCTAAAGGGAGTTCTATGTAATTTATCGTACGGTTCATTTAAACGGTTCGTTTATCGATGAGGATAAGTTAAAAATTATTACAAATATTGGAAAATGTAATGTTTTTTTAAATCACGTTTTTAAATATTATACAAAAAAAACTGAATTTAGTACCGCCGAAAATAGCCAATTTCATTTCCCTCGTATAATCATAACTATGATGATATTATTTTGTCGTATGTAACCGTAAATAGTCGTCGTCGTGTCGTTGTAAATCGTGTCGTAAATATTATTTTGTCGTATGTAACCGTAAATAGTCGTCGTCGTGTCGTTGTAAATCGTGTCGTCGTACATATTATTTTGTCATTGTAATATGATATTATTTTCTCGATTCTTTATCGGTGTGTATGGGGAGCGAGAAAATCGTCATTTTCTGGATGCTTTTGCCATTGTGCAATATTTGTAAAAGTTTCCGCAATCTAATTCTTTGAAAACGGTTTTTTTATAACTAGCTGAGACTGGCGGCAGTAAATTTTATATTCGGAAGTCTATTATGTTATATTTTCCATACTTGTAGTTAATATTTTGCAAACTTGAAACGCGAAAGTCATATTTATTCGAAACTTTGGAGAGCGGTACTAACCATTCACCTTTGTCTATTTTTTTTCCATTTCAGATAGCAGGCTAAACCCAACTAAGTAAACGCACTAATAGTGTAAGCCCAACATGAAAACGATTCGTCCATAATAATGGTCTATGCCGTCGGCTGAAATTTGACCAGCACACCAATGTACATATGTGTATAATCATATTATATATATATATATATATATATATATATATATATATGTGTGTGTGTGTGTGTGTATATATATATATATATATATATATATATATACATACGCACATTTGTATATAACCTTGAATAATAAATTTTTTCAAATTCGAATACCAATCACAAAATAATATTCGAAAATGATCAACACCAAAGTAGTCTCGGTAGCGTCATTCCCTTAGAATATATTTGCTACCATTATTCCTCCGATCTTCTCGATAAGTTTTCTAAATAACGATATAGGTATGTTTTAAACCAATATCAGAATAATGTATTTAAACCAATAATAATTTCGGCTCTTTTTCTGATTTAAAATAAAAAACACATTAAATCAGATATATTCTCGTATAGTTGTCAAAAACTGCTTATTGAAACGGCGCAGTATAACTGATAAAACAAAATGGGTATAAATAAATCCCTCATGACCGACAAAACGATTGTGCATGAATTACAATTTAAATATTCATACATTTTCAGAAGATATTTATACCTTATCATCATACACCTGTGATTTCCGTACACGTGTGTTGACCCTCCATACGTATATTTTTTATAAAATATAGGTATAACGGGTAGACACACGTATACGGAATATAAAACGGTATTTAAAATAAATTTGAACAAGATAAATTTCACAAAAAATTAAGTTCAAACAATGTATTACCGAGAAATAATTTTGTAGGGGTCGTTTGAAACGGCTTAATGGAAATCATATAATTTAAAATGTATTAAGGACAGTATGATAAAAATTTAATTCCTTTTTTCATTTAAAAATGAGATAGGAAAGACTTATGTATCCAATACATAAACTTTTGTTTGATTTGTATTCTAATATACACAAGGTGGTTATTAGAACCTTCGAAGCATTCGATACAATTTTATCTCTTGCAATAATTTTTGTTAATTCATATTTAAACACTAATTCGTCAAAAACATTTCCTAATTAAAAGAAAACATATTTGCATTATAACATAGAAAATTACACTGACCGAAAGTTTATTTTTTACTTATTGGCTTAACTATAAACCAGACAATATTTAATTTTTATAAACATCCAGTTTAAAGAAAAAAAATAGAAAAATCAAGATAAAAGAAATAATGTGCATAAAATATTCAATTTTACAATGATTCTTAAATGTATATTTCTACAAAGAGGACTATGTAAAGATTATTTTTAAAAGATATTAAAATTACATAATAATATTTCATTTATTCCAAATATAAAGTCGATCAGAGCACGCTTGTGAAATTATAAAATTAGCTGGAAGTTAAGCCGTAAACATAAAATTGACATGTTGTTGATTATTTGAAAAGTCACTAAATCAGTTTTATGAATACAAAAATAATTTATCGAAAAATCACATATTCATTTGAATACGAGACTTACTGCTAAAAATCTACTGAATATCAGAATGTAGCAGCCCAAAAAAAACAAACTATGCTGGAATCTGAATTTGATGCGGCAAAACGGGTGATGCGATAAGAAAATATCTCAGTATTACTGAGGGAATCGTTTTTTTATTATAACACGCGTTGCAAAAATCCGTTGTAGTATGTAAATTAAAAACACAGTATATTTATAAAGTGAATTTTACCACAATGTGTCGTGTGTTAATAGGAAACACTGTGTTTATATCGTCTTGCATAGTGCCTGTTATGTATTTCTTATGTAATTGTGGCGCGAACACACTCTCTTCGGAATATTTGCGTCATACATATATACCACTCATTTAAAGCAATAGCGAGAGAGACAGAGAGAGAGAGAGGCAGAGAGATAGAGAGAGAGAGAGAGAATATAAATTACTATATTTTCATAGAATGCTAATAGTTCAACTCTTATATTTCATAATTATGTAGTACTTTCCTTTTAAAATCAATTGAAAACAAATCCTAGCATATGAAATTTACATACGGAAGAAAATACTTAATTCCACAAAACATTTTTGGTTGGTAACAAAAGTGACTAAAATAACCAGCATTAAATGATAGCAAAAAAGTAATCAAGAGGCGATGAGTTCTGCCTACTAAATACCGTCATCGTCATGGCCAATTGTTTTTCTGAAACTTTAATATTTTTACTAATATTCTCATAATGAAGGTTTGAGAAAGTTTTCAAATATTCAAAAATATATACATATATGCTATATCATATTGCACTCTAAAAAAATAAGCAAAATTGTTATGTGGAAAACTGCATCGGTATGAGCTTTATTATTATTGTCTTACAGTATCAGTTATTACACTTATATTTCTTGTTTCTATTTTGAACCGCAGTCACTTTCTTTGTGTTTCCTTTAAATTTATTCTTACATTTTCCTTTATATTTTTTTTTCCAATTTATTGCGTCAATAGTAATTTCTACCGTATTAAGTACCGATTTTTATATGAGCTGTATATTTTCGTGACACGATAACATATATCGTAAAGCATTGAAATTATCCACCTTGCCATAACTAGAATGCAACAATTATTCTGTTCAATAAACATCACAGTGTGACATTGAATGGACTTAATATATATTATCTAATTCCTTCAGTAGGAGAGACTCGTCATTAAGCATTCAGTATACCACAAACGCTGAACTTTAATCATTATGTCATAGAGGAAAGTACGCCTATGAAAACATAGCGCACCTCAAGAATATTTGTGACCTGTATAGCGCTTTAAATCATGACGCTGATTAAAGGTTAATATCACTTCTTTCAGAAACCCTTTTTTTCTTCTTCGTATACTCCATCAATCATATTTGGTTCCTGGCAGATCTTGCCATCTTTTCATACGGACTTCGTTATTATTTTTTATTCCTTTCAAATTTGTACTGTTATTCTGAAAACAAATTTATGCAAAATAGTTTATTTAAAAGACACTACTGTTCCGTAAAAACTTCGGCGGGAAAAGTTAACTCACTTTCCTCTTATATATTTGGTAATGTACAAATTAAGGCTTTCTGTGAAATTATTCGTTTGATTGTCAACTCTAAATTTGTGTTATTATAATCAGTATTTATTTCTTAATAAAACAGGTTATTCCTTCGGACATACTTTGAAGAATTTGGTGTCATCCCGGTATATTGCCATGGTTGGAAATTCTGAACAAACTAGCAAAAAGGATGGACAAAGTAATAAAGTATTGACGAGATTTGAGTATCAGCTGAAAATCATAGACGAATTAGATGTATTAACATAAGGCTTAAATGGCTGGAATGGAGACACTTTAAAATTTTAACATGTACAAGCGTTTTCATTAAGTGCGCAGAAATCTGTCAAGCACGAGATAAAACCACATTACGAGGTTTCGGTAAACTTTTGAGCAGTTACGAACAAATTTCTGAAATTCAATAAAGTGTGAAAGGGTGTATCATTACATCAATTTCAAATTTCTGTTTAGCACGATTTCTGAGAAATTTGTCGAAAATAGAGAAAAACGTAAATATATAGCCTACTATATCTATTGCAGTTATAAAACTACGGTATAAATATAAATAATTCTTATAGTTTTCCTATACCTTTACGTAGACATCCAAAAATTCCTCTTCTTTATAATTTTTATTTGAGTAGTCTAGGAATTGAGACATATCTTTTAGCATATCTCTGAAGCTATAATACATAAAATAAAGAAAACAAATACCGTATATATGTTACCCAAGACGGAATGGAGGAGGTGTATGCTTTTAATTTGAGAGATTGTTTCTTTGTTTGTGTATGCCCCAACGGATTTTCTTGGATTTGGAATTATGTCAATAGGTTCTTACTTTCTTTTAGTGGGGGGGTTTTAAAAAAAATTATTTAATTGTTTTTCAATTACAACGACCATAGTGGATTTTTTTAAAATTTTTAATTATGCTTTTTATTTTATACTTTTTCGCCTAAAACGTTTACATTTGTCGTGGGCTTATATCAAATTAAATTAGAGGAAAAAGCATTTCACTTTTTGTCTCATATCAAATTAAAATATAAATGTTTGGAATGAACCCTATAAACTTGCCCTTTTTAGCTGCTGGTCATGAAATCAGTTGCAAAAAGAAACATTTTCGAGCAATAAATATACAAAAACAATAAAAAATTATCAAATTCATTTATAGATGAAGGTTTGATCTATACGTATATGTATGTATATTATGAATTTAATACGAAAAGCGCAATAAAATCATTATTATGTCAACCTTTAGAATTTAAAGTAAACTCGGCAAACATAAAGATTTCTTGTCAAAACTGTAAATACGACCTTAATTGTCACAAGACATTCTACAGCTCTATCCTAATCAACAATAAATCCTTGCGAAGAAACAAAAAGGTACAACCGTATTATGAATTTCTGATATTATATTGAAAAGAACAAAATGCGAATTTCAAGAATAAATCAAACATTAAAGTTTTATCTCTCGTATTTTAACATTTAAATGTTCAATAAAATTCCATGAAATGCCGAACATGAATTTTGTTTTAAAATTAGAATTCGAATAGCTGGTGATGATGGCAAAGTGCATTTTCTTTTCGTGAAAACTTATAATTGAAGGAAATTAATTATTTAAGAATCGGTATTAGATCACCGAATTATATTAATAGGTAGTTGATTACAAATTATAATTTGGATGGAACGGAAGTTTTATCACTTTTATTTAATATTTGAAGGATCAATGGGTTATGTCGTCAAGAATTTCAATTAATAATTCCTTGTTATCATTTACGTAAATCGAATAAATATTGCTTTGACTGTCATAACTAGATGGGCGTATATTGATATCTACACTATATTGAAACTTGTTTATAAATACAGTGAGTATATTACGTTAGTTAATTCATGATTAAAAAATAACTTGTCTTCAAAAAGTTAAAATTAAATTTTTGTTAAGTACCTTGCATTTCTTATGCTATATACATATGTATATAAATGAGGACAAAAGAACCAGAAATCTTTTACATAGCCATATCATCCTAAAATAAAATTTTTCAGCTTACAAATCTAATCACAGTCCGCGGCTACATAACAAATATGTCCAAATATCACACATGTAAATCTATGCCAAACGATCACTAATCAATTTTGCCCGTCGAAATTTAGTAATCACTTTGAGCATCAGTTGAAATATTAACATGATATTTATGCTAGCTTCGACCTAAATGGAGATTCTAAAAACTTTTGAAAATGTCTTTAATTTTGGAAAAACGCATTTAAGATATGGTTATTGGTACGCCGGCTCAAAATTGTAAAAATATTAATAGAAATAATACAAAATTGAGAAACAGGTTTGAATTCTGTATTCCTAGCTCATATTTTAAGTAATAATTGGATAATTGAAGGATAAATGTTCTTTTTATTCTTGTCGATTATGTTACATATTTAAGTGCACTACATAAATATGCAAAATATAAAAAAAACCATTTTAGGACTACTAGCCGCTTTATCATAAATCACTTTCCATTATATATTTTCCTGTCCGATCATATACATTTATTTAAAATTAACTTTGCCTCGAATTGCGAGTTACCCGGGATATTAATTCTTAATATTCCGAAAGGATTTACTTAGGACTAAATGTACAATGGTTAAATCTTAGCCGTAATTCAGTATATAATACATATATACAGACTTATATCTTCATACGGCTACGCAAATTAAATAACACATTAAGAATACACAAGTTATACTAAACTAAAGAAACGATTTAAAATAGCGTCTAAAACAAAAAGTGCGTTTAGTTTTAATAGTATTACAGAATATTACATTTACTTGTCATAAATTAAGATGAAGTAGAAACTTATTTTTAATTTCAAGTAATGTGACTAATGCATACGTGAATTTTAATAATGCATGTGTTTTAATTTTCACCTTTTACCTGCGTACATCAATCAATGAGAAGCACACGTGTGACGTTCACTTTTATATTTTTGACGGAAAATCATTATTTTTGCGATAGTTTTTTAATTAATACGTTTTCTGTTTATGGATGAAATATGTTCTGTTCATTCTCGAGGCGTCATTGGCCGTACTCTGTTTATTTTTACTACATGTACATCAGGTGAACAGCATGAATTTAATTACTTTCTTGTCAAGTTTTAAATTTATAAGTAAATTGAAAGTGATCCACGTTCTATGAGTGAATCAAGAAGTCAATTTTAAAAACACTAATTATTAAACGGCAATATCTCCAGAACTGTTTAAAGTACATATGCATATATTTACTTTAATTTGAGGTCTTAGTTAATTAAGGAATTGGAGAGGATAAAGAGAATAAATAGATACACTTTAATAGTAATTACCACAAAATTAATTATGTGGTTAGTTTCTGATTAATGGGTTTGGCTGATTAAATTTCTAGTTCAAATATGAAAGTTGAGAATTTAAGATTAATCTTAATTATTAAGTAGGTTGAATATATTTAATATTTTTACATTATATACCTTGAGCAACACAAAGTTACTTACAAATTAGGAAAATTTTGGTGCAAATCAAGATTTTTTACATTTAACTGCAATGGGAAGAAAAATAATAAGTCACTACCTTCATGATGCAACAAGATTACTTAGCTGTGTACAGGGGACGTGATCCCGAACTAGGAAAATTATTTTGACTTGAATGTTCAGCAAGTACATAATTTACGCATTAATGCTGATAGGTTACAAGGTTTGAAAAACCAGAAAATATTTTTATATTATTTTTAAAGGTTTCTATACTTTTTATCTACTTTTCCTCAAGATTTAGTACTTTATCTCCACTGAACAAATCGTAAAAGAGTGGTGATACTCACTTCATCCTCGTCCCCCGTATGAGAAGATTTAAAAAGACCGGGGAAGGCTGAGTTTGTTGCCACAAATATATAATACTTTATATAATTTTTTATGTTTTTATTAGGTTTCTCAAAATGGAATGAATAAAAAAAAAACTTTCCTAAAATAATCATATAAAAATCAAATATCTAAAATTTTAATTTCAAAATTTTACAAATAGTCGAGCAGCAAATATATCTGCACTGTTATAATATTCTATTCTTCTTTCGATTAGAAACAAAATGAACGGAAATAATTTCTTAGAAAAAGGGTCTGCTTATTCCATGTATCTATTTTTTTATTCAACGTCGAGTTTTTTAGTGCCGATCCTGACAAAATAGAAAGATAAAAATATACGAACAAGAAACATTTTTTGGTCGCAGTTGAATTTAAAATTGCAAACTCCTACAGTGAGAAATTTGGATATTTATACCACTTGCCAACATTTTTGGCGTGTATTGCTCGGTATTTCATGTTTATTAGTAATTTCACTTCATTAAAAATATATGCTTTTAAATATTTTGCAATACCCGATGAAATCACTAGCAGTAACACTATCCTAGCGAAAGAAAATTTCGAACTATTAATTAATATATTAAATTTATTTTACATATTCAAACTCATAATTAGAAATGTTATAAACAATATTTATGTGCATCTTAATCCCCTGCAATCGCTACCGTAAAAGTTTCAGTGAAAATTTTATTTCCACTTTGACTACTCAATATGCCGTTCCACTTCAAGCCACTTTCCGTATGTTATTTTCCACACGACTATACAAACCAATTTAAAGCCCACTTTGCCTCAAATCGCAAATTGTGTAGAATACGAGTGGGAAAAACCATTTTCGTAAATCGCAGAAGAATTCAGTTTCGGCCAAAGAGGCGGAAAGGCTTTCTGTTTGCATTGAACTAACTTCATGAGTTAAGTTCATGCTGTGAAGTGACGCTTTTATGACTTTATTTAATTTAGATTATGACTTTAAAAATGAGAGTAGCAATTTCACCTAATGACTTAAATTCAGTTTAATAGCTGCGAGCTCGTTAAAATTATGATAAAAAGCTATCTATCTACTTTATCTGTGTAAAATTTCCCTTTTTTATGGATTCAACGTTATATCAGAAAACTATTTAATAGTCAAATATGATCCAAAGGTAAACTTTAGAGAACGCGCGATTCGTACTTGCAAACCACCAAATTGTTAAGCACTATTTAGTACAAACCTCTCTTCGTCTTTGCAATCCTTAGTCTTTAATTATGTATTTGATAATAGAAGCATGGATTAATCCAATATAATCCCATAATTTCTTTTAATCCAAGTTTCTGTTATGAATCCATAAATAATTAAAACAATTATATAACTAACTAATTTTAAGATTAATAATTGAAAAGATCTTAAACCATATCATGATATCATTTTATCGTCGGCTATGAAATATTTACACCATATTAAATGGAAAATTTAGGAAAATAAAGCTTTTTATCTGAGAATTTGTTTAATTGCGGCTATAAAAATTTAGACTTACAATTAAATATAGACAAGTGATAGGAATATCACTGTTATTTACGATAATTACATTAAACTGAAAGAATGTCACATATATGAAAAAATTAACGAGTTGTTTCGCTTTTTACTACAGCCAAAAATATTGCTTCAAGAAAGTCTAAAATTTGATAACCCCAATAATTTAGAGCATCAATGGAAAGCTTAGAAAATGTTCCCAAAATATTCAAAATATAATATGTCTAATATCACTTTTCAGGATTTATTCCGCAAAAAAAGGAGGATTTTCAATCTAAAGAGTAAAACTTTGGAATTGCTACTAGAAATGTAATTTAAGTCTTACCATCATCGCCATGGAATGTTCTAGTCGAAAGGATATCTAGAAATTATTTTAATAGCTCCATTTAGTCTATAAAGTTGAGACTTTTCACAAAAAACTTGTTGTTAACTGGATTCCGATATGTTTCGTTTTCCTATGTATTTTCAAAAAAACTTTATTGCAATTATAAAAATTCCATTTAAAACAGGTGCTGAAATTATTGACGATCGTAATTAAATTTTATTCGCGCAGTATATAAAGTGTGAATTTTATATTTCTGATACATGTTAGCAAAATTGGAACAATGAAATATTTTGCATTGAACGTAATTTATTAAATTAAATTTTGTAGCCATGAATCACATGTTGTAATAAACGAAATTCAGTGATACATCTTGCCATTTATATCGTAATAAGTAAAGAATTGAAAGAATCAGAAATTGAAAATTTTGGCCTAAAAATGAATTATACTTAGACTTTATTATTGATTACTTTTTATTACGATATATAAAATCAATATTTATTCCATGAAACTATATTAATTAAATAATGAAACATTTAAAGGAATATGACGTTTGTTAAACATAATTAAATTCATGATTATGGTCGAGATTTAAGCTCGAATAGGGATTAAAATCTTATTTTTTTAATCTTTCATATCTTCGGTATTGATTTTTTAATGGAAAGTTAATTCGAATATTGTTTATGTTTAAGTTTCATATATAAAATTAAAATTAAATTAATTTTATTTTTGGCCTTTTTTACGGATATCAATCGAATCGTGTACTCTATATCATTTAAAGTAATTATATATTATTTACAATCACAATTTATCAATCAAATATTCATTTCGAAAAGAGTGTAATCTACGTTTAATGATAATTTTAATGTACAAAAGCAACGTTTATTTTAGTTAATTTCCGATATTGTATCATTCAGATAATTATTTAGATCTTGTTTTTATGACATATTTTATAGGTTATTATTTAATTGTTTCAGTTAACAATTAATTAAAGTAAAATAAGTTACGTATAATGGAATATTTAATAGGAGGAGCTAATTCTACTATATATATTGTTAATATTAAATAACTAAACGGTTCTAAACTGAGAATATTTAGCCTATGGCGACATACCATTTGGCCCAGGTTCCTTTTTTTTCTCAAATCATCTCTTCGACACTCTGCACCCATTAAGCCTTTCTTATTTTAAAGATCTATTTTTCTTTTCTTTTTCATGCAAGTGAAGCGGCGGCTAATTAATATAGTAAATTACAACGTAATTTGTTAACTTACGTAATTTCTAAAGACAAATCCTCAATGAAAATATTGCGTCCGCTAATAAGTAATAAGCAGCCATTAATGTTATATTTTTTATAATATATCCAATTTAAATTTAATTGTTGGTCAACATGTAATAATCATCATCACTTTATACTACATGTCTCCAATGCACTGGCAGGGAGACATGCAGGAATGAAAAAAATGGCCTGCGAACTGTCATAGATGGTATTCATCATCAAAGTTTATTTCACGTAAGGCGTTGCTGAGCAATCTAAACAAACCATAATCTAAACAAACCATAATCTGGGGAATACGACTGGTGAGGTATCTATGTCCAAACAAAATCCAAAACTTTAAGGCGGGTCTGTTTGCTCTATGAGTACCGGGCTACGGCTACGGGTAGTCCGGGCCAGGGTCACGCGGTACCCACGTACCGTATTTCAAGCTTTTTCCCAGCGGTATAATTGATTCTCTTTAATTCCGTGTGAGCACCTGAACTCAGTTTTCAGCCGGCGTGTCGTTAATGGGTTATCTTCTTCAATAAAAATTTTAATCTGTCGCTATTCCATTCCACCTGTCGACCAGAACGTGGTTGATCACGGAACAGGGGAACAGGGGCTGCGAAACCGCTGGAACCATAGTTTTCCAGTATCTTCCGATATTGCTTCAGGACGTATGCTTTGGCATATGCGCGTAGCTCCGGCAGCAGAATGGCCAGATTGGTGCTCGTATATTATATAGTATCATATGCGTCTTAATGTCGTCCAAGTTTTAAGCGTCTTAACAGTACAGCGTCTTAGTTACTAATGAATCAGTGAGAGCGTGTCGCGCCCCTTATATATCTTTAATCACATAAGCTTTTAGAACGTTCCCATATTTTCTAGATAATTTTCGAATAAACACTCATTACTTTTTAATCTACTTAATATTATTCAAAGTGGAATATGAATATATCCAAACGTCCACTCATTCGCCACATCCGTATCAGAAAACCGTTAGATATAGTAAATTAAAAAAATTTCATTCATAAATATATTATTCTGCCCTTATTTTAAAACACTAAAGATAAATGATATAAAGTTTTTGGAACAAATTAATTAAATACAATTTTTTTTTCATTTCATGTAAACGATTATTGAGATCTTTTGAACTAACCTATAGTTCAAAAGATCTCAATAATCGTTTTTCTATAATACATTTCTACCTAGCATATCTCTATAATAACAGTGTAAAAATATGCAACAAATATGATTCCGTATGCAAATTAATGAATTAAATAGGGTCCTTATCCACGGAAATTTCATAGTTCGAATTTTGGTCGTTTTGAAAAATTTGTGGATTGTATTTAAATTAACAATTATAAAATAAAAATTCCAAAGTGTAGGAGAAACGCTGGCCAAGAAGACGGTATCTTATAATTTGTACATTAACTTTCAAACATTTTATATAATTACCCACTGTACTGTACGCGAAATAAACATGTACTTATAATAAATAATTATTCAATAATGTACATACATGTTTATATAAGTGAATAACTAGTAACTCATGTAAACATGTATATATGAAAATATAGATATTCCTATATACATAAATTCATATATATATATATATATATATATATATATATATATATATATATATATATATATATATATATATATATATATTGACATATATATTATATGGCACACCGTACAATTGTGAAATGGCATGCGACGGAAAGCACCTCGCTCGCTCATTGTTTGAACGTCGTGTGCCCTGCGCCGCCATAGTTGGTTGTCGAATGTAAACAAACATTGTTCTAGAATTAGTTATATAAAATTGTTGTGGAAGTAAAATGATTTTGTGATTACCCCAAATAAGTGCAGCTTAAATGATAAAAAAGTGTTAGCCACGAAAATAATCAAAGTTATATTTTTCGTGTTTTAATATTTTTTATGCGTGCGAAACAAATCGATCACAAACTAAAGTTAACATTAAAAAATAAAAATTGAAAACATAATACAATTATCTCTTAGAAAAAAATTTGGCAAAACAAAATTTTTACTTATTTTAAGAGTAATTAAAAAATTTAATGTGAAAAAAATGCTCCAATAAATATGTTCACTTATTGTTACATGTCAAAGAGCTTTAGCACCTGTAGTTACAAAGAAGAAATCCACACAAAGTCTTCTTTGTGCAAAGTCCGGATCAGTAATATCGGCTTGCCTATCTCTGCCGCCTAGCAGCAATATTTGTAGTGCTGTGTTCCGGTTTGAAGGGCAAAGTAGCCAGCAAATATGAAATATATTGCTAAGAAGTATTTTAAGGTGACATTGAAAAGTAAATTAATACTGACCACTGGAATGTTATTAAGTAGTTCTGCTTCTGGAGAGGAAAGAACAGTATTTCGTGGCATCCTATCCTTAATTATGCCAAAAGCAGTGCTAACTTGATAGAATTCGTTTTTTTTTCTAAAACTTTTCCAATCAGGTTTTTACAGTCTATAGGTTCCCTGTCAACTTTTGGGACTTCAACCAATACTGATACCTTCCAATTTCTTAGACGATGTGGATGTGATCATTTTATTTGCCACTCTCTTTAAATTTATGTGCATTTTTCTTTTCTTTTTTTTTTTTCTTTAAATTTATGTGCAATTATGTGAGTGTTCTTTCTTGTACGATGTTACGTTCATTCATACACAAATTTCAAAGCAATTGCGATCCATAAACATAATTTTCTTCAGATACTTCTCCACATACGGCGTGAACTTTTTTCTTGCATTTTGTACTTGTTGTTGTATGAGCTCCAGATGTTTCTTTGTTGTATATGTTACATACCAAATTATTAATTTCTTTAATTATTACACCAATTTCACCTACATTTGGCAATTCGTTAGATTCGTTAGGCGCGATGGTTTTTTATAGAGTGATGATTACTTTGTCAATATTTTCAGGTAGTTTTCCTTGTTTCTTATTAAAATTGTTTATTTCTGAATTTATAACAAGACTTTCGTAGTTTTTTTATAAAATAGGTCATTATTGGCCTGATCTGGGATAACGGTTTCATTACTATCTAGAGATATGTTGTCCTGTTCAATATATGGTTTATGACTAATAACATCCGCAACTACATACGGTAAATTCTTATGTATATCAAGAAGTAGTTTAGGATTATTTGCAATGTTAATTTATTCTAAGATAATTATTTTATGACTCGCTGTAGTTATTTCTTTTCATTTAATTGCCTGAGTGTCAATTTCTGGAATTTTTATTATAGCTACGTTTTCGTGTTCTTTCTCTTCTTGATATTTTCTGTGTTTCTCTTTAAAAAAATTTCAGCTTCTTCTTTGATTTCTAATTTAGATAATACATTTTTAGATAAGTAGGTGGATGATAATCGAAGTTTTGGATCCTCTCCAAATAAGGCTTTGTACGGAGTTCGAGCAATTGTTGAACGGTGAGATGATTTTTTCTGGAACTGAACGAATAGAAAATAAATCTTTAAATGGACTAATTTAAAGATTTATTTTCTATCATCCAGGTTCGAATCATATTTTTTCTATCCTTCCTTGGATTTGGGGATATCTAGGTCTTCCATTAACTATTTTACAGGCAGGCCACAAACTGAATGTTTATTTTAGTACAGATGCTGTGAACTCGTGTCCGTTATCATTTTGGAGGACATTAGGACAGCAAACTTCCAAAAAATATTAAGAATCTAGTAAAAAACAAAATGTATTTAAGTGATCCTGATTTTGTAACACCCATTTATACTCTTGATCTGGATATGTTTGGAAGTCTACAATATCCGTTAGTCGCCTCCTTTTTAAGTCGTCAGAAATCAATGGTTTTACGATAATTCCTTCTTTTGGAAAGCTTTTCTTTGAAATACACGTTTTACACAAATTCAGAAATATTGGTACCTCAGATATTCTTGCCACATATTTATCTTTCAAGGCCTGAAAAATTTCGTCTC
This sequence comes from Druceiella hillmani, assembly GCA_039881145.1. NCBI lineage: Eukaryota > Metazoa > Arthropoda > Insecta > Lepidoptera > Hepialidae > Druceiella > Druceiella hillmani. The sequence continues at coordinate 8,240,269 of JAYKKI010000042.1, forward strand.
ATCGTCCATGTACTGTAACGATGTGTATGCGTCGAGTATTTTTTGATAATACTCTTTAATTGAAATTATTTGTACTACAGAATCTGAGATATACTTTCTTTTCGTTATTAAAACTTTCCGGTTATCAATATTCATTACATCGTATTTTCTTGCATAATGTTAATGCGTGTTTTTTGGTGGCCTTCCATGAGATTTTATTGTATTATACTCGTCTAATAATTTAAAACATTTTGTATTCTATGATTAGTCAATTATAATTTTTTACTATTTTTATTATGCCCACCGTAGTAGTTTTGTAACTCTATAGTAAATTCTTCCTGATTCACAATAACTGGTATTAAAAAGTTTTGTTGATGGACAGGTTCAATATTACACATTGTAATTATTATCAAATAATATTATCTATTAAATGGATCTATACAGGTCCACACACATAAAAAATATGAAAACTCGGAAAATATAACTTTGGTTATGTTCGATGCCTGACACTTGTTTATCATTTAAACTGCACTACTTTGATTGATCACAGATTCATTTTACTTCGCAACAATTTTACGTAACTAATTCTAAAACTTTGAGTTATTTTTAAAACGAAAGTAATTTCAAATCATCAAAACACTGTTTGTTTACATTCGACAACCAACCAATTGACAACCAAATATGGCGCATCACGTTCAACCAACCAGCCCGCGAGGTGCGTTCCGTCGCAAGCCATTTCACAATTTGACGGTTCGATAGATTATATTCTATCGAAAAATAATGCGTTAGATTGTATGCAGTATGTTACGGATCACAATTTGTCGGCAATTAACAATTTCGCAAGGTAGGTTATAATTTAACGGTATTTACAATTTTGCGGTGATACAAGGACACGCTTTATTCAAACTTAAGCCACCGGCAAAAACGGATCTGTTGTAGCAATTACGTACGTAACGAATTGGTTACAGTTTACGAGAAAGTTACGCGGTTATCATTATATGTTATAAAAAACATCTGAATTTCCAAATCATTTACACAGAAAACATACAGCAATAAACTTATTTGCTACCTGATATTTTCTTATAGAATTATATAGTATTTTATTTTGCAAGCATTCAAAAAAATATTTGAAATAGCTGATAACAGAATATATAAGTAGGACTTATTGTCACATCGGGACAAATTTTTTTTTTACATTTTTCTTATTTTAGTGAAGGGAACATCCATTCTGGGTAATATGGTATAAAAAAGGTGGCAAAAAATCAACGTGTTGTATATTTTTAAGAATTAGTTTAAAACTATTTTCGCAATAAAACTTAGCAATTGGAAAGAGTGGAATAACATTTTTAAATATCGAATATTAAAAAAGATAACATAATTTGTTTACATTCGACACAAACAAATGTAGCCATTCTACCCACAAAAAGTTATCCAAAACTAAAGGGACTAACGGGAATCAAACATCTACGTATTCCAAAGATATATATCTATGAAATATATATTTTACTTGGTTTGGCTCAAATTTCATTTTAGGTAGAAATTGCATGTTATATGTTGAAAACAGAGTAGGTTATTAAATGATTTCTGTATTTAAACTTATACAACATATGCCCAAAAATATGAAAAAAATGGGACCCACTAAATTCATTACATATTTATATTTTTAAATTGTTTGGAGTACTTTTTATATTTAACCTTTAAGTTATAAAGTAAAATGTGTTTGCGGTAATGAGCATCTATGAATTCAATTTATGATAATATTTATTTGGGATAATATTGATATGAAAATAAAAACAATGATGAAGAAACTTGTAGGTCAACAATTTTATTCCTCCATCAATGTCAGTCTCGAAAAAAGTAGATGTTGGCAAAGTTCCTAGGGTACGAATTGATAAAGTACATAATAAGATACAATAATACGAACTTTAATTGATATTAAAGCCAATCCAAGTGTGAAACTTAAGTCTTGCGTAGGAATTTAACATTTAAACTAAAAAGACGATAAAGGTTACAAAGATATCACGCCCTATCAGGCTGTTTTAATAACTGTTTTTATAAGTAAATACATTTTTGTAAAACTTTCAAAACTTTTAATTTGTTTTGTTAACTCCAACTCATAAGCAGTTCGGTTTTATTGCAGTCTTACTCACTCTCAAAATAACTTAAGAAATTAAATTAATTTCATTTAACTCCAGCGATTAATTTTTGAATACACCACTTAAATTTCAAAGTTTTCGACACACCTTAATAATATATAAAAGTGCAATGGGAATATAACTTGTTCCATTTTTGCATTTTAACCACGCAAAGTCTAAACATACAGAGAGGTACCTTATTTTATACATGAATTGAGATTTTCACTTGCATTTGAATAAAATGATTAGGTTTAAAATAGAAAAATAATCATATTTTATGAGATTATTATGATAGCAAACTTTTATAGTATTTATATGCACTTAAACATATGACAGATCTCAACTTCTTATATAACCTAATGAAAAAATTTCAAAAAGTGGTAAAATGTTTGCTACTTTACAATTTTTAGTAGACAAAATAAGTAATACATGAAGAATAAGAAATATCTCTACGTAATTATTAAAAACAACACCTAGTTGAGGCCATATTCATAAAAATTCCTAAAATAATATCAAAATTATATCTTTAACATAATTCAAAGTGAATTATATTACATGTGAATGTTAAGAATTGTCGTTATCCGTTTCGTATCCTTAAAACGTGGACCCTTAATTAAGCCTTCTATTTTAATTCAAGGAAATAAATAACACTGCAACATATCATATCTGAAAATCAACTTCGCTGAGAGATGAAGAACAAATATTTGCAAGTATCTTGATCAGTGATATTGTAATATCAATACTTGCTAAAGATGTCGTAATATGTTAAGATTAATATTTGCGCCGAGAGCAGCTCGACTAAATGTTAATTACTCGTGTAAATAATAGTGTGAACCCCAGATTTATATTGTATATCTACTCTTTTATTGGCTGATCTGCACATAGTTATGGTATTTAGACCATAAGGTTACTGCTACTAAATAGTAATAACCTGTCAAGCACGAGTAGAACTAGCTCTTTGAGGGTTCCTCACACAAGTAGGCACTTATAAATATTTAAGTGCACATAGTATAACTATTACACTATTTTAAAATATTACTCTTACACAAAGTAATATATTGCTTACCACATCTTTCACAGCCGTAAAAATATGGGGCGCGTTTCAAAATATAATTGAAAATCAATAACTTTGGGATTTTTTCCTTTACTTTCGCTGTGAGGTCTTGCTTTTTGCAAAAATTCATGAGGCTAGAGAATCAACGAGAAGTAACCTAACCTAACCTAACCTAACCTATAGATTTTAATTCACTTTCGAGTGCTAAAATATGTGACATAAATGGCTGTACTTTTAGGGTTTTTATTGCGTTGACATAGAAGCTCGTTTTTTTATCGCTCCTTTTTTCTAAGTTTCCTTTCCATTTGTATATATATATATATATATATATATATATATATATATATATATATATATATATACATATATATATATATATATATATATATATATATACATATATATATATATATATATATATATATATACATATATCATGTAAACCAACATTCATATAACGTATTATTGCCGATTTTAACATAAGCTAATTTTTATCCATTTTATGCCTATGTTATCCAAAGAGAAACCCACCCACGCGACCCTCGTACTCCCCTTTAATTATTTACTTGAAAGGTCCAAGGTTAATTCAAGCCAAGCTTTACACAATCTAGGTTTCATTTAAAGTTTAAGACACGAGGAAATCGATAGTTCCATATCCGTATCAGTACTTAGCCTAATTTGACTAACAAATATTAGTTCATATAATAAATTTAATTTATAATTATTTGCTAACTCGAAAGAAAAACTAATACTTGAAGCGATCATGGATTTCTATTTTATTTGGTAATTTCAATGAAAGGTTAATTAGGTGATTTTAATTGAAGGTGTTGACTTAAATTTCAAGTCTAAATAATAACAAATAGGTGAAAATAAATGTTTTTGGGAATGGACGTTGTTAGTCTGTGGTTACGAATTGCAATAAAATTAAGATCACTTTCAGTTCAATTTAACAGCATAGAAAAAAATTTGATGCTCAAACTATATTTGTCACTACTTAATGATCCAATGTAAAAAACACGATCAACATTTGAATCATAGCAATTTAATTAAAATTTCGTTTTTAATTATTAATTGCGTTTTTAAAATTACATGGGATATTTTTTCTGAATTTGATAAAAAATACTTATAACCCCATTTAAAGTACCTATAAATTATAAAATATACGCAATATACTATTGTATAAAGTATCAGCACTCATATCTTGGTAAAATCTATAAAGACAGAAATGTGTTTTTCATAATTGGAATCTGCTATGTTAGCTGATTCGCTGAATAATAATCTTCATTAACGACGGCATTATCTATATCATTTAGTGAACTAAATATTGTTGTCATTCTAGATATTTATGGGGCAAAATTTTCATCATATCTCATGTATTAATATTTCATTAATACACTCTTTATCTATTTAAAAATACCCACTCGAAGACAGATTATAAAAAAGTTCTAACAGTCCCTTTTATCACAATATTTCTTCAGTTCGAACAAATAGAGCAGTACAGAAATCATTAAAAAATATATTCATATGTACATATATAACACACACACACACATGCACATGTGTGTGTGTGTGTTTATATGTGTATATATAAGTATTTATGTTAATGAATGTAAGAGTATACGTATTATATGGGCTTCTAGAATTTTCGATAACAAATCGACATTTAATCTTTGTCTATGGTCAGGTTTACGGCGAAAAATACTTGTTTTTCTTTAGAACGAATTTGACTTCTGATTGATTGTTGTTATATTCCGCAACGCTATTATTTGACAAAAATGACGGATATGCAATTATTTGTAGTTAAAATACGTAAAATTTGTATTTGTTTACTATCAAGAAACGCCTAAACCAGCGTGTCCATGTGACATTTTTTAAATTATTAAAAAATGTCACATGTACGTAAAGTAGAAGAAAATTCCATAGATTGAGGAATTTTTAGTTACAGTGGTGACCATGAATTCCTTTAACTGTGCAAAAGCAATATTTTACTTCTTTCTCTGATTCTCTTATTTACCCTATTTAATTTCCATCCTTATTAAATACGAATACCTTTTAGTGTAAAATCACGTTTAATGTAAATATGTAAATGAAAACAGTATAGTAGGAAAATGGCTAAAAAGATTCAACAATAAAGGGGTTAAACTAATATACATAATTTTTAATAAAACCTGTACTTTTTTATCTTTCTGATTTTATAGTTTCCTGTGTATTTGGATTTTACAATTGTGGTGCAATTCTGTTCTTTATGTAAACTTATATTGTTTCGTATTCCAATTTATTGTTTTGCCTATGAAAATTATCTTATAACAATCTTACATATATTTTGGCTCACCAATGAAATTTGAATTTTCCAGACAATCGGATCTGTTATTATATATATTGGATTAATAGAAAAAAATTAAAATCTCCAAAACGGTGGAATAACAAAGATCGTACCTATGCATATAGACTATCACATATATATTTTAGGCTTAAATATGAATAGCTGAGGAAATATTACTAAACTTCCTAGAAAACTTTATAACCATTTAAATTACACTGAAACATAATTTGAATAAAATTTCTCTGAAGATGTTACACTTATTAGGAATGTACAAAACAATGTTTTGACATTTTCTTGACTTTCCAAATTATAAAATTACATTTCGGAAAAGAGGTGAGAGAAGAAAAATAAAGATTTCAAGAACCTAATGACAGACGAAATTTGAAGAGGTTATCCTTTCACCTACTAATATATTTTTCACGTTCGGCATATATAAAAAAGAAAAGGTACAATACGATTTCACTTATTCCATTGATGTTTTTACTTCACGAAAAATATAATTAGTACTTGACAACACGTTTAATTGCTTATTTTAATTTCACCCAATAAAAGAAAATAGGAGGTAAAAATATATAGGCAGAATTTAGCAGACCCGCTGAATACCACGGTCAGCAGAGAAGTGAGAAATCGAGAAAATTATTAAATACTTTCCTTTCTTTTACAGAAATGAAGCTATGTGCATATTGGGAAGCAAATTTCGTAAGCTCAATCCCATTTACGCTCCGCACCGTATCAGGTAGTTTTGGAAAGAAGGAATTTTCTTTTTCATAATTAAAAAAAAGAGGTTGGCTGTATCATCGACGAGGCTGCTGGTGTTAAGCGTGACAGCATCTGTAATGAAAAGAATAAAACTATATAAAAGGTTAAAGAATCTTTTCTCATAAATTTTCAGTAATACTTTGTCACAACCTTTCTTTATATTCTTTATTATTCCATCAATGATTCAAAGACTATCTTTTTCTGAACTAAAACTATACCGGTGAAAGCCTGAAATCGGTGAATGCAGTCACTCTTTACAGCGCGTCGATGTGAATTAGGCACGCGTTTAGTATCATACCGCACGCACAAAGCTACATCCCTTACGCCCTTGCTCTTGCAACACTGAAAGAACATTGCTCGTTGCTTGTTTGACCATATGCCTATATATATGTATATATATATATATATATATATACATATATATACATATATATATATATATATATATATATATATATATATATATATCGGTCATGATACTATAAAATTGATGGTCCAATTCCTGTGTATTATTACAACTTTACCATTTAGTTCATGCCTACGTAATGGTATAAATTTATTATATGTAGCACTTATAGTTCCCAAGGAAAAGCCGATAACGAACAAAGTTATTTCCGTAGCAAAAGCAACATGTCAGCCTGTGGAGTAAGACGTTGTCACGTCAAAAGGATTAATTTCAAATGTTTGCAAGACAAATTTTAAAAAATTCAACCTAATTGTCCCCGAATGAAAGCTTGTACACAAATCTCGAACAGTCATGAAATTATGTTTGCCTTCACAGTGGTATTACCGCTTAAATATTATTTTTACTTCAATTAATTTATGTACAATTTATTAGAAATTAATAAAACTAATGATAATTATTATTTGAACATATATTTTTGTAACCTATGTATTACTTCTATTTTAATTAACACAATTCTCTATTGGTCTAACTGGTTTCAATCACATTTCGTATACATGAAAACACAGCGTTATTTCGAAGTTAAATATAACTAAGTTATATTATACTGTTTGGGTTGATTCAGGTAAAAGAAATGTAGTAAAATGCGTTCGGGTTGTACGAAATATATGTTATCTAACCATAAATGGAAAAAAAGGTTTCAAAATTATTATCATTCTGGTTGTCAATTATACGCGATGTAATGAAGGTTGATGAAATACACCCAAAACTGAACGAAAAACTAAATCCAAAATGCTCCCTTATATCGTCAAAACGTTTTCAGTAAAATCTTTCTTGTAATGTACTTTCTAAACGTCTCTTGGTCTTTAAAAATTTCCTACGTAGCGTATATTTAAATGAAATGAGTAATTCTTTATTATATTGCTCCCTCAATACCAACTAATCTAAAACAATGTTAGAAAATGAATTTTTGATTCGACGATTATATCAATTAAGTAGTAAATGATTGTTTGTATAAATTAATGACTGTTTCTTGTAGCAGATAAAACACAATGTCATGAATTTTGCTATGAGAATTGTTTACCTGTGAACATGTTTATATCACAATGCGCTAGGAAACCAATCTTTCTCATCTGATCTATATTTATAATAAATTTTACCACTTGTCAAATTACAGCCACCATACCATTAAGAAGGAAATAGAAATAGTAGTTGGTCAGAAATAGGATACGTTATGTAGGTAAAAAGGAAATCGCTGCTTCAACTTAATGTGCATATTATAATAAAGAAAAATCTTTAAAATAATTTAAATACTGTTGTATTGGGTAGATCCCACAATTGAAAAATTGTATTACTTCGATCTCTATGATAAATATCTTGGCCATGGTATATGACATATTTGATACATAGAAGCTTTGTGACTTGTATTTCATTGCTTGTGATTTTAATAACAGCAAACCTTGGGTAAAAATTGTATTGTGCACCTGGCAAATACCCAACTTCCAGTGGCTATTATTAATGGACAAAGCTGAACTACCAAATGAGCTGAAGCTTTCTCGTTCGGAAAATTCGATCCCAGTAATTTACAAAGTTTGTATTAAATCCCTTTTGTTGAAGATAAGACTGATCTAACTCTTCTCCAAATTAAACGTGATGAAATTTGTTTGACCCCAAGATAAAATGAGTTATAGCATTTCGTCGTGCCTCTTTACACATTTTGCGTGCCAGTCTCCTTTACATATATATGTAAGTAAATCTCTTATAGAGCAAATATTTCATTTTTGTTTCTCAAAGTTGTTTTTGGTATCGTGGTATATTTTCTTTGACGATGAAGACTTTTTCAAAACTATAATGAAAATATCTTGAAAAATTCGACATTTTTTTCAACACAATTTTATATTTATGGTTCAAAATTTAAAAAAATTGCTGATTTAAAAACCGTCAAAATTATATATTAGTAAAAATGTTATTTCTTTCATCCTATATTACTTTAATAATTTTATTTTCACAGTTTGCGTTTTACACTATTTGCGAAGTAAAAATATATAGAAAATGCGTAGGAAGAATTTCCATGTTACTTCCTTAATTGCAATATTTCAGAAATAATTTTTTTAGCAGCCTTGTGGTAAATTTAATAATTGCTCTATGTGAGCAGGTATGAAATAAAAGTATAAAGTTGTTTGAGGCCTTTAAATTCTAAAAAGAAATAATTTGCATAATTGTAATTATTTTTATGAATTATGTTTTAGCGATATTACTTCACATCATGATGACGTCAAACCGATTTTATTTTTTGTTAATTGCTAAACGAAAAAATAGGTTTTTATTTGGTTCATTGGGTAATTTTATTGTTATCTAGGCCATTGTTCAGTTGGGTATAGGAAGATTTTATATACTTTTATATTTGAACTTTTATTCCAGAGAGGTAATTTAGTTTTCATTAATAAATTACTTTTCATAATTTCCAACAAATTTCTCAATCACAATTTCATTCAAATATTTAAAAATAAAAAAAGAACATTGGTAAAGGAACTAAATAGGTTGCCTGATGTGCATAACTTCCAGGCTATCTAACCTTTACTGTGAAATAAAGTATCGTGAGAAAGGGTGAGAGTGTGAAAATTTTACATTGATTGTAATATTCTTACTTTGTATTGAAGAATTTATGTAAACCATCGAATTTATGAAACATTTTAATTCTAAATTCAGAGGTTGAAATTTAAAAGTAGGCTAAGTCAAATTTCGTATAGAAAGGCTTTGTTTAGGTTTTCTAAAGTTATTTCCATTTTAATTTTGTGCCACATAGTTTTGACATATGATCAAAAATGTTTGATAAAACAATTACCCCAACTCCTACCCCGAAGTTTGAAAGATGAGAAATCTGAAATAATTCGACTGAACGAAAATTTTCTATGTATTAGAGGGAAAGTTCAAAAAGTATATAGTTGGCGTAAAAATAAAACTTTTAATGGTTTTCCCCCGTTTAACTTCGTAATTACTTGACCATAGTAACATAGACATTTGTACATCGATAAACCAGAGAGATTATAATAATTTGTAAAAATAAATAAGTCTAAAAAAATCAGATGTTATTATGTAATTCTAAATAAAACTAGGTATTATTGTAATAGGTAACTATGGTCACAATCGTTCGCTAAAATTAGTTTTATTAACTCAAGATTTGCCGGCCACCCGTTAGCGAGAGAGGACACACAGGTGGATAGGGATGTGAGTGCGATTTCATTTCAAAACTTTTTTTTTAAATTGTGTCGGATATTAAAATCCATTTTTGAACCGAGTTGAATTCTATTACGATCTCGCAAGTTAATAGGTCTTTTCACTATTTCAACAAGTCAAAAATAGAATTTTGTACCTAGTTGTATGACAATACAACTGTCCGCTGATCTAGTAAACCCGAATGGAATACATGTAGAAATATGAACATGTAGAAATATGTAATATGAACATGTAGAAATATATCTAGCCAAATTTAAATAATCAAGTAATTATACCGCAGTATTTAATTCATTAGATATTAAATATACGTAGAACGGTATCTACGCTCGCGAATATAACAAACGTTGACGGTAAAGCGTAAAAGTTCACCGATCAAGGCGTTAAGAATGTTAAATATGCAGTGCGTTATTTTTTTCAGGAATAAAATATGTAAAAAAAACAATAAGTTCTAATACTATGCAAAAAATTAAATGGTGTGAATAAAATACATCACAATACGTTTCAAACAGTCATTGCATTTTACACACATCATAAAGGATTGCTTCCTCAGTTTATTGAACCGACTCGGGACAGTTAATGCGAACTTCTAAAGTTATAAATATTGCACAAGCAGGTGTAACTGTTGTACAAGCAGGTGTAATATGCAATAGTTATGGCTATAAATATTGTACAAGCAGGTGTAATCGTCCATAGTTATGGCTAAGATTTATAAGCGAATAATAAATACAAGCCATTACATGTCACAAAGTCCTTGTTACAAATTCCTAAGCGTGTTATTTCTACTCATATTTGGCGGATTTATTCATAATACAAAAGACTAAACATAGTATCAAATAATGTCTATATGTATGAAAAATATAGTAAGTATAGATCAAGTAGAAGCTGTTATTGTATTTGTATTAAAAATATTTGTGAACAAACTTTTGTTTTAATTGTATTATATGGAGGTAGCTAGATGATAATTTTACTATAAATGCACAAAAGAAACCAAATAACAATGTTTGCACTGATTGTGAATATGTTAAATGATTGTCTAAATTAACTTGGTAAGGAAATAAAAATATAATGGGAATATTCTTAAGTGTTAAAATAAAAGAATTCTTAATATATAGAAAACGTTACCGTATAATTACCGGCTATTATTTATAATTAAAACTTTGTAATTTTAAGTAATAATTCAAATTACATTCTGGTACAAATAAGTTTTACAAATTACTAAGAATATAAATTTTGATTGAATGATTTCAAATTGTTTTACGATTGCAGTTCAAAATCGTGGTGAGGGGTGATTCGTTCCAATGTCGCCCAACTTTTACACTTGTTGCAAATTTATACCGGCTTCCAAAAACCGTGAGGACATAAATTTATTAGACTCCTTTATAAAACATAAACTGGAAAATTTTGTGTAGGCTGAGGCGTAAAATGAGCATGAAATGATTTGTTTTAGAAGTGTGAATAATGGAAAACTATGTATATTTAAATGGACTTGGAGTTTCTCAGAAGCTTCATAATATTAACATAAAAAGCTTAAAAAATTAATTATTTTTAATAAACTGAAAGCTTTTGGTTTCTAATTATAAAACTTTCGTTTATTTACTTTCTTAGAGGGTGAGAAAGACAAACTTTGTCATATTTTACTTAGATAAAATAACTTCAAACCAATATACGCATATAGGACACACGCACACACGCGTATACGTACGGACAGGCATACACACGTACCTATATTTATAAAGTTACGTAATCATTTTTGGTTAATTTACTTTACGTTCCTAAAATTTACAAATTTTCATGAATATTTTAAATGTATACTCTCTTATAAATTACATGCAAATATAAGAGATGTCGTCAAATATGTGTAGTAAGTTATATTCTGTTAATTTCCAATAAGACAAAATGACGATCCGGTCTCAGGATGCACTATGTAAATCCTAACGCAAAACTTAACAGTCTTATAGTGCACGCGCATCGAACGCCACGCAGCACCATCAAAGTAATAAGATGCAATGTGTAGAAACCTTAATTGGGAATTAATTATTAACGAATTTGAAACATCAGAATAGGATACATTTATCCTACTGGTAACATATATTATTGCTTCATTTTAATTTTTACAAAGCCTTTGTTTTGTTAATTAACTTTATAAATGTTATTATGGTTGCAAAATAAAAAAAAAATACTTTGTTATCATAAAATACATTACATCTCCATAAAAATTACTCTTCCCAGAAAATTTTCGACACGTACTTTTGAGATTAGTACGAAAAAATAATTATGCTCTTCTAATCAATCGTCATGTAATAAGTTCTCTGCGCATACTTCAGTAAGATTTTACATTTTTTTTAGTATGTCATAAAATACATTAAAATAAATTGTTGTGATACACAAAACAAATAACGGTTTTAATATTTGTTTACATACAATTCATCACATTTTTTACCCAATTTAGTAATTTTCATTAATCCATGCTTACTCTGATCTTCAAACTTAAATTTATGGAGAAGTTAAATATATTTAATTTTATAAAAAAATCATTGTCACTTAATTTTTATTCACCACTAAATGAAACTACGTGATGTAGTATTTATCTACTTTATTTAAATCTTTACAAATTATTCACCTGAAGATGTTGTTATACAACGAAACTTAGGTTGTGATTAGGAATTTAAATAAAGTAGAAATAATATTACGTCACGTCACGTTGTTTATAGAAAAGATTAAAACAAAATAAACAAATTCAGGGTAGCTGTGAATGTACACTTAACGGCAACCTTATATCTACTTTGTTTATTTTCTATTAATCTTTTCAATTAATTTTAATTTAGTTTTGATAATATATTCCTTTTATATATAATATTTGAATAAATAACTCTGTGATTTAAACTGTGTGAAATTTTATATCCCGAGTGGTATATTACAAAAATATTACACATATACTTCAACGAAACAAACTAATAAATAATGTAGAAGCTATTTCAGCTAGTTAGCTTTGTGTTATGATAAAATTAGATCCAGTTTCATAATTAATATATTATGTCAATATTTGCCAATATTCTACGAACACTGTTTACACAGAGCCCGAGCAAACATAAACAAATTGCTCGCCCGTTAGGACATATTCCGTATCATATTCGCTGATGATAAATTGGTGTACCTCAGGGTTTTATTAATATGAAAATTGGTTAGAAGCAAACTATTTGTAAAAGTTAATATTTGAGTTGAAATAAGAAAAATTATAAAAAACGTAAACAAAAGACTTGTATGAATGAGATTTTGTTTCAAATTATTTTTGTTTTACTTGTTTATACACATGTTTTTTTAATTTTTACACGCGCACACATAATTTTTACAGGCGTGTGCGCGCATAAATCCAGCGGTACATCAGATTTCGTGATAGTTTGGTCTTTAAATGACGTTGATATGTAGTATATTAACTAAAATATCAGTGTGTTGATATCGAATTCCTAGATTGATTTACCACGTTAAGTATTACGAGGAAGAGAGTACTAGAGATCATAAAAATTCATAAAAGTGGAATCTTTATCGGTATTGAGATCAAACGCTTCCCAGTCTTATGCTTCAAGTGTACTCGCGCAAAGTCGGCTTGCAACAGCTCTTTTTTCGCTATAGCGTATCTAGCGTCAACGCTTTTCTTAACAGGTGAGGAATTAGCGAAGTCACCAAGGGTGCTGGTGGTTTGCAGCAGCTCTCTCACCGCAGCATTTACTAATTATCAGAATATTATAAAATTTGCAATAAATCTTTCAAACACTGTAATATATTGCCTAATTATAATATTTATGTTGGGGCATGCGATGGATACAACCTAATTTTGGAAAATTAATGTAACTCTACCACGTACCTTTGTAAAATATTAAAAATACTTTCAGTTATATTTATCTTCCTAGAAAATAGAAGCAGAAACCACTCTGTTTAGAACATTTGACTGTCTGCTTATTAAGACAAGATTATTAAAATATGTATATGAATGAATAGGAAAAAAATTACTTTTAGAGAAAGAAGCAACCTTGATTAAATTTTTATATATTTTGAAAATAAAACATATTATAACTAAAAAAGTTACCTACATGAAATGATAAGATTTTCAATCGCCCAATGTAGATTCGCTTGCAAAATTTTCTTATATATACGTTTGAACATAAGTTGCAATCAGAGCCAAGTGAAGTCTAAAATGAACGTACCTTATTTTTTTTTTCATCAGGACGATATTAACATACAATGAGGTGTCATTACTTTTAAGCGTCTCTTTGATGACTAATACTTTGTGAGCTTTTCGTGCTATCTATTTGTATCATACGGGATATGCACTCGTTGTATTTAAATGTGAAAAAAGTGGAAACGAAAATTGAATCTTTTTCTAAATTTGCGTTTCCTTATTTACGGAATACGCAGTAATTTTTCCTTTCTTTCTCCTTTTTAGCTATATATTTGAAGGGCCTACTTTTTAAAATGAATCATCAAACATCAATTATTGCAAGGCTAGTGACATTGGAAGATGGGCTATTTGAGACACTTTAGTGTTATTTTGCGTAAAAATATAGCTATAACTCTACGAACATATTGAGTCAATATATCGAAAAGTATATTTCCTTCAATTTTTAATTTTAAACTTATTTATTGTATGTAATTGTGTTTTAGAAAAATTATTCCCTTAATAACTTTTCAACCAAATAAACTTGTAAACTCGTGACTGTTTCTTTTTTTATTTACTTAGGTAATCTAACAAGAAAAAGAAGAAAGAGCCTTTATAACATTTTCGAAAGAGCCTTTATAACATTGTATTAAAATATTTACGAGTACATAGATCACGAATGAGTAAGTATTAACATACATCTATAATTCTTCAAAAAGTTTAATAAGGGCAAACCCGACAGCCTTATTGTATGCATGCCCGTGTAAAGGTACTTATTATACAATATACCAGGAATATATTTAATTGATGCAGAATAATGTGTTTGAAATCATAATTCATTCATAGACTGGTGCAGGACTTAGGAGTGCGTTCCGTGTAGTAAATAAATAATAAAAGCGTATCGTATGTATATAATGTTACGATTTTCATTATTACCTCAAATTCTAATCCTTGTATTAAGGCAGTGCGGTTACCTCAAATATACATTTTAAATAAAAATGAAACTAATTTTATAGTGAGATTAGAATACATCATTTCATTAATTTAGCTTTGAAACAGATCTTCTTGAGACGAAAACATATCATACTACTTTGCCAGTTCAAAATTGAAGTGTTGAAATGTATACTTGCCTTTTTAATATTATAGAACTGATTTTCTTTTTGCATGTTGCATTGCGTAGACATTTTCTTTCATGAAAGGTTTTGTGCAATCCAGGAACTTTTATTTGTTTTATACTTTATTCTTAGCCTAATTAAGTTAAACAAACAATATACGACTAAGACATTGGAAAATGTTGTGCTTGTTGTTACTTTTGTAATGGAGTCAGCCCAGTGTGATAAGAGAAAACAATAAAGGTGTTAGATAACCTTTACTATGTACTTGCGTATAGTATGTAAATAAAAAGAAATTAGTTTCATAAATTGGAACAAAGTGGACTGAACGAAGGCAAATCAAACTGAAAAAAAAGAAAATTTAATGAAAGCAAGCGGGAGCCCTTTATTGACATCACGTAGAAAAATAATTATATTTTTAGTAAATATATCAGATTTCCTATAATATATCAGAGTAATTTATAACAAAGAATAAAGTTTTCCGTGCAGTTGGATACCGGTTTTTTATTCTATATTCTTTTATTATAATCTGGTGATTATAATTTATATAAGACAACTGGATAATGCAAATCAGACAAGCAGAATCAGACAACAGAATAAACAGAACCTAAAATTCCTACATACAATATATCCTTTTAGTCAGTTACTTATAGCATTGAATATATTTCAAATTAGTTATTTATATTATTATTTATGTAATGAAGATATTGATTTTATGTCCAAGATACTGGATATCCCCATTGTCGTATTACGAAATGTTTATCTAGCTGGAAGTTAGCATAAAAATGTTTTATATATTGTCAAGTTAATTATATGTGTTTCCTTTTATTCTGATACTTATGCATATACCTTAAATTTTGTGTCACTCTGCCGAAACACGAATCCTAAAGTTTTTAAATGCTTATTAGTTTTTTTTATAAT
Source organism: Druceiella hillmani (assembly GCA_039881145.1). Classification (NCBI taxonomy): domain Eukaryota; kingdom Metazoa; phylum Arthropoda; class Insecta; order Lepidoptera; family Hepialidae; genus Druceiella; species Druceiella hillmani. Next base: position 8,256,345 of record JAYKKI010000042.1, read on the forward strand.
TCGCATTTCTTTTATGGAAAGAAAACTAAAGAATCAGGGGAAGAAAACCATTAAAAATAAAACGAATTTTAATCATATCAACACACCTATTGACAAAGCTTCTTCCTGAACTAATTTGTTGTTGGTAAATTTTAAGAATTCCTATAAAATTAATATTTATATAGACATGGTTACACCTACCATTTTACGTTATGCTAGCTTTTGACCACGACTTCGCCTGTATGGTATTAGAAAAATGCACGCATGGCAGTTCCGACACATCATACTCAAAAAAGATAAACTCAAAACACTTAGATTACCATTCTAACTACGAAACTATAAATAATAAATATATAGTCTTGAAAGGAACGTTTATAAGTAAATATATGTAACTGCCAACAGTAAAATTTATTAGCATAAAGATTCATAAGTTTTCTTAATAAATATTATATTTGGTCATAATACCATTTTAAAAAACACTTTTATTTAATGTTAAAAAGCTTATTGTATTATCTTGTGATTATAGGTATATATTATCGTAAACTATTCTTATAAATTTGGAATCTCATTAATTTTTTGTGCTTGGGCATATTTACAGTTAACATGGATATTTACTACTCTACTCCAATAAGAAATAGCGTAATTGCATATAATCTAATATTTACTGCTGATCCAACAAAATATATTGAAAACTTTAAATTTGTTTGATGTCAAAGTAAGACATACACATAAATAGACAACGTTTTACTTTAATCCCATTGGTGTTTACCTTTGACTTAGAACTTTGAAAGAAATTCATTCAATTAAACTGAATATTCTTGGCTAATAAAATTAGGATGCGGATTGACCTGGAAATAAAAAACCCACCTTTAGTATTAGCACTTTATAGTAAATCGGTCCATTCTCTGAAATCGGTTCATAAGAAACTAACCCTCACTCTTTTGAAATTATTTTCTCAAATCGTTCCTTCTATCACTCCGATACATTCTCTAAAGTTTATCTATAAAGTCGGTTCATTCTCGAAACTTGGTATACAATCAAATAAACCTTCTTCTTCGAAAATTGCCTTCTTAAAATCTTTCTTCTTTACATTGTATTTAAAAAGATTTATGCATACGCATTAATTTGCATATCAAATATTTAATATTCTTCATAAACGTACACTATTTTTATATTTACCAGTGTATTATTAGATCAATAATAAATTCGATATGGATATTGAATGAAAAATATGTTCACTTTTTTTACATTTAGAATTACATTCCAGCAAAACAAAGCTTAAAATAAAATAGGCTAGAAAAAAAATTAACAGAATAATTTACTCTCTAAATAAGCTTTTATTTTTTAAATCATAAATATGCATTGCATTATTGTCCGATCGAATTTAAAAAGCTTTATTTATTAAAACTTATCTGACTTTAGTTGTAAGGTAAAAATAAAGTATGTAGGAATAAAGAAAGTTTAAAACTATATTTTAATAAATATTCGAAATCAATAAATCTTGACACCGCTTAATTTGTTTTTTTTCGTATTTGCCAATTGTGCCACCGAAATATTAAAAACACTCAGAAGTGTCTGAGAGATCAAAACGAAAAGAATTGAACAAAGACTAAATATAAATTAATTAATCTCGAAGATAGTGGAAGAATAGCGTGGAATAGCGGTTCGGTGAAAAGTTTAAATAAGTCTTATCAGGATGGACGCTAACGTTTCTGTTATAAATTCTTGTATATGTTTATGGAAAAATGATATTATTTTTTCTTCTTTAAAATAAAGTTTAACATCTTAACTTATTTTTATTACAAAATGCATATTCTCACGAATTCGTGGACAGTGTGAAAGCTTTTATTGGTAGATTTAAATACAAGTGACGTACTAAAAAAGAAATATAAAGTGTCAATAAAAGCATTTAGACGGTTGACCATATTCATTTTATTATTCACAAGCACAGCAAATTTGATAGAAAATTTAGATTAAAACGGCTTCTGTGATGGTATCAGATTGCTTTTTACATCAGATTAATTGTCGCCATCCGTGATCACTATTTGTTATAATTCGTGTTATATTGGGGAACATCATTAAAATGTAATGAAACAAGTTTTTGTATCATTTTGTTCCAAAAGGAAAAAAGGAACGCTTATTGGATGATTTCGTTGTTCATCTTTGGGACTGTCTTGAACCTTTTTATTAAGAACGCCTGGAGGTATAAAGTTGAAATTAATATCAAATTCTTAGGTCTATCGTCCCTTGACGCTGTAAACAAATCAAGCTTCTAAGTCACAATTATCAAGAAACCTAAAAATACGGCCTTTATGCCCCATTTATGCCACACTATCAAATAAATCAAAACTTACATTTAACTTACTTTCCGCTGACCTAGAATCATGAAATTAACAAGAAGCAAGATCTCACAGTGCAAGTAAAAGAAACTATCCAAAAGGTGGATTTGTGGGTGCATCACATGAAACAAATATTTTTTTTAAATATGCGCTGTGAAAGATAGGGCAGGAAATATATTAACGTTCTAAAAAATTTAAATTTTATAAAGAGTTTAATGGGAATATTATGCATAATCAAATGTTTATAAATACATAAATGTGTACGGAACCCTCGTAATGCTACTTCCAGTCGCACTTGACAGTTTTTTTAAATTTTATATCAAATTGATAAAAAAAGCGAAGTTGTAATGTCTATTTACCAGAAGGAGACGCTGTCACTACACATCCGCTTACTATAAATCAACCAAAACATTAAGAATTCAGAATTATTAAAATAACTTTAATTTAATATCTTGCACTAGTCGTGCAAATAAGGCGGATAGTCAAATCTTGTTAATTAATTAATTTTGCATAAATTTAATACAGTCAAAAAACTATTAACAGCTTAGGATCATTAATGATGTCTAGCTTTGCCCGGGTAATGGTTCTTCGTGATATGTTTACTTATATTTAACTTCATGAATTTTTTATGTTTGTTGTTATACTGTTCGCATAAAATTTGTTTGTTAAAAAATCGGTTTTTGTTGTTGTTTAGAAGAGAAGTAGAACTTTAGGTGACTCGTGAGTGTGTAGAACGGTAAATATAGAATAAAGTAACATGATTATGAAATAGTAAAAATTCATTTTCAATCTTACCTGAATTTTCAAAAAAACTTAAAGTATCCTTCAAGCTTACTTTGATATTAAAAATATGTATATATGTTACATCAGATACAAGTGTTATACTTAAATATATGTATATATTGAAAATAAAGATGTAATTTAAATAATTGTGAGCAATATCATTTTCGAAATTTGAAATATATATAAGTAAGAAATTTGTTTGAAATATGTTGTATGATATAACATTTAAATTTGCAATTAATTCATGTTTTAACTTATAAGTCATGTTATTTTCACATTCCAATAATATATGTTACCTTATTCAGTAAAAGAACTGTATGAGAAAAGGTGTCATATCAATATTGTTATATAAAATTATATTCATTCTCATCAGGTAGGAAAATTTCTTTAGACCAATGAATTTTACCCTTCTTTATGCAACATCCCTAATTATTATAAATTCCAAGAACAAAATTCAATGAAATCGTATTTTCGCCGTGCTTACTCAATTCGTTAGAAAATAGACCGTGTTCCTTACTTTATTTTTCGTTTCGACCACTCAAGTCTATTTTAGGATAATATTGCCTCTAACTGCGACTTATATGAAAAAGTAGCGGTAAAAATCTTTTTTTACATACAGCGGAGGGATTTACAGTCAACTAAATATGAGGAAAGACTTTTTGTATTCTCCCATGTCGTTTTATGATTTAGACCCTTTCTGTAACATGGCACAAAGTTGGGCTTTTCTTCAATTCTACTCAATTTAAATTATTTTATTAGTAAAGGGAGCCGTTGCCTTGTACAAATTATTTATGATCAATCTAGGTTTTACCAGCATCTTAAAATAATTATAAAATTTACCAAAGTATATTTTCGGACAGAATATTTTCCGCTCTGAGTCACCTGAGTCTCCTAATTTTATGAATTACAGATAATAAAGTTTTACTATAGTTTCAATATCTAATTAATAACCTTCAATTCGATTGGAAGGCGAAATTATGTTTTCACACATAGACAAATATGATATTACATTCAATGCAGGTCTTAATGAATTAAAATTGTCTCGTCCATGATATTGATAAAACTTAAGTTTTAAAATAAAATAAAATATGGGGATACTGAAACTAATGAAAATTTTAACACTTATAACCAAAATTTTAGTGAAACTTAGAAAAAATGAATTACATTCTTAAACAGATTTATAAAAATCTGAACCAAAAAAAACTTTCTTTGCTAAGTGATTTAAATAATTCTTAATTTATATGAAACTAATACAACCGTAAGGCATTAAAATATTCGCATATTAAAAACATATTTATTACTATTGGCTGAGATTGTTTTTTATATTTGAAGAATATTTATACGCTTCGAGCAATAATCTGTTATTGAGGCTATTATTTCAATATAAACAAATATTTTGCCAGCCAAAATGTGGTTTCTAGTGGGCTTAATGTCAATTGTGTGACTACACTCGTTAGAGAGAATTTTTTGCTCCATTCGGTATTCAGGGAAGCGAAGTGTTACTTATGTAAAATAATGTAGCAAAGGCAAGTTGCATTGGTACTATTAGCACTTAATCTCTACTTAACTATCCGTAATTTTTTATTATTCGAATGTTTATCTTGCATGCTGTTTGAAGTCAGATAAAAATAATACCACAAAAAGGCTTAAGTACTGCCTTTATTCAAATTCTAATTTAATTTGAAACACTTAGTAAAAAGATGTATGAAGTATTTACAATGTAGGAATAAGGAAATAATTGAAAATAATTATCTGTAAGTTACTAAACCGGAATAAGGACGTAACTGACCTGTAAATTTATAAGTCGTTTTCGGTTTGTAACTTTCATTTAACTCTGACCGGTCCATTTGGAACTTCGATTCACCGAGGTTGGGGAATACAAAAAAAATCGAGGATTTTCATTATGTTTCAACAAACCTTTTCAGTTTAAATTTTATTTAAAAACCCTAAAACAACATATCATTTAATGCAAACTTAAATCAATTACAAATCTCTAAGACCTTCGTTTTCATATCATTTTCAATGATTGTGTATTTTACTATGAATCGAGCGCTTCAGTTTATCAGCCAAGATAATATTAATATTTATGCAAAATCGAAAAGTCAATCAAAATTGAATTACGCGTAATGGAATACAATAATTATTCAACCATCAAAGGTCAAAGTTATATAAAACAACCTTTACGCAAAGTTCAATTAAAAGTTTTTCCATCAAAAATAAATAAAGTCGCATCTACGACGCTTGTACCTTAGTGTTATAAATAATTTAACTAATTTTGTAAATGACTGCTTGATAGTAAAATTTAATAAGACATTTAATTAAAGTAATTAATCCAATTGATACAAATTGTCAAACGAAAATATTTAAAAGAGTAATTCAGAAAAAAGTGAAAAAATAGATCTCGTGGTCGAAGTATTAAACAACCATATAGAAAAGGGTTTAAATAAATTGAAATGGATATTAAATAAATCAGATCTTTGACTCTGAATACTATATGTCGTTACTTTATTACATATTTTACGAATATTTATTTTTAACAGCTCTTCTAAGAAATTAGCAAGACAGCTTAAACTAAATCAAAATTCTTTCCCCGATAAAAATAAAAAAATAAAAAACACAATCGCGTTACCACTATCCAATACAAACGACCCACTCTAGCTTTATGCGGAAACATTTAAGGGTACACAAAATAGTGTCTGAAATAGTTCTTCACACACCCCCTTAAGTCTTTAACCAAGTGCCAAACACCCCATACAAATGTCTGGTACGAGTTCAAATCATTTGATTAAGATTTAGTGGTATGTATTTTGTCTTTGGTGGTAGTAGTCCTAGCTGTTATTTAAATATCAAAAAATATAATGTACCCCGGATTTTTTGCACACGTCCCTACTCCGCAAATCCCCTCCTCTACTGGGTCCCTCTTCAATGAGGGTAGACAAACGTAGATAAATTGAAAATAGATAATGAGGGCAGTTAAATTGATTCAGACATCGCCCGCAAACTTTTATAAATGAAAAACATTTGCTGTAACCTATCTGTAAAAAAAGTGAAAGCTGTCACATATTTTCTTTTTTGAGACGCACAATTAACCCATTCATGTCACTCGTAAATCTGCAACGGTTTTGCTAGCGTTCGTTACGTCATCGTCACCAGGAACCTATTCTCCGAACGGGTCAACATTCTTAACTATATCTAAAAAAATATGTAACACACACAAATACACACACACGCATACACATGAGCGCGCGCGCACGTACGTACACGCACGCACGCAGCCACGCAAGCATGCACGCACGCACGGACGCACACACACTCACACACACTCACACACACACACACACACATATATATATATATATATATATATATATATATATATATATATATATATCATATAGCATATAGCTACGAACTATAATCTATCATATTAGATAAATTATATATTACATGAAACAATAAAATACATATTTATGATTTTGATTGTAATCTGTAACATACCAAAAGCGTACTTTATATAAACTTTGAGTATAATGAACTAGTGTAATTTTGAATACACAGTAATACACAGTGATAAACAGTAAACTTCTTCTGTTTTCGTGAACGCTTTAATAAACATCCAAAAATAATTAGCTACGAATATTGAACGCTTTAATCAAATCTATAAATTTGTGGCAATTAATAATTGCGTGTACATTTTTTTCAGCTCTGTCAAATTGTAAGTTTCATAGCCCCCTGAAGAAATCCTTATCGCTTTTTTACTGGAACAAAATTCCACACCGAAAGAATTTATCCACTTTACAGTTTATAATAATGCGTTTTAATAACTTGCTTGCGTGTTCAACAACTTGCTTTTTGTAATGGTTAATTTTAATATTCACATTTCCGACATTAGATTTATTCACATCCCATCAAAATTACTACCATAAAATTTTTTATAAAAATTGCAATTCAGAATAACTAATCAATACGCCGCAAATTCATAACAACTAATCAAATTTCACAGCATTTTTCACTTTATATTTTTTTTATTGTAGACCTTTGCTGTTAAACTAATATTTCGGTTAAAGATATAGAATTACTTACCATTTACACTGAACTACTTTTCGGACTTAATTTCTTGCTTTGAAGTTATAAATAATTGTCCGACTTCCTTCAACTACCGTTGCAGAGGTATAGACGAGAGAAATAATTTTTTAAATGTTTGAAGTTCGGTGAGGAATTTGGGTTTTAATTAACAAAATCTAACCCGAATGATATCTGTTTTTCAGCCTTCTGTAAGTGGAGTAAAGGAAAACCATATTATACTCAATCTATTATCCAAAACAGGGAGGTACGTAGGTGGTGTGTTACGAATCTGCAAATTTTTAAGGATTTTAAATTATAGATTTAGCTCGACCAGTTTCTCACATTGTACTGCTTAGATTTATTTTTTAAAATTTATTATAGAAGCTTAAAACCTTCCTCTAGAAACATACTTTTTAACAAAATAGGGCAATGGTTAGTTTTATTACCTTTTAAAACAAAAGGAAAGATGATAAGCAATATTACCTATTAGTTACACACCTATTAGTTAAGTAAAACGTCATTAATTACTCTACTTAATGCATGGAAGTGGCGTACTATTAAAAAGAGGAGGAGACTCTGGCAGACATTTTTAATAAAAAATAATAAAAGTTAGGAAATTCCAACGAAATGATTTATAACTTTTCAAAACTATTCCAAAAAATAATCAATACGCATAGATTTCTAAATATGTGCTTGTTGTTTAAATGAAACAAAAAGTGTTAACTGACAATTACATCAGTTGCACTGTAGCCAAAATTAAAGATTTTTACGCTTGTTTTGATGGCTCATTCAATTAGTTTATAAAAAATAAAACAGGGTAATCTGCATTTAGTTTCATTGTGTTTCAAATGAAGTGAAAATTGCATTTACAAACTGTTATGAAAATAACCTGAATTTTTGGGAAAAATAGAGAATTTCCATTTGCCTTATTCAAGTTAAACCTCTAACAGACTTTTATTTCATACCATTTTTGTAGAGCTATGGAAATATTATATGTATATAGTATCCATTTATTACACTTGATTGTCGTGTTGTAACTAAAAAAATATTAGTGCACTAAAATAGATTTTCTCAAAAATAAATTATTTATTAATTAATTATTAATTAGCATTTTTTAATCTTTTTTATTATTACCGTACATTAAAATTAATATAAAAGGTGGTGGTGGTGCACTCAATTATACACCCTTCTGTCCGTCTATCACAACTAGTTTTCTGAGAGATCACTTTGCGTGGAAATTTAAAGTTTGGCGCTAATGTAATAATATGGTAATTAATCAGATTATTTCAAGAATATTTTACATTTAAAAATATTCATAAAAAAGCTGCAAAGTTATATGTAACATAGTTCCAGAAGTGATATTGAAAATGGCCACAAAAAATATTTTCCCTTCAATCTCTGAAACTGCTCTAAACTGAGTCAAAATTATGTTAAAAAGATTTATGTAAGTCTTTAGAATCTAAAGGAAAACTATAGCAATTATCTGCATCTCTATCTCTATGAGATACAGAATTAATGGTATGGTCTGGGAAACTTGGGATGTTAGATTTGTGATGGATTGGTTTCAGTTTAGAAAAATATGTAAAGGTGGTTATCGTTAAGTGTAAATAAAGTATTCTCTTCTGATTTCTGCATGAGATTTACTATTCGTCAACTAATGTTGTTTATTACTAATACGCATTAGTTATTATTAATACGCATTAGTTCTTTTTATTTTTCCACTGGTTAGTCATAAAAATATACTCAATATACTCAAAAATAGCAGATGTGCTGCCACAATAATTTTGATAGTAGCTGTATCAACATTGTTATTTTCTTACAATCAATTCAGTAATGTATGTATATTAATTATACTAGGTCATCCGATTTGTAAAGCAAGTATGCGGTTCATTGTTTACAGGATTGGACATTTACTTAAAAATAATCGATTTTGGGGCTAGCTATATTTTCTTTAATAAGATTAAAAAGTGCAACGTATAGTTTTATTCAGAAGTAAAATTAATAGTTTATAGTTCCATTATCATGGAATTTTGAAATAATCTGTCATAAGCTGTCATAAGCACCTCTCTCAAATGGAAAATAGTTATTAGTTTTCAGACATTTTATTGCATTGCAAATAATATTTTTAAAACACATAAATGATGACCATGATCATTCAGTAAATTACGAAATGTAAAAAGTTTATTTGTTGCCATTAGGTTAAAATATATGTATCGATTTTAAGATAAAAACTATGTTAGTATTAAGTACTTCATACTACCTTTAGAGTGATATCCAACAAGACTATGGTTTGATTTGTAAAATGGGTTATATGATATATTCGTGGACGAATATACCATCGATCTTGTTGAGACAAGATTTCAAAGACACTGCCGCGTTTTGGGGGAATATATCATAAGCTTAAATATTTACCTTGAACATTCTTGTAAAATTAATTTTTCAGAGATAATAAAAATGTTATTGTATTTTTGTAAACCAGAAGACAAAAGGAATGTTTAACTCATATTAAATCTTTCGGTAACACAATATTTGCGTGAAAAAAATTTAAACATTTTCTGTTAAAACAACGTAAATTTTAACAAGTGCATTTTCTAAATTGGTGTACAATATTTTAAGTAGTATTTTCTGCCCAAACTCTATAAATATTATGAGTTTTATATCTTCTGTTCTATAGAATAAAGATAAACGTAAAAGAACATTTTATGAACCTTTTCGTCACAAAGCTTTTCATAAGACAGAAAAAAAATCGAACTTAGATCGAACATGTGGTCTCCAAATTGACCAAATTACGAAACCATGCACTTCATTAGAATTACGGAAGAAAAATCCAGTCCACAAAAGTATAACCTTATATACCAAAATCTTGAGAATAAACAGAATTGTAATTCTATTTATTTTGCGGCTTGTGAAGGATTAGAGCAATAAAATACAAGCTGATTTCGCAAGAATATATTTTTTGTAGAATTAGATAGTGACTAAAATAATTCTTTACACATATGTTAATTATCTCTAGATGCCAGACAGAACAGATTACGTTTAGATGACACACGTCATAAGTACAACTAACGACACATACGGACATCCCAATTAAAATAATAATCACTTATTTTGTACATATTACTATTACTTTTATATTATTTATATTTACTACTCCGGTATAATTTACGAAATTGCTTTGGAAAGCACGTTTTTGCTTCAATTATAATTTATCATTTGAGAGGACTCCGATTGCACGCCATTGTTCCCCAGGGCAGACAATACCACAGTAATAAGCGACCGACCGTCCCGCGTCAATACAAGGGTTGAAATGGTCCTTACGAACATATAATGCAATGGCACAAGTTTGTTGTTCTTACTCAAACATACTCTTGTGAATACTAAACTATTTATCGATATGGTTTAACATAAATGGAAACGTTTATCTCAACTAAAATTAATTTTGTTTTTCTTAACTAAAAGATTCTTTTTAGTTGAAATATTTTGTCTCAACCATTGATCTAAATAGTAAGAAACGGTCAAATGAACATTTAATCAAATAAAAATGATGTAAATTCATATACATTGCAAATAAACAAACCTACGTTGTCAATAACATGGCCATCTCTATGCGAGCGGTAGATGTAGCCTTGTGCTGGCGTATATTTTATTTAATTTTTTTAAGTAAATTAAAAAAAATTCAAGTTTTAAATTTTTTGCGTAGTGCGTTAGTATTTAAGTAACAATTATTAAATTAATTGGAAATTATGTAAAGTAATAAAAAAAGTAATTGTGAATTCAATTTAACAACAAAAAACAAGTGTTATATTTAATAAAACGGCATTATGCTACGTAGATAACATATAAGTTTAACAAAATTCAACAAAGTGCAGAATGTGTATGCGTTAGCTACAAACCCATGAACATTTTAAATTTATATTCCATTTTCAGATTCATATTATTTTTTCTTTTTTTATTTGTATTTAAAATTTCAGACTATATTTCTAATTTCAGCTTTTGAGTTATTGAAGTATGACAGATGGACAAACACTAATTCGTTTTGTTTTTAATTTTACTCACCAGCAGATTTTTTCAAAACCAATGCAAAAAAAATTAATATTTAAAAAAAAATGGGTGGAAACACGTCTTTGCAAAGCCACAGCATTTGAGTTAGTATAGTTTTATGGAATGAAACTACTTTTTCAATAAATAACAAAAAATAGGTATGAAAGACAATTATGAACCGATGGTAATATAGTACATCATTTTTTAATTTCCTCAAACTCCAGTTAAAACGTATTTTTACTACACGATCTGGCATTTTTTGATAGTTTCTTAAGATAAATATGCTTACGAGAACTGAAATAAAACGTTGCTAATTTCTCCATTCAGCACCGTTTTTAGTGGAATATTTTCCGTTTAATATGAGTCTGTCTTTATGAAGAAATGAAAGTCTGTGGTCTCAACCTGTTTTTCTATTCTGTGAGGTATCTTTAATAGAGAAACATATACTGTCAGTGAATTTGATATCGAAAATACATATCTATAATTTATACAGTATATACTATTTAAGACAATCATGATGTACGTGGCTTATGTACTATATCTCTAACGATTTACGCAGCGCACACCGAGAATCTTCCCAGACAGTTGATTTTTCTATTAAATTGCTCAAAATACTCGTAAATTATGCACCTAAACCTCCTACCGACATGAATCTATCCATTGGTGAAAACTATAAATATTTCAGTAGTTACTGAAATTAGCACTCGTGGACACACAGGCAGACGCCACCGGGGAATTTTTTTTATTGTTATCTTCCGAATTATTGGTTTAAATGAATTGGCATAAGGAATAGTATTTATTTGTTTGAGATACTAAAATTGGCATAAATATTTAAATATATAAATATTAATATTTAATCGCACAAAATGTTTTAAGGTTTCGATAAACCGTAAATTACGCTATCGTGGCTTAAACGTAAAAGATCAACATATACTATAGCCAACTTTTTATAGAAATCATTGAGATGCACAACATTGCTGTTCATTATTTACATGTATCTTTAACGATTTGCCGGTCTCACGCAGAGATTATATTCCGACGTTTTACATGTTTGCAACAAACAAGTTCGCAAATTATATACCTAACTAAACTTTTCTCGGAAATAAGCATATCCACTAATGAATACAGGTATAATATCCGTACAGTAATTTATGAGATTAGCGCGCAAAGGCAGTGAAACTATGATACGTTTGCATGTACAGTATCCATTTATACTTATGATACCAGATGTCTGTTGCTTTTGAGCCCTTGTCTTGCCCGCAAGGGCGTATGTGTTTTTACAACACGTAGACACAGAAAGTATCAAATTTACTTTATGCATATTAAACTCAAAGTAAGTGTAATATTCATAAAGTATAATATACTTATGAAAATATTTATCGTGAAAACATAAATTATCTTCTCTTTTGATTACTTTGACCAAAACATGATATATATAGAATATTAAAGAAATAGAATGTGGTTTTATTTGCATAAGGAAAAGTATGTAATCCAACTAGAGTTGCGAAAAAATAAAAAATATTTTCACCATGCTAGTTTTACGACTTAAATCCTCGCTATGAAGCAACAGGTAATTTGGTCTTAAGATTCCATTCAATTCAGTTTATAGTGGAAAGAAGGAAAAGAAAAGGTTAATATACCGTTTAATTTGGTTGCCTTACTTTATTAAAATATACATTTCTTTACTTCCCGTATAATTTAGTCGGGATCTTAATCTATTACAATAATAATAAATGGGATTAAGGAAAATGCGTTTCCAGATAAAATAATTGTCTTTTTTTAATTTTCGTAAATGCGCAGTGAGACAAAGTTGCAATTCATGCGCCCATTTTTCTGTGACGCAAATTTTTAAAATAAACTTATCATTCTTTGTTTGTAGTTTTGATATTTTAATGATTTTAATCAGATTATTTTAGATTATATGTTAGTTTTCTAATCATCTAAGGATAAAAAGTTTTATATAGAGTTTAATTAAAAACCAGGGAATTAGGAAAAGTTACAGAAATTGACTTGAATTTAATACAGTTATGAGTTTCTAAATTTAATCGTGAGGAGAGAGTGGAGATATCTCCCCGTCGCATTTGCTCTATTAGAATGCAATGACAATTATAAAAATTACACCAAAATTTAGTGTTACCGTTGCTTTAGATCCTGCTCAGACTGAACTTGGAAATTTAGATCAGAAAAATAAAAGAAATTAGTGCAGCACCCCGTTATGGGAATTTCTTAAGCAATTATTTCATTATTTTATTATTATAGGTCTTATGAAAGAACGTAAATAAAAATTAACCATCTAAGGTGTTAAGAGCTAGGGTAATAAATACGATACACTATTGATGATATACTTATAAGAGTGGACCTTGAAGTTGACTGGGAAATAAAATCTAATTTTATAAAGCCTTAAATAGTATAAAGATACCACGTCTTACTTAATATTTGCTAACGAGAGTCTCTTAACCAGCAAAAGTAGTTGATAACAATCGACAATGAGACAACTGTCTAGAATTGAACTTTAAATTTCACATAGCTGCATATTCGTATTTCAGTCTATCATAATATTTTTAATAAAATTCGGTGTCTTTGTCCAATACCGAAATCATAGAATATTTAGCTTTTCATTTTAAATAATATATTTACGCAAAGCACATAACATTTAAAATTTTTACAGTAAAATTTATCTAATGATATGTTCTGTCTATGGCAGGTTTATCGAATGTCAAATTGTCCTACTAGACTAAAGTTATTTTATTTATCTGCGATAAATTAGCTTCCAATAAAATTATCTATAATCTATATATTTGACACTCATTATTTATAAAATGGTAATATGATTTGCAATTACTCTGGTACTCTATTACCACACAGCGTAATAGAGCATCGCAGTTGTATTTCTTTTTCCATCCTCATGTTTTCCAATGTAAATTTGTCTTCATAAAAAAGTAAGTATTGTTTTGTTAGAAATTAGTTTTCTCCTTAAAATTTTAATAGTAAAAATAAATAAATATTTAAACATTTAATCGGTCTCACGTACTTAGCTACATACAAAGGAACATTCATCTGTCTCTTTACATTTCGTGTTTAGTGACAAGAAAACTTCATTATCAATTTCTTTGTTTATTAATATATTAACAAAGCATTTTGTCATTTAAAATATAAAGAAATATACACATATATTTTTTCGAGTATACAAATATTTTAACTTGAAAGAAAAATGGCTGAAAACACCAAAGAAGAAAATGGACCCTAAAATGTATTTATTGGTATTACTTTGAAGGCTCTGTAGTCAAACAATGACCTTTGTAATTTTTAATCGTTCCGTAAATTTGAAACAACATAAAGGCTTCTGTGGTTATGAACTTACGTGTGTTAAAATTTATAAATAAGTACTTCAATTACTATGTGATGTTAAAATATTTCATCCATTTTATTTTATGTAGAGACTTTAAAAGATATTAAACAAAATTTTAACCAAAAATCAAAATTGTTAATTAAATTTTATTATTTCGTTAACATTTTGGTTAATATTTGGTTAAATATTTTATGAGTTCTTCTTATTAAAAAAGGGTTGAAATATATATACTACAATAAGAGATATATCATGGTATAAATCTTTTAAAACAAAATAGACGTATTTCATACACATTTTAATTATTTAATGTCGTTTCCGAGATGCTGAGTTTCATTACTGAATTTTAAATAACAATATTGTAAAGAAGTTACTAAAAATAAAACAATTTTTTTCAAAGCTCAGTGAGGTAGAAGCTTGTAATTTAGCACAGCAATAAAGCATATTACCCCTCAAATAGTTCATTAGTATACACCTATATTCATATTTAAATTTTATACGGTACTAGGACTAAACTCGAATGCCTTGCTTTGTACGGGATATTATCAGAAACCACAAATTATGCGGATTATTTTTGGAACTTTTCATTATTTCTTGTAAGGCAAATAAATCCAGAATATTCCATTTTATTGAAAATCTTAGGTGCCATAAAATTTAAATTAATTTTTCTGTCATTAAAATCTGATGAATATTATAACAAGGTTCGAATTTTTTCCTAAATTTTACCCATAAAACAAAAAAAACGGCAAAATTAAATAGACACAAATCACTTTTCATTTCCGCTAAGTACTACATTGACTTCTTCAAATAAAGGCAGTCTTAGAAAACGATAAGACTGTCAAATTTCTTAACAAAGGAAAAGGTTAAATAGACTGTACCTTATTTTATGCGGATGGAGCCAATTACATGCGTCTAGCTAAAATCTTAATCCGATTGTTATGTGCATCGCTCGCCATGTTGAAATCTCTATGTCACGAATATAATTTTAAATAAATATTTAATTGACGAAATAAATATACCATAATAAAATATTCCAAAAAAAAATTCTATCACTCAAGTCCTTTTTCTATTTCACGTGTGCAACACATATTCTTTTGTTTTCTTTGGCAAGAACCTAACTAAGGATAAATAAAATGGCACAGGAACTTTAGACACGTACAAAAATGCTCAACGCAAATATCGCCAAATAGAATCAAAAACCTAGCATATTTCTTTGCAAACGGTCGTTTGCCGTGAAAAATATTTTCTCTTTCACAATTACATAGAAGATTTTCGAAAATTCTGGGGAATAATAAATTGTACAATATTTAGAAAAAAATTGCATTCAGTTTCATTAGTCTTTGAACAAAAAAATTAGCTGGTCGATTTAGATTATTTCCAGCTAAAGATACTATCAATTGTACATTCTAATTAGATAAAAAATTGGTTCTCCGATACTTCAACAATATTTTGGTTTTTTTAATGATTCGTAACTTTGATCACATCGATTCAAGTGAAAGACTCATTTACAGGAAATAGATGTCTCTTCATTTGTAATGATTTATTTTATCTTATACCCTATTTTGAACAGTATTTTCATTGAAATACATAAATTGTACAATATATAGTGTCTCTAACTACATCATGCGTAAGAGACAAATGAATAATGCATAGTATTACGAGCATATCTGTTTTCCGGTAACTGTATCTCACTAAAGGCTTAAAATCTTAATACTTCATATTGAATTTCAAGTATTGTGTATTATGTGTGTTTGGTCAAAGTATAATGCAATATTTTAGATTATCCTGGAATATTGATGACAGAAAATGTAGATTTTTTTTAAATGAAAAAATCATCTTTATAATATCATCAATCTAAGATGCTAAACAAATTTTTATTTTTCTAATATTATTTTTTTAGAATTTTGTATGCAATTTTCCATCCCCGTTTTTAAATATTTAAATTATTTTAATTTAAAAAAAATTATTAAGTGTCCAAAAGCGAAGAGGAATATGCATGCCAAGTTCCTAATTTGTAAGCTTTATAGTTCAAAAGATTTCTTGATAAGTCCATCAATCATTAAATTAGTGGTAAATAATTAGATTTCCTAGTGATAGATTCAGGAGAAAATAATCTTTCTTAATCAGTAAATATTTTACCTATTCCCAGCAATAAAAAATCAACAAAGAAGAGAAAAATAATAATTTTCTGTTCACTTCTTAAAACACTAGTTTCTAGAAGCTCATAATTTACTTGTTTATAAACTTGAAGAAAAGTTTTCTGATGAAAATTGTAAATTATATATTGAAATAATAAAGAAGAGACAAAATGAAATTTACTCTTGTGGCGTGGAACAAATTTCAAAGTTATTTTCTTTATTACAACACTTAACAAGAAACTATGTCCTTTGTTATTTAATTTTAACAAGGTAAGTTTAAATTCCCTATTTGTTACGCTCGTTATACTCTATATTCTATATCATGTTTACATCACAAAGCAGACTTTTCGCCGACATAATATTTATTAAATGGGTACATTTAGTAAGTCACTAAATGGGTATATTTAGTAGTTAAGAAAATAAGAGTTTAAAAAATGTTATACTTTTAATTAAACATGTTTTAGTAGATTTTAAATAAAATTTGTTTATTTATTGTTTACATATATTGTACCTTTTCTTAATTACCGATTGAGAAATCTTATTTTCTTTCGCTTAGAGTTAAAATTAGTAGTGCTTTACATTCTTATTATTTACCTTCCTACTATTTATTTTGAAATATTACTATTTTTTATATAATAATTTTTTGTGAAGCATAATATCAAAAATATTATGCTTCATAAAAAAATTCTTGCTTAGCAACTATTTGGAAAAGTTACTAAATTAATATGAATTGAAACATGAGACATCGATAATACGCTGCTTTCTAATGGTTGGCTTTAATAAAATATTATTTGTCGATTTTTTCCTTTTATTAATAGAATTTAAAGAAAATGATCAAACGAAATTTTCTTTAAATATACTACATAATACCCCAAAAATATCTTAATGACAGTGTGATAGGAGGTCTCATGGTACGTAGATAATTTTATAATATGATTAATCGTAACCAGTGCAGCGATCTTTATTTACAGAAGTACTACACAGTCTCTTTGCGTATAAAATATTAACTACATAATATTTTATCAGCTATATAGTAATAATTTTAATTATTACTATATAGCTGATAAAAAATTATAATTGGCGTCGTATTTTTAGAAAAACGTCGGAGATTAAAAAATAATTATACGACACAAAATTCAAAATAAAACATAAAGTAAGTTTACAGTACTCGAGTATCCGTTAGACCCTCATCTTTATTTTAAATAAATTTTTCCTATATTTTCTTTATTCAATATTGTCCGCACGGCAATATAAATAGTTTTGGATATCTTATTTTTGATATCAATTTACCGAATTTATAAATCATTTTAAGAGTTTCGTGCTTCTGAAAGAAAAAAACGGAACCTTCACTAGATCATTCTCACGTACCCTCTGTATTAAAATCCAAAATTCCGAGTTTCTATATCAAGCTGTTTCTAACTATATGGTATGGATATAGTTAGAAACAGCTTGATATAGAAACTCGGAATTTTGGATTTTAATAAAAAGTATTAATCTGCAAAAATTGCAATAGCTAATATCCAAAAATACCCGTGGAAATTTTGAGAAGTGGGTAATTTGAACGAATTAAATACTCGATAATTTTTTTTAAATTTGTGTAGCTGTGGTTTAAAATAGTTAAGTTTGAATTTTGGGAGGATCTCAATTTTCTATTCAATTTTTAGTATTATATTTAAAGAGATATACTGAAAAATATATCCCTCTCCCTATTTCTCAAATTCCTGAAGTTAAAATTGTGAAAAAGTAAGTATTTTAGAAGCCTACAAAAAGGTTGGTGGAGAGTTATGATGATGATTCGGGAGATACTAGTTAATAACATATTCACGATAGTTTATAAGCCCCCCTGCTGGGTTATATTAGGTATAATTAAACTTTTGTTGCATTAAGGAATCTATTGAACCATTATGACAAAACATTAAAGTTTACTTCAAACTAACTTCGGAACTCTTGTTACGGGGACTAGACTCGCATTAGGCTAACTTTTTAAAGAATTTAAAAGAATTAAAACATTTGCTTACACTACGTAACAAAAATTAAAATTTCGTAATTAGTTGACTTTCTATTACCTTAATAATTATGTGCAGATAGGTTTTATATTTTTCCATATGCTATTATTTTATATATAGACTCTTCTAAGCAAAAGTAGATGTATTCATACTATTTAATTTATCTTCATTTATCATTCCGTTCTTTATATTCGAGCACAACTAAGTTTTCCTTTTAATATTTATTTTTTAATATCTATACCGTTTAAGTTAATGATGTACATAGATATTTATAAAATTTAATTACAAAGACATGAGCAAAAATAAAAAAAAATTGCAAGTTAACTACCCGATTAATTGTGCACAGGGGTATATTTACAAACATGTTACAACCCTTGTCTTAAACACTGTGGAATCAATTTTGTTTACTTCCTTCTGTTCATGAGAAAGTATTATTCTATTTTAATTGTTCAAGAAATGGCTAAAATTTGGAAACGTTTTCCAACCAAGTTTAGGGAAAACCTACACAAATATAAATAATTGTTCATTCGTTTTTAAATATTTGATATAATATTCCCTGATAATGTAATGGCATATACCAGAAACTAATTAATTGAAAAATATGTTTAGGAATTACCCCCTTTAGATATATAATTTCGATTTCAGGCTGTGCTCAATTTCAGCTATATATTTATCGATAGGAAAGAAAATTTTTCTGAAAATTTTCTGAATTACAAAATGACTTCTGAATTTGGAATTAGAGTTTAGGTAAGTATTCAAATTAAGATAAGGCAAAAAATCACAAAAGTTTTCCGCATGATTAATAAAAGTAAAATAGTTTTTAACATCAAATTATTAGGAAGAAAATATAATAAAAACTTAGGGAGAGCTGTGTGGTACCAATAGGAATTTCTTCTATGTTTTTTGTTATAATTGATATCTTGGAGCCCCTTCCCATTCAATACTAATTTTAAGTTTATTGGAAATATATTCTTTTCTAGGTGTATATCTGTGACATTTTTGATGTTATAATGACATATTTTAAGTATACAATTAAAGTGAATAAAGTGAATACTGACTTTTTAAGCACTGTGAATCACTATATGAATGCGCAACATTATAATATTATGCGCTTAGTTACCAATTTTGGACCTGTTCGGGAAACGTTTTACAACATTTTCTCCAAATAAATAAAAATATTTACTTTTTAAATGTATTTATATTTATTCCCACCCAAATTGAGAAGTCAACCAGCTATAATATGATGTCCTGGAAAATTGCAACAATTTAAAATTTAGTACACAAATCAGATACGTGATCCATGATTGATATATTTGCCCAGATGAAACATGGTATTACGATATCATAAATATTTACTCTAATACAATTAAAGTCAATATAGGTTCTTTGGAGGCTTCAACATGTTCAAACGATTTTTCTCAGATGCGTTCGGCGAGTTTGTTTTGCGTAATCAAAAGTCAATCAATTTACACAGTATGACAATTAGGAAGGATCAAAATAGCTGTTTATATACATTTTATTTTCCCGAAAAAAAACAAACTTGGTTACTTTTCTAATTGACAATTTAAATAAAACTTAAAACACTGTATTTTATTTTTTTATTTTCTCTGTATGAAAGTGTCATTTTTATTCTTACCAGTCTCTTTGCAACTTCTGGTCAGTTCAACAGTGGTTCAGTAGTTTTAGAAATGTAATGCTCTAATTTTCCATATTATTTATAAAACTAAAAAATAAGCAATATTTTAAATAGCGCAATATTCTAATAATTAAGGAATGTTTTAAGAAAATTAGCGGGTGCAATATATTTGCGTTAGTGAGGTGTATTAAAGTGCTAAATTTAAAGTTTCTACCTAGCATGGTCAGAAAAGGTGAATATATTACCTACTATAATTTTCATGGGTGTAAAAATATGATGCGCACTTGGGGAAATTGTGATGTTATCGATATTGGTTTCCTACAACATTTGCGTGAGTTTTTAAAGATTATTTTTCTACGTTCAACCAACCCTTTTAAACGGTATCCCACATTGTTTATAGATTAAAAACATTTTTGTTCATAATTTTTCCCCTAAAAAGTTTTTTGTGAATATTTTTTAGTTTTGTTTAAATTCATTGAGGTATAGGCGAGTTA
This sequence comes from Druceiella hillmani, assembly GCA_039881145.1. Taxonomy (NCBI): domain Eukaryota; kingdom Metazoa; phylum Arthropoda; class Insecta; order Lepidoptera; family Hepialidae; genus Druceiella; species Druceiella hillmani. Next base: position 8,277,172 of record JAYKKI010000042.1, read on the forward strand.
ATGAGTTTTATTACTCTACCAAATTTTAAGTTTCTATATCAAGTGGTTCTGAGAAAAACGGCTGTTATGGACGGAGAGGCAGACAGGCGAGACGGATAATCTTATAAGGGTTCCGTTTTTCCTTTTTCAGCACTGAAACCTAAAAATTTAATTTTTATGGAGAAACCGTTCCAAACTGCATAACAGAATTTCAGAGAAGGCAAGAAGAATGGAGAAAATGAAAGAGGATTGGTTTAATCCCAACTATAAGGCAACGACCCAGAAGAAAATTTTGGTTTACCAGAATATGCTAAGTAAAAAGCTCTTAGAAAGATTCGTTAAGGGATATCAGATTGAGAGTGAGGAAAGATAGTTTTACGAAAACTTATTGAAAAATATTTAACAATTTTGAAGATTTCTTTTCAGATATTTAAAATAGTATCTGAAGAATTATCGTACATAAAATTCTGAACAAAATAATTTTGAAATTCTTCTAGCTTGTCCATTCAATTAATGACCCACAAAATATAAGTAAATGTAAAAAAAAATTCTAGTACTTTATATGCCTCCTAAACAATTTTCACCTAAACAATGTTTTTGATATTAACTACTTAAATACATTTCGATTAAAATAATTTGCAATTATGTCAAATTTTATGATTTTTCTCATAAAATATAAGAAATAAAAGAAAATAAAACAATGTACCTCATAAAATTGTCATATTAATATTTTTAAATATCAACTACTGAGATATGCGCGAGTTGTATGCCTTAAGTCTATGACAAATTTTGTCTTTCTCCCTTAAACGATTTCTAAAGAAACGAGTGTGACAGATGGAGAGATGAGTAACCTTATAAAGTTAAAAAATATACAAAAAACGTTTCCTCAGTTAACACATAATTTTTTAAACTACACGTTTAACCAGAAACCACTTTTAAACACGGAGCAGCTACATGTCGGTTTTTGAAAACTTAACGTTTTAAAATAAAATTTTAAAATAATATTCCGCTTAAAAGTTCCATTGTAAGAAAAAATATATCTATTATGAGAAGTAATAAGATCTTGAAATTAGTCGAAAAAAGTTTGCTTAAGAAATTTCTCTGCTCTTAAGTTAAAAAAGCTATCAGCTGAGTAAATTAAACTGAGAAATGAACTCCATTTATAAGTTTTTTTTCATTTCAACAAGATTAACATATAATGGGATGTCATTATATTCAAGCATTTCCTTAATGAATAATAATTTGGGAATATGTCGCACTGTCTATCCTTGTTGAGAGATTTGTCCTTATAGAATTTAAAAATTATGTAAGTTAAAAAAGATTATAAGGTAGCAATTTTGTTTCTTTCTCCCCTTATCACAACGAATTAATTGTAAATTCGCATACCGCTGTATAAGGAATATAAATCCATTTTATAAATGTATTTAAAAACATCTTTCAATATTCTCAAAGCTTATTTGATTATCTTTAATATTGTCTAAGAAAATATTTTTTTAGAACTACATTTTTCACAACTTTAATTTTGTCAGTGGGAATTTTTTGAACTTGTATCTCTTATAAACTTCTAACCCATTTCAGGTGATTTTTTTAGAAGGATATAGGGATCAACATGAAGTAACACGAAATTTCAGCTTCATTGCAATCGGCGCACTAAATAAGTGACAGGTGAATTTAATATTAAAAAAAATTATCTACATTACCTACATTAGTACAAACCTACAACGAAGTGCCTACCTGATTGATGCGTAGTAGTCACGTAAATGTATATGGTACCTTTTAACGTCAATAGATTACGCTACGTGTATCTTGAATCATGCAGTGAAGTTTTCCACCCGGACATATATTGGCGAAATGGGCGTGGCCAGAGGTAAAGTGTGGGGCGTGGCCAGAGGCAAAGTGCGGCAATATATAAACCATATTTCATTTTTTCTCATTAAATTGCACATTTCAAATCAAAGCGTACTAAGAAAACTTTTAAATTTTGTAATTATTAAGACATATAGCGTTACTTTTATTAATCTTACAGTTAACTTAATAATATTTTCAAAACATCCATGCAAAGAAGCTGAGGTCACAGCAGATGCATGAAAATCCAAAAAAAAATACTTTGAAATTCTTATAACTAGTCTTTTCAGCTTTCCATGGAAGTTTTTTTGCATATTTCGAATAATATATCTGGAAGTAATTCAAAAATGAAACTCTGAAATATTAATTTTTTATCCTTATCAAACTCTTTTTTTTCTGTTATTTCTCATTCGTTATAAATAATAAAAAAATCGAATACACCATCGAATATATATATATATATATATATATATATATACATATATATATATATATATATATATATATATATATATATATAGTGTGTGTGTGTGTGTGTGTGTATTTCATACGACTATTATAGAAGGCTATTGAGATATATGTGGGCTAGTATGATTTAAATTTTCTACGTCAATTGACTTCAAGAAGAGAATAGTAGTAACGTAAAAGCACACTGTCATTAGGATTTCAACAAATTTAAACTTTTTGAGTCACGAATTAAACTATTTCTTCTCTGTAATCCAAATATTCCTTGGTTACATCCTTCGTTGCGTAAGTAACCAATTACGAATGTCTAAGAAATAATATATTTTTGTATATAGTTTTTAAAATTTTGTATAAGTGGAAATACAATTTGCATGCGCGCCTAAGTATACTTATCGAATATTACACATTATGAAACGAAGTCCCCGTCGCTCGTCGATCTGATTGTGCGCGATTTCCGAAGTAACCACTTAAAATATTTTTTTTTCTGGCTTTAATATGTAGATAGATTGAATTAAGAAAAAGGGACACACACGCAAATATTTATTAAAGATTTTAGATTATATATACATATTTATCTGTCGGACTTTGTCGTACAGTTTTTTTTAAAATTATTGCTTTGCTAATACTAACGTTTAAAGAATGCGGGACAATATACCTCTTCAACGAATTATTTCACCGACTTCATTTACATTCATCACCACATTTCGAATAATTTCTACAAAAAGTCATAAATCATATATACATATATATATGTATATATGACTATATATATATATATATATATATATATATATATATGTTTAGCTGAAGAAGTATTCTAACTCTTATGCGTAATTGTTCCACACTGCGAAAATTTTAAGTTGGTCAGGTGATTGTAAGTTTTATTATATGTTGTAAATATTGGCCAGAAGTTTTAAATTATGAAATTCTCAGTTCATTAAAGTTTTATAAAAATTTTATCGTTAGCTTATTTAAGATTGTTAAACAATTGAACAATATGTAAAAGTGATATTGGGAAAATATATGTTTATGACAAGGGGGACCACATTCATAAGGAGATACTTACATCGCAAAAATGCAATAATAGTTGAAGTACTTATTTATTGCACTAAACATGTCCCACATCACTTATTACTTTGAAATAGAGGATGCTGGTTATCTTTGTTACATAATATGAAAGCGAAGTTCTCATGCATTAATGTAAATGTTTACTAGCATCGATATTCAAATATTTCAACGTGTTGTTTTTCCTATCTAAATTAAGCGTGGCATATTTTTAATAAACATATTACGAGTATTACGTCTTTACATTCTTAAACAACATATGAATAGCTTTTGGCCTATTTTTATGAGTTCAACGTGTTTAATCTCAATGAAACCATATTATGATATTTTTTATGACGAAATTTTATTTACATTTTCCATTTCAAAATCTTCTGAACTATTATATGGCTTAAAATGTAGGAAAAGTAAATTATGTCACGTCATACTTATCACCCCAACTTCTTTCGTAAGTTCGTAACAATTTGGGCATAGGCATTAAAAATGGCTTGTCATAGGCATTAAATATGGAAAATTAAAACTTTTTAACAAAATTATGAACCATAATTAAATAAACTCGGTCTAAGAAGAGCACTAAAAAGTATAAAATAATGAAAATACATTTTAAAAATTAATTTTGATTTGAAACCATATTGGGTCACAAAAGATTTAACTACACACAATTTTCGTAACGTACGTAATTTTCGTGATATGTGTCCTGAATTACATTTCTTATGGCCGAAAAGAACGATTTATTTCGTAGTTAAATTAGGTTAACAAATGGGTAATTTATTTTTTCAGCCTCCGTACGACCCATTGTCTGAGACAATTCAAATAAAACGTAATAAATTGCTTCCGGGCTGAATGTAATATATGTTTTCTGTCCATAAATTGCAAAAAGGGTTTGAATTGATTTTTTATGGTAAGTCATGCGCAATATGGTCAAGGTTGAGGATACTATCGATCTCTGAAAATTTGTGTTTTTAGTTTTACTAATATAATTTTTTATTTCCAAAAACTTTCGCGCTGCTTACCCTTTAACTATGACGGTATTTCTGTCTATTTATTTTAAAGATATCGTGGTAATTATTTAAATAAATAGCTTCCCACCTAGACTGAAATATTTTTCAAAAATATTTTTTTTTATTTTTAAGATTCACGAAATATTTTCTGGAAATTCTTCGAAATAATTAGTTTCCAAATTTTTAGGAGAAAATTATGTTCACTTTATTTCGACACGGAATTTTTTTACTGTTCAGTCAGATATATTTACGTTATATTATTTCCATTTAAAACAAAGTTGATGCTATAAATGCTATGTTTTATTTATATTAAAGATGCTTCCCCACTGCTCTATTGCAATACGTTGAATTCCTACTTATCACCTTTAAATTTAACAATTCGGTGGTAAAATAAACAAATTTTGATTAAATCGAATTATTTAAAAAAAATAATTGTAAAATGTACGAAAAAGTACCATTTTGTCTGGCAAATATTTATTAACATGATAAATAATTTCAGTATTCTACTGAACGAAATATTTATAATTTCAATGGAAATATAATTTTGTCTGAACTATATCTAATATAAATGAAGATATTTATCGTATAAATGAAAATATTTATCTGTTTAGTCAGATATAGTTACTAATTTACCTCGTTAAAATTGCATAATAAAGCGCAGAATTCTTTATTAAGTGTTGTAATGAAGAAATTAATTTAAGAATTATTCATACGGCACTTCGGTTAATATAATTTTGTCTCATCTTAATTTATTGCTATCTTCAAGTATATGCAGAAGAAGACAATGAGATTCTCGAGACATGCCATACAATATAGTTAAATATATAATCATGTGTTTTTATTCATTTAGCTAAAAATACAGTCATAACGACGTTTACATGAGCAAAATAGAAAAGGGAAGCAAACATAATGTAATATTTGTTGTACCTTTAAATTTTAAAATTTCGATGATAAAATAAACAAATTTTGCAAGGTACTCTTACTTTTTATAGTCACTTAACGATTATAGCTTAGCGTAACAAAAAATATGCTTTTATAGTAACATTAATTAAAAAATAATCTTTTAATAAAAAGATCTTGATCAAGAACGAAAGAATGCATTATAATTCTGCACAATTTAATTGTTTTTAATGAACTAAAAAAAGACTAAAGTGAAGAAAAATAACTTTAGTGAAAAAAATTGCAAAAAAAACTTTGTTGTAAAGAAAGCGTGGCAAATTATAAAAATGTAAGTCGAAGGTATTCACATGTACATACATAAAAGTAAAGCTAATATAAAGAATATAAAAACTATATTTCTGTCTTCGTTTCTAATACAGAAAATATTAAACAATTGCATGATTATTTGGCACATTACAATTATTTTTTACTAACCGCCTACATTAGTTTATCTCTTAATTTAATTTTTGTTAGTTTTAGGACTGGCGCCCTATATAAAAGTTTAGTTGAACAACTAACAATTGGGAAAACTATGCCAATATTCATATATTTAAATGCACGCAATGTTATTGATCCAACTGATTATATTTTTAATAGCTGAATAGGTATATCTAGGTACAACTGACGTGGCACGAAAAATATTGCTCAGTACGCGCTAACCGACAACTTATGATTTTACAACTAAAGAGTGACAACGTGCGCCAGGCCTTGAAATTCAATATGGAATGTTTAGATATTTTGAAATTACTTATATTGTCAACTGAATAGTATTAAGCGTATGTGATTTAGATAATTTTATAACTCAGTAGCAGGATTAGAGTTAATTAGTTTCTCATATGTGATTTAGATAATTTTATTAAATATTTCAATTGAAGTGATACATATTTTTTTAGAAGAAACCTGAAAATACTTTATCATGGCAACAAATCTTTGCCAGGCGAAAAGGTACCTATTTTCTACGAAAAAAATTTATTTAATAACTTTATTTAATCAAAATTTTGATAAGTAGAAATTCAAGATAGAGCATCGGGGAAGCAGTTTTTAATATAAATAAAACGTATAATTTATAGCATAATTTTTTTTCTAAATCGAAATAATATAAAGTAAATATATCTGACTTAACAGTTACGATAAATATTTTCATTTATATTATATATAGCCCATCAAAATTATATTTCTATTGAAATTATAAATATTTTGTTCAGTAGAATACTGAAAATATTTATCATGTTAATAAATTTTTGCCGGACAAAATGGTACCTACTTTCTGCATTAATTTTTTTGTAATAATTCGATTTAATCAAAATTGTGATAATAAAAAATTTTGCGCCTTATTATACAATTTTAACGAGGTAAATTTTAATTCACTTCTTGACATACGCTTACCTTTAAATGCTGTTTGTAAAAGAAAAAGTTAGGAAGAGATCGCTCCCTTTTATTATTAATAAAATATTAAGAAAGTAATGAAACAAAATTTTATTCAGATATTCAAGGTACAATAATAATGGTGATTATATATTGTATTGAAAAAATAAACGTTACAAGTTACTCAAATTCAAGAGAAGAATGGAAGTTGAAATGAAAAACTAAACAAAAGTTTACAACAAATAAATATTCGTGAGACTCTTTTTCTTAACTTTATTTTTCTCAAAATTACCTTGGCGATACTGTCCGTCCATACCTAATTTACTAAGCCATACAAGTTCGTTACTTTAGATTTCTTTTCATCACCTTGAAAGTGCACACGTTAACGTTACAACCTATATTTATCTGTACATCTTTACAGGCACTTCGCGTAAGAAAACATAACGCACTAGAGACATAACTTATAAGGTATTCACATAGCTTGTTACTGGTATTTGTTTCGTCTACTTAGACAATTAAACCATATTTTTAACTTTTATTTACCTTATTGTTGCCTAGAATTCTTTCCACATTAAATCCTTCAAAAATTTCTAGGCAAATACTTCTCATCAAGGGAGATTTAAAATTAGTAATTTTACATTTATTTCTTCTTTATACGTGTAGTATTAAACTTTTGTTTTGATATTTATTTTTGATGTTTGAGCGTTATATAAGTATATAGATAATTATTTATAATTCTTCATTTCTTTAAATTTCATTCAGGCAGCCAATGGATACTGGGGAGTAAATTTCTGTTCACTTGCTTCTCTCCTGAGAAAATTGAACCCCATTTCATTTAAATGGTAAACAGATTTTAAAAATATGTAAATGATTTGCAATATTCTCAAATTGTATCTATGCAAAAAGCAATCAAACATGAATAAGTTGCTTATTCGATTTGAAAAATTCAGTATAATATTACGTTATTATGCATTGGTTATATTTGCATATTGGTTTATACAATAAAGTAATTAATTCAAAAATTGGCTAGCTTCTTTCAATACAAAACTTACTTAGAGATAGAATAAAATTGAGATTATATTTCTGAATTTGGAATGTTAATCTCATATTAAGTAGAATATCCATATTTAAGTACAGCAAAATATTATTGTAATTTTTAGTACCATTTAATAACGAAAAAGAAATTATTTGCGAAATGTAGCTAGGAAGAAACTATATTCAATATTTAAATTAATAATACTGAATGACGTCAAACAGACTTTATTCTTTATACATTTGCTTCACTTGATAATATCACAGAGCTCCTGTTTCGTTGGATACTATTTTAGTTTCACCGGCAATATGTTTTTCTATTAATTTTATGTCTTTAATATTTCTTTGGTATTATAATCAAATACATACCTATATTAATCAGTAAACTGTAATAAAATAAGAGAATAGTCTATGATATACTAAGTTAAATTGAATAATTAATTTTGTAGCAGCTGTAACTCCACATGTAAATGCGCAGCATTATAACCCTAGCTATAACCCTAATATAAATTTAAAATAAGACTTGTCATAATTCTTTACCTCATACGTTACTCTTGGATATAAATTATTATCATATTATAATTTCATCATAATTCCTTCAGTTGATGTCGCTGATTGATGAACGAATTAAGCTACAGAAAACAGAAATTATAAAAACAGGCTTTTTGGCTCGTATTATTTTTTACGCTAAATGAATCACTTTTATCACATATTAAAGATACATTCATGTACAGAATTTGCTCTGTAACCATTTTATTATACGTGTAGGTGAGGGTTTTTTGAAATCTCGAACCTATCGGAGTATTTGTTTTATTTTAAAACTATGGTCCCGCTCAGACTCTCATAAATTTTTTACATATTCAGGTTTTTTGAGTGTTTTATGTTTACTTAACACCTAATTAAGAGGTTGGCCTTATACAAAACAGTCCCAGAAAATTTAAACTATTATCAAGTTTTTTCACTTTTTTCGAGTTTTACTGCCTTTTCCGAAGACCCTGTCTAGTTTGCTGTATCCTGGCTTATTATATTATATCTGTATCTTTATTTGTTTGGATTTATCGATACAAATAAGTTTTGAAATTCTTTTAATTGATATCCCACAGAACACCTGAAATAGAAAAAAAAGACATATTTTATTTGCCCTTCTCAAAAATATCCATAAAAATAATTTTTAATGTTTCGATATATACATTTCGATAAATATCATTAATCGTTATGCAAAATCCTAAATTTTTTATGAAAAACTTTATTTTAAAATACATTTGTTGATATTTTTGTCAACATCGCTATTACTGTCTAATATAAAATAAATTTTGTCAAAATTAAAAAAATTATTTGTAAAATTAAAAGAATTATTCTTTAGCCCCTTTAATATTTTCTTATGAATATTTTTTGTATTTAATATTAAACACATGTGGGTTAGTATGCTGCATCATTTCGTCAAATTTGAAATTACTCGTCAAACAATTTCTGAGACAAAATAGTTTTAACAGGCGGGCAAACCACGGACATATAAATGAATTTATAAGGCTAAGCAATTGTCATTGACTTAGCATATAGAATGAGAGCAGAAACGTGAAAACCTCTTTTTAGAATTTATATCTGTCTGTATGTCTGATAATTGGCTCTTCTTGTTTTTAATAACTCGAGCAATGTATTGGATAATTTTATCTAGTTATTAACGGTACACACTCACACTGATTTGGTTGCTATAACGAAATTACAACGGCCACCGCCAGCTATTAATATTTTTAGTAAATTTTACGCTAATAGACATACTACAACAAGGTACGGCCTAAACCATGCATAGATTTACCATAAACCATGGATAAGTTATATGCTCGTAGATTTATGGGGAAAAAATACATTGAAATTACTAATAACTCTTCTTATACTAAATTCCGCGTGAAACATGTCGCATCGGCATATGTTATATATATGTCGCACGGCGATATGTTTTCATCTTTATATTGAATAAAAACTCTAAGTAATTATATACATACGAGTAGACACACCTTGCATGCATATACGCACAAACATACTTGTCAATCAATATATACTGTCAGTCTGTGTGTACGTCCGTACTGTGGGTCCATTTTCTCAGTAATTTATTAATTTTATAATAATTACTATTTATTAATATTGTATGAAAATTACTGGTAGTTATGAAGATCGATGCGTAAAATCGGGCACACGTATGCATGAAAAATCTGTCTATCCATCCGAATTCGGAGCGGGTCACTAATTGCTCGAAATATATTCATTCGATTTACAGACCAATGTAGAGTACGCTCATTATAAAAAAAAATAAATAGAATCATGTGTTAAATATACGTGAAGTATACACATACAAAAAAAATATATATATATATATATAAATATATGTGTATATATACATATATATACATATATGTATATATATATATATAAATATATATAAATATATATATATATATATATATATATATATATATATATATATATATATATATATATATATATATATATATATATACTCATATTGTATATTATATTCAAACATATTATACTCCTCAAACATATTTTACAATTAAAAAGAATTAATTAATCTAAAGGAACATATGAGTTTGAATACCTCATAACTTTTATTTATACTTAATCATAAACAGATCTCTTTTTTTAGCAAAAAAGTATCTTGATTGGTTCAGAATTATATTATTAAAAATTACGTGCATATTTTTCCATAACGTAAAAGTGATTTTTTTACATCATGAAAATCGGGCAGAGTTTCTAATTTATTTGAGTTTAGAACACGAAACTGATATTTTTTTTATTTGGTTCATAAACTAATTAAGTCGTTGGAAAAATATAATAGTATAACAGAGGTAATCTCGCATTTGTTACGAAACAAAGGGGAATTGCAAGTAGTTTCATCAAATTAGGAAAATAAAGAGAATCGTCAATCGTTCGTAAAACATAAGATTTTTTTATTTAAGATGGGTTTAATAACTTATTTTTCATATCAAATATCTAAATTAAATTATTATGTTCATATAGAAAATGCTAACCTTTTTATCGTATTACACGAAAGCGAAGTTATCATGAGGTACTCTACGTCATTAGCAATGCCTAATCACATATTACATCCTCCTTATTCATTCCATGTACGTAGAGCGTGACCTGAAAATATAAGTAACATTACATATTTATATTATCGATCGCGGTCTACTCTCCAAGAGTTATTAATTACTTGCTTAATAAAATTGTACCATTTAACACATTCCTGTACCATTTAATAAATTCCTACTAATCGATCAATAACAAATTTCACTTCTATACGTTTTTAGATACTGATTTAAAAAATATCATTTAAACTATTCCACCTGTTACGTGCACATGTATTCGTCCATTTATCAGGGTTATAGACTAGGTAAAAAGTAAGAAACAAAAAATTTTACAATCCCCATATCGTTAAAAACGTATTTTTAAACACATTTTAAAAATATATTTGTACTCTTTCTTGTCAAAGAATTGCTTTTATTAGTTAAAGTACAATGTTTAAATATATTTTTAAACTAAATTTGTACTCTGCCCCAAGAAATTTTTAAAGATTAAGATACAATTTTTTAATATATTTGAAAAATAGATTTTTTCTCTAGTCAAAGAAATGTTTTAATGGTATACCTACTACACGTTTCATCCTTTGAAACATGTTTTAGTCGTCTTTCATTTGGAACCAAATACAATTTTCAAATATTTTTTAAAAATAGATTTGTAATCTTACCTCTGTATTGTTTTCCAAAGTTAAAATACAATTGTTAAATATACTTTAAAAATACCTTTGTTCAGGTTAAAGAATTCTTTTCAAAGATATACTTACTACACGTTTCAGAGGAAATGTTTTAATCATTTGTGTTTTAATGAAATTTTTTAATTATTAGAATCAATTATGCAAATTTACGTAAAATTTATGCAATTGAAATCATAATGTATTCCGTTGGCGAAATGAAAGCCTCTGAGAGATAGTGTTACCTAAAAATGTTCGGGTGCGCTTTTTAAGTGCGGAACTAAAAAATAAAAATCCCTTTCAATTATTTTTTAAAATTACTAATGAAATATTATTTTCTTTTGTAAATTATCCTTAATACCAATCCCTTTTAAAACAAGCATACCGTTAACATATCGAAGTTGGAAACGATATGGTGACAATACGGGCTGTAAGTAAGTGGATGGTATTAGGTTTTATGTACAAAATTCATAACAAAATTCTATTTTCTAATAAGAAAAGAAGGCACGTTTTCCTGGCAAGAAAATAATATGTATAAAGAAATAAATAAAACTTAATCAATACCTGTTTTCTTGTCAAATGAATAGTTCACAATTTGCTTGTTTACAAAGTTTTCTAATGAAAATAATACGTTATAACAAATGCAGAAACAATGTGATATTTGCTGTAGTGTGTAGGACAAATTCCAATTTTACATTCTAATACTTCATAAAAACTATCTCCTTATGTATTTAATCTTAACTACGTTAATTAATTATTACCTGTTATGTTCTTAGAGTATTTTCTTCTATTTCAGTTTTAAATATTACAAGAGCCTTATTATACACATTATTTATAAGAAGGTATGCAAGTAAGAGTTTTAAAATTATTTCAACATTTTCTTCATCATTATTGCTCATTTCTAAAGAAAATGATGGAATATTTCCACGTTCTTAGTTATATTTTTAATTAAAGTTATTTTGATTAATATTTGTTGATTTATAGTTTAAACGTATTTTACGTTCCTTTTGATTACAAAGCAATATAATAAATTATCTAATCCCTCCCTATTATATTTCATATAAGGTATCCCTTGATTTTATCGGATATACAAAACATCTATTAAATTGAGATCATAACTTATTCCAGTGGAAAAAAATAATCGGTGGAACCCTTAAGTGCAGAAACATAAAATAAAAATCTTTTTTAAAATTTTATTAAACTGGTAAAAAATACTCCCTTATTCTGTATTCTCTCTAATACCAATTCACATTAAAACTTCCATTGAAAATATCGTTAATACTTATTTAGATGTTGGAAGAGGATAGTTTTACCGAACGTTCCCTGTTTTATCTGTGAAAGTAGACGTACAGGGCCTTACATTCATTCCTTATGAAAGCAATTATTTAATATCGCACTCAATTAACAAAGTTTCCCACTTACAAAAGTAATTCTATTCAAGCGACTGATTCCATACAACCCAGTTTTTTCGATACACGATACATTTTCGGCTTTATATATCGTTTTCCTAATGATATGTAAAGCTAATCATCAAGCAATATATGTAAAGCCGCACGGAGACTACTAAACATAATTACACCGAAAATTTCTTGAATAATGGCAAAACAGGGTTTACCGCTAAACATGATTTCCAAAGCACACTGCTTTGTAGAAAATGGCATATATTTTACTGAAAATTAATAAAAATAATTGTTATATAAATAACCACTATTAACCCGTATATCGGACCACATTTCTCATAAAGGAAAACATTGTTTTATTTCGGGGTTCAATTTGGCTAAGTTAATAAATGCGTAATTTATTTTCCAACTACGGTACGACCCATTGTCTGGGACGATTCAAATAAAATATAATAACGACGTCCTAGATCAATATAATATATGCCATTTGTTCATAAGTGACAACCGAGTTTCTGAATTGATTTCCTTTTTTACAAGCCATGCGCAATGTCACGAAGGTTGATAAAATTAACAATCTGAAAGCAAAGATGTGATCAAAATCCAAAATGATTTCCTAATTACAAAAAAGTCTTTGTGCAATTTATTTTATAAGTGCGATACTTTTTCTGTCCGTGTATACAGTAATACTATTTTAACCTCTTATTAATTTTATTTCCAATTTCTCAACTTATTTCAAATAACTTTTCAAATTCCTTTTTTTTATTTTATGCCTTCATGAAAAAATCAACCGTGTCAATATAAATTAATATCAGTATATTAATTTATACTCTATTTCTAACTTCACTATAACCTATAAATTTTTTTTCATTAGTTATGTTTAAATATTTAACCTATGTATTGGTACGCATTTCTTCACATGTACTTTGAGAATAGGTTCCTTTACAATATTGCCTTTTGAGGCCAGTGATATAATTTTTTTACTGATTATTTGTTTCCGAAATCCTTACACTAAATTCTTCAGCGCTTTCTCTGCTTGTACTTCTCAAGAAAGGCACATGTATTGTTTTTCTTGAATGCGATTACAACTAAACAAAAGTTTTACTATTTATTCTTAAATTTGAATCGTCTATGTAATGCACATATGTAATTATTTATCAATGCACTAATTATTATTCAATGCACCGATATTATGAGAAAATTACTGTAAATAACGGTCAACAAACACTTTAATTATGCCAAGCAATGTAGTCGTAACTACATCGCTTGGTTATAAGCAAGATATCGTCACTCTTGACTCAATAAATTAAAATATACTTGGGAACCAAATTTGTTGATTATGTTTATTTTCTTTCTGTGAAAATGAAATCATACTTCATTTAATGAATAACAAACTACTGCAATATATAAATATTTTAAAATATTCACCAATCTAAATGAAAGATGGTATTAAAATATAAAAAAATGTTGACTGTAACATCTTTATATATAAATATTACATTCCTACAATTTTCAATAAATTTTCCTCTAAGTGAAAATCGGTAGGATGGTAGAAAACGTAATTATGAAAAAAAGTTATTTTTTATAAAACCAAACATTTACGTGAAGGTAAAGCGGGGGAAACCCAAAAAAATACATACATAATTTTTAAATTATGTATGTATTTTTATGGGTTGTTTCAAATTGAAGAACCTATAAATTAAAGATATTTACAGAAATATGGTTAAGAAATGTATTATTAAAGTAACAGAATAAAAAGTATGGATTTTGGATTTTTCCTCTGTTTATTTGTCTGTTAGTGCGTTTGTTTGAAAACGCATGTCCTACAAAATAACTAAAGTTTGTTTGAAAAACATAGGATTTTGAATCAAAAGTGAATTGATGCAAAATCTTGTTTTTTATTTTATCGGAAACGGCAGGAGGATATGTAAATTTGAAATTTAAAAAAAATTATTTGTATTGCATTAGTACAACAACAGTTAATAAGTTCATAGCGGCTGCGGATAATTATACAGATATATAATGTACCTATGAACGTCAATAGATGGGTTACGTGTATCGCGCAATGAAATTTTCCAACCGAACAAACATTATTAAAATGAGCTTAGCCAGGGGTGAATTTTGGAGTGGTGTGGGAGGTGTAGGTGTTTAAAGTGGCCCATTCACAGTGTTGCATGCAGGTCGGTGGGTGAGCGAAGCTTGTGTGTTGCACCAGGTATTCTCCAACATTTTGCATGACTAAAACCTATTCAAAATTCAATTATGACTTAGCGGCTAGCGTGGTATCCCGCATGCAAGACTATAAATAGTCCACTTAAGTTCACATCGCTGTTAGTCGTGTTCAACACATTACATTGTTTAATTTTGTATGTTAATATATAAGCTTACTTCATTTCCCCAAATTATTTTAAAATTTGAATCTGTCGTAAATATTGGCTACTCAGATTTTGTTTTTAGAAAACATAGAAATTACCCAGATTTAACATTTTATTTCATCGCAGTTGATTCAAATCATCAAAAGATAGGCGACTTTAATATATTAAAACATACATTTTCATTGCATTAGTACAATAATAACAAATACCTACAATAACAAATATCTACCTATCTTATGAATTTAACGTGTGGTTGAAAATTGTGATAATTTAAAATAATAATATTCATTTTCTTTATCACATGAGAATAATTATTCATTTGAAATGTTAATAAAATTTTATGGCCATCATATATGATAAATGTCATTTTAAAATTTAACGTGTGTCAGTGGGAGAAATAATTTAATATAATTTGTTATTTAGAGTAAGCCGCCCATAAGGCGTTAATTTTGTTTGAATTTCAAAAAATTAATGTTTTTTCACATGGCTTTCAATGTTTCAGTTCCAATATTATTAAATTGAATTTAAATAGATATAAAATAATTTTCTTTTGCATCCTTTATTCATGATATCTGTCAATACATATAATAAAACTGCTAATGAGTCAGCCTGCACATTGAAAATATTTACAAATAAATTATTTAAAAGCACAAAATATTATTAATAAAACACAGATATATTGTAATTTGAAATTTCTGTCTGTTTATTTGGTCGTACATTACACAAGATTATGATAAAGTTTTATTGAACCGATCAACTAAAAGGAAGACGTGGCAATTTAATATTTCGATACAAAGCGCACTTGCTTAAAAAGAGGTTCATTTTTTTAATTATTTTTATGGATGACGTTATTTGTATAAATATATAAGACTACCTTTTTTCGAAACAAGGAAACGAAGTCGTATTTGGTTGGCAATAAGAAATAAAAATCTAACGAAATTAATGACTTTTTCAAAACGATTGTAATAAATAATTTATAAATATGTGTTTATTTGCCTAATTTATGAATAAATAAAACTTTGTTATTAAATAAGCCCCTTAGGCTTATTTTTCCTTTTCCTATATAGGAGTGACATTTTTATTCTTTTGATACTTATGTCCAGTGCTACGGACTTTTGCCGCTCTCATTATTCACACTTACTCTCTAATTAGTGTCATATGTTACAAAAATACAAGTAAATGTCTGTATAAGGTTGCCATACTGATATGTTTAATTCGAACTCAACTAATGTGGGATGGTTTTCAACATATGCTTTTGATGACATTATATTCGCGTATTATTCGAATTATGAAATTTAGAATCTTATCTTATTATATATAATCATTGGTGCGTCTGTTAGTGATCGTGTAATTTCTGAACGACTTGACCGATCGAGTTTATTTTCTCAACATACCTATAAATGTTTTTTCAAGGGAATGATTCATAGCTAAGGTAAGGTTCAATAGGCGGCGCTGTAGTCAAGCCATTATGAAATTCTTTACTGATGGAGCAAAATGACTCTTATCCACAATTTATGTCGGTTTAGTACGAAAAAAGAAAATCACAGAATCTGGACTCAATAGGTGGCGCTGTGTTTCAAACGATAGGCCAGACAGTTTATAACAAAACTATCAGTTATCAATAGAATTCACAGTACGAGGAGGTCTGTATAAAAGCAGCCATTTGGCAGAAGTTGGCGATTATGAATAATACTACTGAACCCATTTGAATAAGAAAACATATCGAGTAGCCTCGATCATTGTCAATAAGCACTCAGGCTCTATTGGCGTTAACGTATCTATTAGCAGAACGTCCAAAGCTAAACAACCTAACCACGAAACATCAGACAAATGGCGACACAAGTTGGGGATTAAGGTTGAAGTTTATAAACCCACCTTGCTAAAAAAATTGTTACAAAATCCTAATATAAAATTTGTCCTGAACTAAATATTTAGAAACAAAGAGGCGAAATTTGAATGATCTAAATATCCAAACCTGGTAAATTAGTTCTCCATATGGTAACAAAAGTCATCAAATGTGGACCGAAACAATATAAAAAAATGTGTTGCTATTTTACCCAAACGTTTGGGTAAAATAGCAACACATGGATTGGAAAGGGAGTTATTGAGAAAAGAAATTGCATGATTTTCTGTAGTAGGGATTAGAAAAAATATATGTTTAACTTTGGTTTTATATTGATCAAGAGAATCCTCTACCTAGCTGGAGATTTCGTAACTTAAAGTTTGATATTCTCCAAACTTTGCAAAATTATGAGAAGGTATTTCTTCATCTATAGTCCAATTTATTAAGATCTTTCTGTGCGGACTCAATGCTCCTTGCGGATGGATTTTAAATCATTCGATTTTAAAAGTTCTAGGAGATATGAATGCGAAAATTAGTGGAGGAGAAGAATATAGAATATAGGTTCATTGTTCGAAATTATAGCCTTCATAATTCTTCTTATGATCATGGCTAGAGGTTCATCGATTTTGCTATTGAGCCTAACATGGCTTAATAAGAAACCTATTTCGTCTTTATAAGGAAACTAGCGGCCCAGTACGTGCTTCGCTACGTATAAAGTGAAATATTAAAAAAAATAATTGGAACATCAAATTCATTTATTCAAACAAACAAATATTTTATTAATTGCTTAGCTATTTTAAAACTTAATCCAAAACATTAGGATAAACAATATTTTTTGTTTTTCCATTTTGAGTATGAATAAACAAACGGCTGGGAGTACCGACTCTGGAACAGGCAACATAAAGTTGGCCATGTGAAAGACATGATTACTCCAAATTCACACCACAAACGTTAAGTGTTTGCCCTTGGGCCTTGTTGATGGACATCGCAAATGATAAACGAACAAGATATTGTAATCGTTTGAATTCAAATGGCATATCAGTTGGAATCATATGGATACGCGGTATCAAACAAACTTCTCTTTTTGATTTAGCAGTTAAGATCGTAGCTTCAATCAAATTTGGCAATAACTTTTTCACTGCCAATCTGGTGCCATTACACAGTTTTGGTGGATTAATATTTCGCAATAATATAATCAAAGAACCAACTTTCAGATTCAAGCAATGCTGTGGCATACCAGCCGGTTCCAATGAATTTAAACATTCAATTGGTTAATTCATTGCCTCATCTTGATTCATAATACTGTCAATTGATTTATATGTCGTGACTACACCTGGCAGTTTTGCTTGAATTTGAAAATTAATCGCACTGATATGAATATTCTTCTGTGCTAAAATGGCGCGTTCTCTCAATCATGATTTCTGTAATTCTGAAGAATATTCGGAAAAACCCATTCAATCAATTCATCTATCGATTGCGCAATTGTACAAAAATTGTTCGGTACAGCGATCAGTCCGTTGGTACTGTCGATTTGTATTTTGCTATCACCAATTTCTAACAATTGTTTTGAAAACTCAGGGGCGGCTGGATCATTTTGTAGGTGAATACTCATATTAATGTTCAGTGTCAATTTTTGTACATATCTCCAAAGAACTGATGACTTCAAACAGGCATTTATTTCATCAGCAGGAGTTGGTCGAGGAATGACAGGCAATGTTTGTCGAAAATCCCCTGACAGTAATATCAAAGCACCACCAAAAAGCTGTTGATTACCACGTAAATCTTGCATTGTTCGATTAAATGCTTCTATTGATTTTTTATTCGCCATTGTACACTCATCCCATAAAATAATTGACGTTAATCGCAGAACTTTTGCCATAGCAGAATTTCTCGAAATATTGCAAGTTGGAGTTTCAATCACTTGTACATTCAATGGCAATTTCAATGCAGAGTGTGCGGTCCGACCACCTTCTAATAATGTAGCAGTAATTCCCGAAGATGCAAGTGCCAATGCAATTTTCTGTTCCGATCGAGCAGTCGCTAAAATCAATGGTATAACGAACGTTTTGCCTGTACCACCACCAAGAAATAAAATCTACCTGCATTATTGGAAACGGCATGCATGATTGTGTCATATACATGTTTTTGCTGAATATTCATTTTGGTTATATTCAATTGTACAAATAAACGCAAAACATTAGAATTGAATTCCTGCTCACGTTGCAATTCACGATCAAACAAATCATGCATCTCACGATTTGGTGCGGTCATACCAAATTGTACTAATGCTTTATTTACAATCGTTAGACACATATCTTCAATTATTATCAAAGCTTCGTTGTACATTTCCAAGGTAATCAACAAATCAAGATTTCTTGCATGATGACGCATACGAATTAAAATATCTTCTGCCATGTAATGTTTATATTTGTTCAATAATTCAAGTGGATTTGATGGCATACATGTTGATAATATAAAGGCAAATAGCATTCGTATTTGTTGTGGATGAGCTGAAGTAGATGCATCTTGAAGTGTTGAATCCCGATGTGCATCATCCTCCAACATATGCAAGAGTTGACATGCTTCACGATATGTTTGACACAAATGACCGTTGACTGTTCTCAATTCTTGAAATGATTTTAGGCCATTGACGTTAACTAATAACAATCTCAAATAAAAACACTCAGCATTGTTTGGATGTAGTGTATTTATTCTCCCAATTGCATCTGTTTGGAAAATTCCAGGATGCCCATGGACTGCTGTTCCTTGTTTACGTCTTTGAAATTTTTTCGAAGACACATTCCATGTGTAATACTGAGTCACTTCAGAATATAACAAATTTATCACAAAAGTATCAGCTTCGCATAATTTGAAAAAAGCTGTCAACGCAGTCGCTGGTGGTTGTGCTGCTCTTTCCAATACATTTGCTACATTAAAATAAACACGTTGGCCATTCTCAAGATGCACAGCCAAGTGAACAATCACAAGATGTATTACGTGCATTGGAAAGGACATAATCCTCCAGACAGCTTCATTACTACTAATATAGCGCCCCATTTGATACTGAGTAATTTCACCATTTCTATTATCACCAGTAACACCGAAAACAGCCATATCGCTCCCTTTATTTACATACTTGCAAATATATTTTGATGGATTTGACTGAATTACAATACTCCACATTTATATGAGCATTGAATATTTTCGATAATAATGGACAATACGGAACCACCCAACGATTATCAACTTCAACGTCCTGGTTACGCATTCTAATGGTTGCCGTTTTGCCATTATTATTAGGTGATCTACGTCGATACAACGGATATACGTCATTGCCCGTTATTGTGTCTGAAGTCAATTGCCTTGGGTATTGTTTCGAATACTTTCCATCAATCATACATAGCGAATTCATATTTAGTTCACCGCACGGACCATGTATCATGTTTTTAACAACTTAAAATAACTCAGGATCAACAGTTAGATCAGGAATTTCAGCTGATATAACATTATCGATTTGATCCGGAGTTATTTTATGTACCAGCCAAATTAATATATGTGCGTGGGGCAATCCCCATTTTTGCCATTCGATGGAGTATACATGGCAACACACCTCTCTAAATACACATAATTTCACAATTAAATCCATAAGTGCTTTCAATTTTTGCCGAAAAACACGTGCTGTAATGTCATGACGATTAGTTGTCGACTGTCCTTCAAATAAATTGTCTTTGATGTCATCCCACTGCGGATTACATGCAAATGTAATGAACAGATCCAGTCGACCGTATTTTCGTACATAAGATATTGCGTCTTGTGCATATTCGTTCAAATTCCGTGGGCTACCAATATACGAAAATGGCAATATAGTTAAATGTCCGATGTCATTAACATTAGCATCATTCACTATCGCATCTTGCAAATGAATATATTCTTCGGATCTTAATTTTCCTTGGTTGAAAATAATAAAATTAAGACGTTCAGTTTCTATTTTGACATACATATCAACGATGTACCGATGATTTAGTTTACCACATCTCAAGATATAATTTTGTTCTTGTGGACGAACCACGCTACGAATAAAAATTCATGGCAGTAATTTTTTTCTGTAGATGTAGACCTGAAAATAAGTGCAAAATGTGACTTTAGAAATTTATACAAATGATGAAATGTCAACACACTGAAAATAGGTCAATTATTTACCTGTTCGTGGATCAATCATTGGTATATTGATATGGTAGCCATCGTCACCTTTCCAAAGTAATATTGGGTATTGTAATGCATCGTAACTATGATGAAGTTCCGAAACACGTTGCAATTGCTCATTTCTGCGATGAAGTATAATATCACGGGATTGAAACTGATCACCAAGAAATACAATTGCAACCTCATCAATTGTCGGTGCAATGAATCGCCTTTCATGCTCTCCAAAAGGTGTTCTATCAGCCCTTATTACGATTTTGTGATTATCAGTTGGCATATGATCGAGAGCAATTTTGAACAATTGAACTAATGCGTTATGCTGATAGAAAAACCTTTGTAGCTCACGAATAATTTCTCGTCTTGTATTCAAAACAATTGCACAACGTTGATCCAATTCACGCTTTTCATCAATAATAAAATAAATTTGCATACATTTATGATCAGCATCGGGGTATGGCAATAACGAACCAGCTTGATGATAAATCTGGCCCTGAATCTGTAACATGTATGCAATTTTAGGTAAATGTTGTATCATAATTTTAGGTAGATTTTGCATCATAATTTTTAAAACTATCGAATACTTTATGATTCAGATTGATATAAACATGGGACAATCCTGTTGAAGTATTTACCTTAAACATCGGCATAAAGTTATCTCTAATAATTTTAGTAGCTCCAAAAGAAGTCATTTGAAATGCCGAATTGTATTGTTGAATATGACTCAAAAGTGCTTCGACTTTTGAGATGTTCCAAAAATTAATGAATACAATGGTTTGGGTGGAGTTTCTAATGCTGGCAATCTTACTTTGCCAGTAGCACAATACATGCCGGGCGTTAGCCGCATCACAATGTTGACATATTGCGTCCATCATTCCAATGTATCCGTACACACTATAATCAATCTGACTGTTGTAATTAAAAGCAGCACGCATAATTTCAGCCAAAACAGCACGACGTATTCGTGATCGCCCTGCAAGATTCAATATAGGTACAGTGTCAGCAGATCTATTTCGTGCATTACGTTCACTCTGCGATGCATTAGCTTGTGCGCGTTCATCTGCAGTCTGTGATCGTCTTAGTAATGCCACATCATTTGCATTACGTATTCGGCGACCTATATTTGCTCGTCTTGCTCGTGGCATTTTTCCTTCAATTAAAAAAGAATAAATCAAATTAAAAAAATAATTGCTACATTAATAGTGGTACACAACATGTTTTTCAAATAAAGAAACACACATGCATACATGTAATTAACTTCAACAGTTCAAAACTTACCGTTTGTGTAAATGCGTTTGACAATTTAATTCATAGTACATTTGAACAAAAAAATGAACACAAAGCAATAATTATCGCTGACAATTTGCTTTAATCGAACCACGTCGATTAAAGCAAATTGACGAAAACACAATTATAGATTTATAAATCACTTAAGATCCTAAAATTATTATAGAAAATTAAAGAATTTGGAAATGGAAATTGTTATCTGTTATATACATAAAACTTCAAAACTATTTTATTAGATGGTAACTGTTTTTGATACGGAAGTTGAAAATAGTTGAAAATCTTCTTAAACTTACATCTGTTGTACTAAAAGAATAAAAAGAGTAATACGTGGTTCTATTAGAAATAGAATAAGAAATAGCATTAGGTAGGAGATGATATACTGCCTACTGTTTCATTCTTCTGGAGAAATTTATTAGAAAATCGATGACCATACCAGAGGAGACATTTGTATAAAACATTAACATTATTTTTATATTATCTACAGATTTGTGATTTGCATTTTTGGCTTTAGTGAAGGAAGCTCGTAGAATATATTTTGTATTTAACCGATATAAAAGCGAGCATATGCAATGTACCAAGATCCAGAATGAATATTGCGCCATTTACGTTCTTCATATGGAATTTGTCCGCTTGGTAAAAAATCATGACAAAATGAAATGCAGACTTGAATGTTTTTCTAACTCACACTTCTTAATTAATCTAAGATGAAACCCATTTTTTTTCTTCATCCCTAATCAAATTGAATTATTTTTAATTGGCATATGGCTGTATAATTTATGGATATATATATATATATATATATATGCTATTTAAATATATGAAATAAAATATATGTATCAATATCTTTACCAAATCATTTTTATTGTATATATTTTGTTTAAAATCTGAACTCAGAATAGCTAATTATAATGTTTCAAGACTTCACTAGTCCGACTATACCATGGGCACATTCTTAACTATATTGAGTTAAAATTAGGGCGTCAATTTATTATATCTAAGAACTAATATATGTACGTATAAAACTTGTAAATAATTCAGGTACATACATAGATACATAACCAAAATACGCGTGACATAAGTATGCTTATCAATCAACACATAATACAAAATCTCTCGCCGCTTATCAGTCTGTACATGCTGTTTTCAATAATAAAATGATTTTGCATATGTAATTAATGAAGATTGACAAATTATTCGAACGATAAATGTCGACGAAATGGGAAAAAGCATTCGTCGAAGATGTGCGTTGCTTAAATCATTAAAGATTCATGGAAAAAATATTAAGCAGCATCGTTCTTTTTAAAACTTTCTACAATAGGGTCCGCGAAAGTTTATGAGTGTATATTAAAACACGTACATCTCATAATAAATATCTTTCAATAAACGTAAATTTTCAATAAAATTGTTAACTATCTTAAAGTTTATATCCTGCCTTACCTTAAAACCTAATGACGTAGCAATCATCCTGGATTTACATAAAGTAATTTTTTTTGTATTCTGTAGTTTTATAACGAATAACTTATAAGTTAGATGGTGTTTTTAAGAAGGCGATCATGCATTCTTCCCTTGTCGCTATCGAATATTTTTATTGAATTTTGTGTGTATGTATACATATATGTGTATATATATATATATATATATATATATATATATATATATATATACATAAATATATATATATGTATATATATGTGTATATATATATATGTATATATATATATATATATACATATATATAAATGTTTCATTATATTTGTCATATTATATGTTACATAAAAAGAAACTAATGCTTTTAGTTACCAAATATATTTTTACGTAAATAAAAAATTTAATTCATTGAAAATTTCTATTTTAGCGATGACTTCGGTTTATTATTGAAAAAGTGTATTTTCTTATGATTACTTCAAATTACTATGAAATGCCCATTACCACGAATTTGAGAAATCAATCGTTTCCCATACCAAAATAACTGGCCCATTCTTCGTTCATTTCGATTCATATTAGTAATTGAAAGTATCACTGGATTTCTGACTACCTTCCTTCCTTCTTTATTTATATCTTTGTGTTTACCTTTTCTTTATTAAAAGTTTAAATAATAGGATTTACAAGAAAAGCTTGTGAAAGGGGAGGGGGAATAATTATTTGGGCAAACTTTTGACGAACGAATACATAGTGAAATTTTATGAAATGTGACCAAACAATTATAATATGGCATATTACGCATACAGTTTACTATAAAATTGCATTTTTAGCTTATCTAGATATTAAAAAAAAAGCAAAAAAAACGAAATAAACAAATTAGTTGCGTATTCTCCATACAAGCTAGTTTGAACGTCATTTTTCGCAGGTGTGATCAGAGGCGTAATCAGATCCGAGACGCCGTCTTCACGTCTCGGAGACAAGACAGCGAAGAATATAAAAAGTACACAGCGACCTGTGGTGAAAGTTATATATCATAAACGCAACCCAACCCTACAAACCTTGTAGGTACTAAACGCAAAGTCTGATAACATATTGCGCAGACAATATATTTTACTTTAAATAATTTGATATATTTCATATTCCAGGTATTGCGTGTTACATAAATACAGTATCAAAGCCATTGCATTATTATTTGTTTGTGCTTATTGTAATCTCTCTTAAGTTATTAATTGGCGATCAAAATCAAAATGGTGGGTATTATTCGTGAATATAATTCCATTAGAATAAAAATTCCCTAATTGTCGTTATTCACCGTGTCTCAAACAGAAAGTTTGTAAATGTTGTCCAATGTTGCTTATTATATAATGTTCCAACTCCTAATTTTACATATCAATGTAAATTTTATATTATAACTTCGCAAAACATAATGGTCGTGTATTGCGACGATGCAAAAGATGCTTAAAAGTTGGAAAATAATTTTAATACGTATTAGTTATTAACTCTCGTAATATTTTATAGAACGGATTATATTTTGAAGTAATATCATTATAAAAATAACATTCCTTTTATCAATAAATTAACAATAATTTTTATTCAATTTGAATGAAATTTGTTTGTCGAACATTTACTTATTTGTAAAACGTTTAATCTGGTGCTTAATTATCAATCCGATACAAACGACCGGAAAGTGAATTTAGTTTAAAGAATTATTAAGTTGTTAACAAAATGAAAATTAATTCTCAATAAATAGATTAGTTTTCCCATTAAATGAGCTACTAGTGTGAAAAAATGTGGTATAATTTACAAAACAAATATTGGAATAGTCCGTCTTCAGTTGTCTGAAAATACTCAAGTGACGATAAATTTATTAAAAATGAGTTGACTGATACAATGAACGTCTATGAAATGAAGGAATATAAAGAAGAAAAAAAATACTTTAATATAGTTGTCTCATAAAAAAATCCAAAATATATTACATATGTTTTATTGAAAATAATTTTATGTTAAGTTAATGTAATATAAACTGACATTGACTTATTTTTTAAACAAATCGCTTGACAACCAGAACTTGACACCAGACTTAACTTTATTAAAAAGTTAAGTCTGGTGAAATTACTACCATTTCTGTAATTTTTGAGAGTTTAAAATAAATATTTTTAGTTAAATATTTTAAGTTTAAATAACACATCAAAAATTAAATAAATTTCGTCCACGACGCGTTTCACACGACTATTTTAAACGTACATATTCAGGGATTACTCAAAGTTGAAAAATATTTAATGTAACTTCTTATCAAAGACCAGGTCCGGAAATAAAAAAAATATCACTTGGGAAACATGAAATATATTGATACATTACATACATTTCACGTGTATCTAATATAATGTTTACCAATGATTAAACAATTAAATACACCCAGTTCTATATACAAACAATTTTTGCAAACACTTAATCATTGATAAAAGTTTTATTAACGACTAAACTCACCAAGAGTTGTTTCACGCTTAATCGACCAATATTATCTCCGACTTCCGCGACCTTATCTTCCGAACTCCATCTCACTCATTATGCCTGAAAAACTTGTAAGAACAAACTGTTCCTAATGTAAAATACTTTCAACAAGATAGGTAGGTACTTAATAATTCGGAGCTCTAAATTCGTAACCAGCGCTTTTATCTAATTTTCAACGAGCCCTAAATGCTACTTAAACTTTTTGGCCGTCCTTCCGGCGAAGCCGAGGGGTGGAAGCTTAAAAATTATCTATTTCCATCTCTGTTTCCGTCGCCGATTACAGTTATAGCGGTCCTGTCACGGGGTTAATTATTTAGTTCGCAGGTCCGAATGATAAACAAGAGTGAGATTTTAACAAGCGACGAAAAGGGTGTCTCAACCTAAGTGAATTTATGAATGTTCAATGAAATGAAAACGCCAAGAAAATGCTTCAAATGCCTTTTATCGTGCTGCCCGGTAAAGTTCTATTGTTAACTGTCTCGGGCGTGTTTGCAGTGGTAAAAATAATATCGTAATAAATGAGAGGTTTTTAGTCGACCTTGTCGGCAGAATTGGTGCTTTGTGTAATAAAGTTGGTTCGCGTCTCGTGTATTACTTTAGAAAAATAAATAATTTTGTCATTAGTCTATTCGGTATCGTTTTATGCGATTCTTCTGAATCAAACCATTTAAAAATGTATTTATGAATAATTTTTAAGGAACAAAAAGTGTTATTATTCCTTCTTCTATCAAGATGATTAAAATACCGTAAACACATTAAGGAAGTTTCATTCCATTTTGAATTTATTTCTTGAGCGATCAAAAATGAGTAATACTACCAGTCATGTTCAACATTATGTCGAATATATCCTCTCATAATATGTACATATGCATACTCGCATATATATAATCAAGGATTTAACAAACAAAAGGCATATTATTTATAAACGTTTACTTCACTCGTTACGAAGATTAATTTTTTTATAGATTTTTCATCAAACATGCATATAAACTAACTTCGCGTAACGGTATAAAAGTTATAATAGGTTAGGTGATTACGTTTTAATTTTATGATTTTAGTAAAATATTATGAAAATATAGGTTATTTAAAAATTTATAATGGAAAATCCTGTCAACCAAGAGAAAACTCGTACATATTTCCGTACCTATTTAGACACTTGTGTACATTTAATTGTATATAGTATTTTTATTAAAATATTGTCAAATATTCATTGGTCACACTGTAAACATAATGCCTGCTAAATGTTTCAGAGGCGTCTAACGCCGTGTATTTCAAAAATTGTAAAATATAACCGTTATAATTTTACTATAACCCTTTGTAGATTTCTAAAAGTCCAACGTTTGTGTAATTGTAGTTTTGTTAAATTGTTTCGGAAACAAGGAGAGGAAATCTCTTTCTTTCCTATTTTTCGGCACACATATGATAAACATACTAACTTAATTTTTGGAAAAATATATTTGTGATCTACATTTTTTTTTCCATGAGATATCTCGTTTTCATTATTTCTAATTAAAACAAATCCAATACGTAATTTTACCCCTCCCTCCTCCTCTAATTCTAAAATGTTTGTATATTTTAAAAAAAAATTCTATATCTCTTACATAAATATTTTTAAGTATTAATTTTTGAGATACATGTATATTAACATACTAAGTTTCAAGTTTTTAAGTCAAACTCTTTCTAGTAAAAACGTCTGTAACAGACAGATAGACACACATGGGAGTGATATTTTAAAAATATTAAAATGCAATATATAAAGACACATAATTTTTAGCTCTTTGCCGCAAATGATACAAGTCAGTTTTACCAATCGACTTACTGCTCCTTAAACATATTAATATGCTTCGGTAACAAACAAAATAAATTATCCTGAAATTAGGATACTGAAAATGTGATAAATTCCAAGTACTTTTTTATTTATAAATATAGTAAATTCTGACAACCAAAATTAATGTGAAGGTTAAACAGTGAATATTTTGTCGACAAATTAATCTTATGTTCTAAAATTTAATAAAAAAAATATGCGATCGAAATCAAATTAATAGAGACAAGGCTGGTGAAATCCCTGGTGAAACTGACGTGTGATTTAAAAAATAAATATAAAACGATTTATGCCTTTTATTTTATAAATAAGTTAGAGTGAAAACGAATTTAAGTTATGATATAATATATAAAGAAATTTAAATATAATTAATATTTAATTTAAAATGGAAACAATTTTTTCACTATTTAAAAACAATGATAGGCTAAACTTTATTTATTCGTAATAGTGGTAATGTTTCCACTGCAGTGAATTATTTGAAAAATATTCGCAACAATGTAATTTAACGACAAATGGAATATGGGTACCTTGATTACCAATTATTAAATATTTGTTGGTAATCCGTAACATAGTTAAGTTGCATTTCTTTGGACCTTTCTAATTTTAAACTTCAAGATACAAACTGATAAGAAATAAATAACAAATTTGACAAAGCTTAAATATTTACCAAATTATTAAATTAATGTCTAAACTTAGATATCTATAGGTCCAACTAAACTATTTAAAGTGCAAAGTGTATAAATTATTTGTAGTGCGCAAATTGAAACTTCTTCAGAACTCTTGCCAGTTTGTAAGTTAAACAAAATTGACGTTGGGAGAATATTATATAAGACACTAGAGTTCAAAAAAATATTTCAGAGAGTACATTGCTACTTAAATAAAGGTTGTTCAGAACCCGAATCTTTTTCTGAAGATTAAAAATTCAATATGTCTTCAGCCTGTCATAGGACTCCAGCAGTATTATTAAATTATTTAAGATACGCATTTAATTTTAAACATATAAAATTTTAAATAAAATTTCTTCAGGAAACTAAAATTCCCAACTAAGTCTATAGGTAACGAGAAACGTGCCGAGAGCTGATTGATAATAGAGGTCGCTAAAAATATCATAATGCCAACGTTACTACTGAGCTCCAGATAAAACTCTGTTCGGTGTATGCCTTACCCTTGTATTCAAAATCTCTTATAATTTGACGATTGAATTGTTCGCTGTTAAGAGGAAGTCAACATTTTCAATATGTGATACACATAAAACCAACTCCAACTTTATGGTGACTTTTAATGCTAATCAAACTTACAAAAAATATACGACAATAAGACAAAATACATTCGCCGATACCTGAAACACCTTTAGAATTACAGGACAATAATCATCAGAAATATGGGAAAAACAATTTTGAGGAATTTTTAGTGCAAGGAACATTACAGTTTATAAAAAATCGATTAAATTGAGAAGAGCGATGAAAGAGGCTTAAGAATTTTACGCTTAAAGGTACTTTATACACAAAATTGAAGCCTTATATAACTCGTTGACTGATTCGTAAACCAGATGTGAAACAAAATATGAAATACCGGTAAAACTGCAAAGGAGTAGACAACCGGAAAAGAATTAAAGCTCCTGCGTGACCTAGTAGGTCACTAGTGGCCCAGCCGAGCCACAAGATGCGGTCACCAGTTACGATGCAAGTGACTAGACACGACCACCAGTGGCTAGACGTGTCTATTTTTCCATCCATTTTCCCTCAATACTCTGTAGAGATTGGACGTGTTTGTTTGTAGAAATGAGACACACTTGATTGCATTGGTATTATTTATTATTACACGGAGACGGAAAATACGTCGATTTCGAAGAAAATTGTGAATGCGACGTTCAATTAATCGTCGTTCTTAGGTCCATCCAATTCAAACTACACACAAAGAGGGTGGATAACACGAATTGCTTTTTGAAAAGCTAAAATTACACCCAGATAATTTCCTCACATACTAAACGTTAACCTTAAACATGAAGATACACAATTGAGAAAAACGTAGTTCAGGTGGAAAGTCTAGCTTATTACTTTAAGGTGAGATATTGTATTATTTTGTAATCATTATTAATACTTACTTAATTATAATATTATTTATATGTTTTGAAAAACAACACAAAAACCGCCGTATTTGTGTGCGTTTGTGTGTGAGGGGGAGTTGTATGGTGTGTGTTCTATTATTTAATTTTTCTAGCTCTAGGAAGTGGCGAAACTATAATTCCTAATTCAATTTTTTATGAAACTGTAACTTGCTGTGGATAATACTGGATTAATGATATTAGATAACGTGACTGTAAGTATATAAATATTTATTTAGTATTAGAAATAAAAAGACAGAAACAAGTGGAAGAGGATGAACGAAATGTACATTAAAAAAGATATGCAATTACAGAACTATAGAGACGACAGACTGAATGGTTTTAAATACAGTAAAAGTTGGTGAATTCTGGGTAATTTCATTACGATAAGTTAATGGATGTCCCAAAATAGGTCGACGCAAAGTATGGTATTATCGGAATGCTGCATTTTAGGTAAATCCATCATGAAAAATTCATTGTACCTCTGAATAAGATAAATGCGGATTGTGGTACGATTGAAGTTGCTAAAATGATGGTGTAAAATATCCAAGGTGTTGATTCTGCTCACTTAAAAATGTTGTTTTCCCTTGTTATACAGAGTAACATACATCTTAAAAATAATATCCAAAAATTTAATTGTATCCAAACTCTATCAAAATTGGTTATCGACGTAATTCACTAACTCAAAAACTGTTGCTAAAATAAAACTAATAGAAAATCAAGAAAAATATTAAATTTAAGTTTTAGGTTAAGATTCTCTGTTTTTCTTAATATTCTCTAATACGAATACTAAAATCCAACGAGTTAAATTGCGATTGAAATTATTTGTGTCTTGAACAAATCTTTATATGTAATATATCAAATATTTTTCGAAAATCTTTAATACACAAAAATATTACCTCGTTTTTTTATTAAAGGCAGGATCTGAAGAATACTTAATAATCTTGGAAAAATTCGTATATAATAAGTATGAATTAGTGTGGAAAATCGTGCCGCTACAGTTATATATGAATATTGATATATGTTCTTTTTACTTTGCTTAAAATTATAACATTTTTTTATGTATATAAATATGAAGATATCTAAAAACGCTCTTAAATTGAACGTTCATAATTTAAAGTTCTTACTTTCGGTAAATACTTTAATCCGCCCTAAACTTCGTAATGCACGTAATCGATATTTTCCTGACGAAATCTACAAGTAAATTAAAGAGGTACTTTCTTTAACTATCCTCACTTAAGTCCCTGACCCACTATTCAAGATAATCCAATTGTGCTGACGTAACGAACGCGCTACGATTGGCTTCAGAATATTGAGAGATAGGATTGTGAAGGACAGTATATGATAATATTTCAGAGTTCATAGGACTAACCTTAATAAACTAAAGATCAAAGGGTTTTACTGAAGACCATACAACAAGATCTCAATTTAAAAATATCAAATAGAAAGTTTTTCAATACTAATGTTTTACACATAAATTAATTTCTTTTTATTAAATATAAGAACCGAATAGGTCTTTTTTTAAATTATTTATTTAAGATATTTTTTTTAATTTTTTGCTTATATTTTGTAGAATTTAAAAATTAATGCAAATATTAATATCACAATTACACAAAGAACTAAACGAGACAATTTAATATTAAGATTATCTTCAATATTTACATTATTCGTTATATTAATATTTTAGAAAAATTGGCACTCAAATCGTATTCAATTTAAAAAAAGTATTTGAATCAAAACTATATTAAAGTGGTCTTCATTAAAAATTAACACTGCCCTTCGAACTCAATAAGTATTTTTTGACTAAAATGCAGAATTACTTAAAGTTAGAAACCTTATTTAAAATATGGTTTAGATCTATTTATTTATATTTTAAACTTAATAAATATAGTAACGATGTAATAACTTAATATGAATATGTCAACAAATAGGAAATATTATAACATTTTGTTTAACTTTCTTGCGTTTTAAAAGCTTAGATATGTAATATATATAATCTATACCAACAATGTCTTATTCAACTCTACGAGAGCGATATTTTACTAAAAATTGTCTCGGAACTAAATATCAATATCATGTCAGAAACAGTAATTAACATAGTATTAAGTTTGTGTCAATCCGGCTGTGTACGAAATGTGAATTTGGGTTATGAAAAAAACTTTATATGTATTTGGCTATGTTAGAATTTCTGCTATTGAATTGATAAAGAATCTTACTAAAGTATGCAATAAATAAATTTATCATCGGTTCAAAAATATACCTTTTATCGAGGTATTTCATTTAGAATTTAACAATCTAATATGCAAGGATTTGAAAATATATAGAGAAAAAATCCTGAAAATCTATCCACGTATTTATATTGTAAATTAGCAAAACGCAATATTTTTAAGAGAATCTACTAATTATTTTGTCCCTAGTAGTACTTTTAAAGTATATATTTAGGTAGCGTCTATTTCTCTATGTATTTGAACAGTATCTGAAAAAGCTTGTTGTGTCGTTTAAATATATTTTAAATATTTGCTACTTAAATTAACAACGAGCTTTTTCAGATACTGACAACAATTTTTATAATTTTTAAATAAATTTTAATTAACTAGTTATATTGAATCTAGTCTTTTCAAAGATGGTACTCCATTTTTTGAAGCTCATTTTAAAATATTTTTCGAAACAAAAAATTTCTCCCGTTTCATGAATTTGTATTATTGCTACGTACAATATGAATAATCCTTAGACATACACTTTTAATTAATACACATTTCCTAAAAGTATGGCGGGATTACAATGTGATACAACGATACAACGTAATATAAGTAATACAAGTCAATTAAAATTTGAAAACGAAATGAAAGAAACAACATTTTATACAATTATAGCCAAAAACAATAAAAATATGAAACATCCAAATTGGAAGGTAGTAAAAAAAGGGTAAAAATTCCCAAAGGAAAAAAAGGTAAAACGAGATTTTCGTACTAGCGACGGCAGTACACGGCTTGCCCTCGCTTTGGAAAGCCATGGCGCACAATATCCGTCTAGTATTCCCAACGCTGTTAATGGTCCATGTCAACTGCTAAGTCTTAGTTGTTATAACGAGTCCCTTTTCCCTCCGGGTTTGTTTGCTGATAATTGATGGCTTGCGCGGGGAAATTGCATAACTCAGCGCGAAGCAAGTTAACTTTCATTCTCAGTCAAATGTGTTGTGGCATTTTAGCACTTAACTGAGTCAGAGGTAGATATACCTGCAGCTAATTACGTTAAGTGTCTACGCTTTAAAAAATACACAAAACAAATTATAAGAAAGTTTATAACGAGTTATTTTTAACTAAATACTTAATTTTGAATATGCATTAACTTTTGGTTAAAACACAAGAAATTTATGATAAAAAATAATTAATGATGCTCAAAAAAGGCAGATAATTAATTCCAATTGTTGGCAATGAGTAAAACAAATGAATAGTTAGCTTCAATTGAATAGTTCGCGATCGCGTGTTTGCGTGTGTGTGTTTATTTTTGTTCTTTCTCTTGTTTTGATGTGTTTTGAAGTGTGAATGAGAACAATGGAAAAATGGTGGTCAAATTGTGTCACATTTTAGAATTACTGATTAATGGAAGTTAGCATTTGGAACAGCAGAATTAAGCGGAAAGAAAGATAAATAGTGCTTCAATTCAAGATTTTTAGTAATTTATGAAAGTGAGAATCGATTTAAATTTTTAATGAAGAAATGGATAAAGTTAATTTAGTTTGTAGGCAAATTTGTGAAATTTTATTGAGAATCAAAGACGTAGAAAGAAAAAAATTTTTATGGGGATAAAAATATTTAAAGTGGAAATTGGTAACAATAAAATTTTATATTATTATAGGTTTTAACACTGTTCTGGAAGGATGTTTTGTTTAAATTTATAAAAAATGGTAATTTGGAGCAATTTAAATAGCTAATATTAATTTTTTTTGAACCTTTTGCCTTTCCCCATATTTTATTTTATTAATTTGGAATTGCAGAATTATTGATATTTAAAAAAAACTGAAGTCTCTTAAGTTCAAGATTAATTTATAGGTTGAAAACTTCACCCCTTTTTTGCAACGATTTCTGGAATATTACAAAAATTTCTAGTACCTTTCTAAATATATATATATATGTGCAACACTACATTTTTTTTAGTTATTTCCTAAATTTTTAAGCATTAAATCAAACAAAATTAAAATTTTATGAAAAAAACCTATAGTTTTTTCTTTATCGCATTTCGTTTAAGATTAAATGTGAGAGAGTACGCAGTATATGCATAAAGAATGGGTGAAGATGTCAGATACAGCGGAATATTGTTTCCAAAGAACGGTTCAAATGACCAAAGGAAGAAGATACAAAATATATTATGTATAAATTAAAACCAGCTAAGATAGAATTAATGTCCAATTCAGTATGCAGAGAATGATATAATTTTAAGTTAATGTTATGTTAATATTTATCAATACATTTTGTAATATATACAATAAAACAAGTAACCCTTGAAAATGCATACATAAATACTCAAACCATTTTGTGCATACATAATTAAAGTTGTAATCTAGTTTTACACTTTGTTATTTTTATTAGACGTTTATATGACTGTAACTAGTTTTGTGAGCCTTTTAATAAATAAAGAAAATTTCGTTAGTTTGGAAGTTGAAGATGGTTTTTCATACGCAACATAATTACAGTGAAGATGGGATGATTTATAATAATGCGTACTGATGACCGGCCTCTTGTTGCTTTAGGTCATTTATATTGAGCATACGCCCTAATATGAGTTATTGATTGTCATTTAAACGAAATTAAGACGTAGTTGTGCGGTTATCTAATCTCGTTTAAAATTGATGTGATATATATATTTCTAATAATATTGTATCTATGGTATATACATTATCTAATTTATTATCTATTATCTATAGTAAAACGTTATTATTTAATTCCATTTATATCACAGCCCCGTAGGTAATGCGTCCAATGAGACCAAAGTCGCTATAGATTTTATAAATTTACAAAATCGGGAACTGATACATAAGTTTAATGTGTAATCCAAGTGGAAAAACGTTATTTCGAACTTCTGGCTATCAGCCACATGAGGTAAAAGAAGATGAAGGAGACTACCAGCAGCTTTATTTAATTTTTCTCCGTGTTTGGCAGCTCCAGGGTCATTCATGATTTTCAAGACACCTCTATCTGTGGTTTATAATCCAGATAAATTAGCTCGTCCCGTATCTTTTTATTTATATTTCTAATTAAGCTATATTAATTCTTTCAATAGTTCTAAATATTTGCGATAATTAAAGAAAATTAATATTCCATACGGTTATTTATAATTGACTGTTCAGTCGTTAGATTTAATGAAGGAAAACTAAACGTAAGAAAAGCGTGAGTATCATTTAGTTACATTACATTCATTCCATTTAGCGTTATCATATCTTTCAGTTAACTGATCTCGTATGGCTACTTGGACGGTGAAAGTCAACATTTTCAGTCAAGTTTTGAATACTATTTCTTTAATGGGGTTCTGCATAGTTGTCACGTGAGTAGGTTGTTAGTCACTTTCGAAGGTGAGTTAAAAGTTCGATGCTCGGCTGAAGACGTCGATTTCACAAAACTATTTATTCTCCGAATGGAAGTTAGATGTGAACCTTTCCATTTTACTGCATACTAGTGTTCTGCAGTACACACGAAGAATATTTGAGTGAAATTTTATTTAGCTATTTTACATGTTGAATCTTTACAAAGTATGCAACATTGGGTATATGAAACTCATTCATAATAAAAGTTTAACTGCCTAGCTTGATATTTTAAGCGAGAGAAACGATTCGCATCTGATTTTTCGTCAAGTATTTTACCGGATTTTTAATTAGTATTAATAGTTTTGTCTATACTGAACTGTGAAATATTAATAACAATCATCAGAAATACTTAATATAAATTTAGAAAAGAAAATGAAAATTGCAGGGAAATTATGCAAACGGAATGAAACTAATTCCTTACTAATATTAAGTGACACGTCGTAGTTTATCTGTTTGTTTATCTTTAGTAATACACGTCCTTGATAAAAGAATGTTTTAGTTTACAGAAAAATACTAATAAACATAAAAGCAAAATAAAAGGAAAAGTTTGCAAAATAAAGTTATAGTCAGTAGGTAACACACAAAAAGAATTTTAATGATAAATAAAAGTATTATTGCTGAAAGTTTTGTTTGTAGATATTTATTTCGAAAACACATGGCTGCCCATGTAAATCAATTTCATTTTTGGCAAATAAATATATACCAAGAATTTTTTTAACAGTCAGGACATATTTTACATATATTTTCGGAATATTTTTATCAAGACTTAATTTGATACACGTGTAGAAACGTTTATCAAAGTCTAAATTTTCATTTATACCAATATAACTAGCTAAGGGAACTTCGTATTTATCATATTTTGTTAATTAAATATAAATACAAGGATTCTACTTTTTTTGTATATGTCAATGTAGGAGCCAAATTTAAAAATAATTATTTTTCTAAAAACCCGTTTCACCTCTTCACTTGTATGGAATTTATCATTTGACTTTTAAATTAATTATGGTGTTGTGGACTATCAAGATATATTAATAAGTTATTAAGTGAATTTATAATATTTATAATAAATGTATAATAAAAATTTTTTAAAAATTATAATTTAAAATTCTTTTCTCAAAAATTAATAGGCACATCGTTTACTTAAAATTAGTGAAAAAAAATATATATATATGTATACACACACACATATATATATATATATATATATATATATATATATATATATACATATATATGTATAAACTTAAACTCCATTCTAAAAATCCGTTTCTACAATTACTACATTGCGAAAAACATTTTGTATTTTAATTTACTCTATGTATAACTGGACTCAAAATCTTACACTATTGCAAAATTTTATTACGTCTTAATTTTGATTAAAAGCATTAGAGAAACGGTCCCAAAATATCTGCTAGAATGTTACGGCCGATAAACAGACCAATATCTTAGCAAGAGTAATATAATCATAATTAGTTTATTTACGAAGCTTTTTTTAATTTCGATTAGAATAGATATTTAGAAATTGGTAAATAAATTTCGACAAGGAAACTCTCCCGATATGCTGCTACTTATGATATCTCAGCATACCCAAAAAACAATTTAAAGGAAGTAGAAAAGGGTAGCTTCATGTATAAATATTGAAGGAACGTTTTTAGGTACTTCCAATCATCAGGCTCTACTTAGTTCCATGTGGGCTCCAAAAAATATAAAAAATGTATATAACATTTTTTACGCCTTTTTTTGTTAAATGAAGTAAATTAATTAAGGAAACACATTGGCATTGCGCAACATAATTCCAGGCCTTCTCAATATTTTTTTTGTCGCAGCCACCTAATGACAACGAAAACATAAGCGCGAATCGAATTTAATTCCTGGAGCAAGTAATGTAATACGACGACATAGGGACCTCCCAATGGCGTGTTCACATTCAATAAGATCACCTATACATTTATCTTAAATGTCAATTGATTGTCTATATTAGGTATGTTTACAAAATTTCCGTAAGAATGCTAACGAATTTTTACCCAAAATCTCAAAAAGAAAATAATATTCTGCAGAGCTTAAAAGAAGATAAAAATAAGCAAAAGCTTATTTCATGTAAACAGTAAAATTATTTCTCTTTCCGTTTATATATTCTGCAGTCGGCGCAACAAAACAGTTGTCGCATAGTAACCAATTAAATTATGCTAACGAGACCTTAAAAAAGTATACGTCATTTCATAGAATTTAATTTCATATTGTGATCATTAACGGGAATTGCATTTTTCATGTGAATAGACCTAAAATATTTAATTAAGGAAAAGAGCGCAAAGTAGAAGTAAAAGAAATAGTACATAAAAAGTAAAATTCCTTATTGTTAAACAGTTGTCGTATAGTAATCAATTAAGTTATGCTAACGAGGCCTTAAACAATTAATCGTCAGTTTATGGAATTTAATTTCTTCTTATGATTATTAACGGGAATTGAATTTTTCTTGTGAATAGACCTAAAATATTTAATTAAGGAAAACAGCGCAAAGTAGAAGTATAAATAAAATACACTTTGCTTACAATAAAAAGTACATAAAAAGTATAATTCCTTATTGTTAAACAGTTGTCGTATAGTAATCAATTAAGTTATGCTAACGAGGGCTTAAAAAAAGTACACGTCATTTTATAGAATTTAATTTATTATTGTGATCATTAACGGCAATTGAATTTTTCATGTGAATAGACTTAAATATTTAATTAAGGAAAACAGCGCAAAGTAGAGGTATAAATAAAACACACTTTTCTTACGAGAAAAAGTACATAAAAAGTATAATTCCTTATTGTTAAACAGTTGTCGTATAGTAACCAATTAAGTTATGCTAAGGAGGTCTTAAAAAAAGTACACGTCATTTTATAGAATTTAATTTATTATTGTGATTATTAACGGCAATTGAATTTTTCATGTGAATAGACTTAAATATTTATTTAAGGAAAACAGCGCAAAGTATAAGTATTAATAAAATACACTTTTCTTACAAGAGAAAGTATATAAAAAGTATAATTCCTTATTGTTATATCAAAGCCAATCTATTTGACTTCTATTCGGTTTTATAGAATAGTAATTTAGTGAAGAATTTCATGAAATATCTCCATTTTGTATACCACGCATTTATATAAACAGCCTATGACGTATACAACAAAAGGTTTTAAATGGCGTCATAAAAAGGTATCATAAATTTTCGAAAGAAGTTCTGTACTTATTTTCAAATACTTTACTTAGTTAATAGAATAATTCTATTAACATGGTATTTAAAGTTGAATAATCCTTAATATATTTAATATATGTAGTCCCAAATTTATAGTCGCGCAAAGTATACGTAATCAACGTAATACAACGATCTCTTGAGTATTTTATATTTGTAAAAGATACATTTTTTATTAATTTCAAAAATTAAACTGAACATATGTCGTTGGGACTACCTACTTAAATTGTGTGACATAACTTTAAAAAAATATTCAGTCGCCATAACAGCCTTTCTCTCATCTTCGATTAAAATATAGCATTCAAATTTACTACTAATTTAATTTTAATTGAAATTTAAGTCTCAATTAAAAACTACTATAGGTTAAATATACGCGTACGTGTGTGTTTATACACATATACATAATTCAATACATTAGCCGCGCTAAGTGCCGAATCGAAGCAGCCACTCAACCGTAAGTGAGTACGAATTCACAACTCAAACGGCGTAATGGGAGACTATTACCAGCTTCGGCAAGTGAGGGCGAGAACAAACGTACTTTCCTGTGACGCCAGATATTTGGAAATGTGAAGTCAGTGTAAGAAATTCTCATTTATATTCCACGATGTTAAGTAATACGTCGTTAAGCGCAGCAATAAAGTTGCATTTAAAATAAAAACGTTTTATGATAATTATAATTTTTCTGACAATGGTATTGGTACAAAGAGTTATTATTATCACTACTTATCATTTTTTAATTGTGGTAGAAGTAAAATCATATATCTATATCGAAATGGATTTTGATACAGGTAACTATGGAATGCTATAAACAAAAACTACCTAATTATATTTATTAGAAGCCATTGAAGACAATAGAGGGAATATCTTCAAAGTACGACGTAAGATATTTAGTTTGTATTGTTGAAGATGGACATTTATATGAAAGAAATATAGAAATTATTAAAAGAAACTATCACTAAAGAAAACAGTTTAAAAACAAGTTGTAGTAAATGTTTTAATATGTATTTTCGAAAAAATGCGGACTATTCTAGTGCTCACGGTTAAGTGAAAATTTCAAAATAATTCAAATTTAAACGATAATTTCAACAAAACTCAAATCTCTCACTCCTTCTAAAATAATGTAATTCTCTACATATTTTGAAAAATTTTGATAAACTGTTTTTGAAAAATATACTAATTTTTCAAAAATGGTTTTGCTATGTGAAACATTTAATATATACATACAGCAAAATATTTAAAAATATAATGATTTTGTAAAATTGGGTCGAAAACGAAACCGAAATCCGCATTCTTTCTTGGGTTGTTGGAACATTCCTTCTTTGGTCAAAATTTCGAGATATATCAAAATAATATGTAAAGTTAAAGTTGCTTAATGTATTTTACAAAGCACATCACAATATCTATGTTAATATGTCAATAACTGTCAACATTTGAAGTTCAGTATCGCTTAAAGGCACTTTTAATCGATTAGATATTTTATTTCATTTTAGAATATAGAAGTAGTTGTAAATTAATAATTGTCTCGTACGCTATTTCATTTCAACTAACTCTTGAATACTTCAGAAGTGGAAGAGTGTTTTTATTATGCGTAAAATAATTACCACACAGAGGGATATCTCATTATACTGCACACTGATAACCGCGCCCTTGTGATATTCGGTCATTTGTAATGAACATACATTCTGATTTTAGTCTTTGCTTGGCATTAAATGAATAGTTTAAAAAATGGATGCTACGTACTTTTTTATAATGATTTTACCACACTAATATAAATCAAATATTATGAATAACTTTTATTTATATCCTAGTAGAAGGGGCCGAAGTGAATCATTATTGACTTTTATAATTAACAAAATCATAAACTGATTTACAAGTTTAATGTGGAATTAAAATGAAAAAGTTAAATTTAAAATTTCCGGTGGTCAGTCACATAAAATAAAAAGCTGTTTCTCAGCAGCTTTATTTAATTTTTCGCTGTATTTAATACGAAATTTTTGGCTCCAGGGAGCATATTTCAATATATTTAAAGCACTCTTATTTATAGTTTGCAATTAAGGTAGATTTGTGCGTCTTTAACCTTTTATAATTAAGTTACAATGTTATTGAATGTAGGCTAAACGTTTGCGATATTAAATGGTAAAAATTTTGGAAAACTAGTCACGGAATATTCGTGTTCTAGACTATAATTTTAAATCCAGCATTCCATTGTTCAACTTAATACAACAGTTTTACTCCTCACTGTCTATAATATTCATTGCAACAACGTTTTAAAGAAGAAAAAAAGCCAAAAGTAAGATAAGGATAAGTACCACGTTCATTTACATGCCGTTTGGTTACATATGTTATGACAGTTGACATTTTTAATTACGCACTATTTATATTATTGAGTTTTTAACTTTTGAAGGTGAGTTAAAAGTTCAACAATCATCTAGCCGGAAACGTCGATTTTCCTAAACAATTTGTTTTTAGAGTCTACTTATATACGAACTTTTCGATTATATTACATGCTGAAATATTATAGTATATTAGAAGTAGGTTCGAGTGAAATTCTAGCTGTCTATCTTTTTTGCATAGTTCATGCTTTCAAAGGCAGGAGTAAATATTTCATTTATTTTTATTTAAGTATATAGTTTTTTAGAACAAAGTTATCATTTAATGTTACTCACAAATTTATTTTACATTAATTTTTATTGAAATTGTAAATAACTTACATTGATTAACTTCATTTATGAGTACACTTTGATTGAATTATATTTTACTTCTAGTAGTGCATTGAAATACACTTCAATTTCATTAATTGGTAATTTGTTTATTTTGATTTTAAAGATTATACAAATGCAGATATTTTTATGAATCCCTAAGTAAATAAATTACACTGTTGGCAAGTAAAACTAATGCAATATAGTTTACAGAGTTATGATTTTTTTATAAAAATATTTTGTTTTGCAACTCCCCTTTATTGCAATAAATATAAACCATTTTACGTTAGGATACACTTCATAAAGGTTTGAGATAAAGATAATAAGATGTGGAATAATACACTCCCGTATAGTATTTTGTCATAATCTCATACTACAAATAAGACTTTAAAACACAATTACGCCATAATCTTTTAACCCATAAGAATTTACAATTTGTGAAAATGACATGGAAGTTCAGAAAGGAAATAGGAAACAAATTTTCTCATCCGTCAAATATCTATTATTACGTTCTGCCGGTTATATGCAGATATTTTCAATTTGGTTTTTAAATTATTTCTTTTATACTTTTCATGATGGATTCAGATAAATAATTTCATTTCAATTTTTACTCGTATTTAA
This sequence comes from Druceiella hillmani, assembly GCA_039881145.1. Taxonomy (NCBI): domain Eukaryota; kingdom Metazoa; phylum Arthropoda; class Insecta; order Lepidoptera; family Hepialidae; genus Druceiella; species Druceiella hillmani. The sequence continues at coordinate 8,319,717 of JAYKKI010000042.1, forward strand.
CATTTTTAACGAGACATATCTGTTATTGACGTGGTTTTTCAAAACCCTTACATTTGTTTACGGGAGTATTGTTGGAATACCAGTTTTACTTTCATTTCCTTGGTATATATTACGACGTGGTAAGTAATAATTTAAGTTTGAAAACCACGTTTTTAATTTGAACATAACTAAATAGCTCAAAATCAAGATATAAGCAATGTTATTCGGTAAGTTTCCAAAACATATTTTTATTAAATATATTATTTCTACAACGTATTGGATATTTTTGAATAATATTCATCAAGAAATTTATTATGATATTCATTTTGATGGCTTTAAAAAAATTATTTTTCTTTTAAGAGAAAATGAGTGACCGTTTTGCTCACCCGCCGTATTGCATGGATCGTGACATCACTTACCTAAGGACGCCAGAAAGGATAAACCGATTTTAACCATATCACATATATCCAAATCGATCCATTCGTTACAATCCTAGAGAATAACGTTTGGACACGATCATATACGTATATACATACACACACACACACACACACACACGCACTCACACACGCACTCACACACGCACGCAGGCATGCAGGCACGGACGCACGTACGCACGCACGCTTGCACGCACGCATTCAGGCTCGCACCCACTCACGCATGCACCCACGCACGTATGCATGCACGTACGCACGCACGTACGCTCGCACTCACACACATATAGACTTACATACTATGCATTCATAGGTTGATAAATACAGTACCCTCCTTAGCGAACCGCTGTCGAATAAAATAATAACTTCATCGTAATCTGAATTAATATTGCAACGTATGTGGAAAAATTTGAGAAATTCGTTGTATTTAAATTTTGTTTACAAGGAATCAAAAGCTTAAAATAATTAAATTACATGTGAAAATGTGAAAAGAATTTTGAAGGACAAACAGATTCATCTTCGTTTCACCTGTATGGGGTTTATTTTTCAACATATATTTCTATAATTACAGTATTGTGAACTACCAAAATAAATTTTCTGTGATTTTAAATTTTTTTTTTAATAGTCGGTGGAATAAGTCTCAAGGAAAAAATCATTTGTTTATATTTTGTGTAATAGATATCGGTGTTAAGTTATTTATTAAGTTCTAAATTTAATCAATTTCATAAGGAATTAAGGCAAACAACACAATCTAATTACATACTTGTACACGCTGTCAGTTGATTTAATAGAAAGAAATTCAAAGAAATCATATGCTATGAATATAGAAGTATATTCTTCAACAAAAGCACCTCAATAATGTTTGAACTTAAAAAACTTAGCAAAGATCTATCTTTGCTAATAGCCCACCTGAAGATCTTGTAATACAACGAAACCTAGGTCGTAGTAAAAAACTTACAGAAAGTAGAAATAATGCTACATCACGTAGTTTCATTTAATTGTGAATAATGAATTTCTACAAAATTAACGCCAAATATATTCAATATTCTATATTAATATTTGATTACATTCCAATATTTACAAAACAATTTACGTCAGACTAGCTACATATCAATTTAATTAAATTCTTATATATGTAATAACTGGTTCGTGATACACTACTTTTAATGTCTGTGCCCTAATGAGGAAACGGGAACAAATGTCTGTGCCCTAATGAGGAAACGGGAACTTTTGTAGCTATAAACGTCCTACAATCATGACTTATAATGGATATTTCCACTTTTAACCTTATATTTTTCGTCAACATATAAAATCTCACCCAGTAATTTAATACATAAATAATTTTAAGCAGATGTAATATTTATGTAAATCATAGCAAGTAGCCGGTGATATTTGCAAACAAATCCACATTACCGAAAAAAACGGAATTGTTTCTTTAATACTTTTTCGGTCATTTATTTCGCCCCAGCTAAAGGTCAAAAGAAAAGTACGGACGGAAATGTGAAAAAATATTGCTTCCTATTTTCCTTTTAACGCCATTGATTTATCCGATTCGATAATTTAATTAAAAGTAAGTTCTGGCCGTTTAGTGTAATAAGATGTTTGATAATTTACTGGGTATTACTTTTTGTCTCCGAAATGTTTCTCTTGAATATTTAAAGTTTTCGGCTTAGGAAGTATCCCCGTAAATTTGATGATATTTCTTCGATGATTCTAATTACGAAACTTTGTAATCAAATTACTTTGTTTACTTTTCAACTTGATCTCTGCCTTAAAGAAATACAACCTGTCTACTCTCAAACAGATTGTATTTATTTAGATAGATTTGATTTAGTTAATATTATTTAAATTCTGTGTCTTGAAATTTATAGTCGTTTTACAAATTTCTTAAGGCTAAAGAGATTACGTAATTTATTTATGTAGAACGTAACTCAAAAGATGGTATTTTCGTATGCTAATTGTGAGTAAAATGTTCGTCTTTCCCATTTTGTACCATTTTTCATTTATGCTATGCAAATATTATTTGCATCACTAAGTAGTATTTAATTTATCGCTTATTGGACACTTGGGTAATAGAAATTTGTAGTTGAGTTTAAGACTTTTTCGTAAAAAGCTTCAATGTGTAAGGTGTAAAGTAAATATTGAGACGGTCTATTCTAGTTTCTTCGTTGCGATTGTAAAATAAAAAAAAATTCTATGTAAGTATATTCATTACCCACCCCAAAATTAAAATTGACATTTAATAATGCGTGATATCAACTAAATATCTTTTGGTGATAAAGATAAAATCGACCAAGTATAAATGCTATGAAGATTCCATAAGTAAATTACAAGTCATATCCATTCTGTCCGCTTATTTATTTGCTACAGCTAAAAAATTAGACATTTCTGAATGGGACTTTTATCAGAATAAGCCTTGAAGTTGAGATTAACAACCGTAATACGTTTTCTGCTGATAAAATATTTCCCAAGGAGTTTTAAAATAAATTATCTATGTCTACATAACTAGAACGGAGTGTTTACATTTCAGAATACCTTTTCTAAGCTAAAATTCTCAAAATTGTAACAGAAATTGAGATTAATCGATCTGAAAAATGTTATTTTGGTTTTTTCAATAAAATTTGTGGTTTTAAGTCGTTCGTGGCTGGATTGAAATATTTCACTATAATAGTCGGTACAAATATTCAATTAGATTCAACGTGTCAACTGTTTCCTAGTATTGGCTAAGGATATGCGCAATAATATTCTAATTACTATTTTTATTATTTTAATCTTTGCTAAGTATGCTATCACTTAATTAACTTGAATCTTACGTCAGCAAAACTTTAATAATTTTTCTTTCTTTTTTCTACACTTCTCCTTTTTTTTTCTACACTTACCTTACTTCTTTTTTCTAAGCTTTTTTCTACACCTTACACACTATAATAGTCGGCACAAATATTCAACGTGTCAACTGTTTCCTAGTATTGGCTAAGGATATGCGCAATAATATTCTAATTACTATTTTTATTATTTTAATCTTTGCTAAGTATGTTATCACTTAATTAACTTAATCTTACTTTGGCAAAACTTTATTAATTTTTCTTCCATTCTAATATACTTATCTAGTTTCCGTGGAAATTAAAAATTAAAAATAGGAAAACGACTTCTAACCCAAACGATTAACGAAAGAACACAAAGTACGTAATAAATATATGGCACGCATTTTAATGTCAGGCTGATGATCACCATTATAAAGGAATAAATTTTCGTCAGAACTGGTTATGAAAAATTAAAGAAAAATCAATAACCATCGGCGTGGCTGGCGAAGACGTGTCTTATCGGTTCGTGTCGCTCGTCTAATGAATAATGCGCAGGGAAAATGAATTTTCTGATCGATAGTGTCATCCTGTGGTGCAGCTGCATTAGGATGGAAAAATTGAAATTAAGCCCTGCTACTAAAAGCTGTTTATTTTTAAGTTAAATTTATTAAATAAAAATGTTTTTATGCAAGATAAATATTGTTATATTACAAAAAATCTTAGAATAGGTTCATTAATTTTCTCATGAAGATAATATATTTTTAAGAAATATATCTTTTCATTAATAATAAATATTAAAAAAGGAGTGATGAGGAATATATATCAAAATGAGCGGAAAACAAAACGTATAAGGAAAAGAAAATATTGATAGAACTAGTAGCATATACACGAAGAGAATTCAGAATTCACTGTGGGACATAAAAATATTTAAGTTTACAATTTATTTGTGAGTATTTTACATCCTATCTTCAAGGTTTGTAACCTATGAAATAACCTATATGTAATTACCATAAAAATCCATTGGACAACAATCAAAGCGGAAAAATTACATATACCCTTTTTCGCATTTATTTTACTACTTTAGATGGGGTAAGAGCGGAAAAAGTCCATATACCCATTTTCACATTTATTATACAATTTTAGTTAAGGTAAAAAAAATAAAAAATAACAAAATATTGATTTACAATATTTAGCAGCACTATGAGTCAAATTTTATTATGTCCTACAAACTAAACGTAACCAGTTGACCTATGTAGTCAGATATTGACGAAACGTGAAAAGTAATACCACTAAATCTAACTATTAGAACAAATTAGCTTATATGACCGTTGAGCAAGTAAATCTATCAGACTCAACTAGCGAGGATGCTACAACGATAAAATGGTAAGCATTCATAAGTGAGTACAGTTTGAAATTAGTTTAGAAAATATGTATAGCGACGACAGTGGAAAAAGTACAGTTAGTAAGTATCCCTTTGGATTGAGAAATGCAGTACGTAAGTAAGACTTGTTGCAAAACTTCGATTCTATTTAATATTATAGAGGCTAACATTGAAATAACCAAACTGCGCGTACGAGTATACCACTTAAAATTGATCCTGGGAGAACCGATTCTGCCTCAAGTCAACTTCTGTATTTTTCAGAGTTTATCCCTGTGGCTTATTCATAATAACATAACCGTCGTAGAAGCATATGTTAATGGCACACTCAAGTATTTTGAATTCAAATTTAAAGTCATTTGAACAATGGAATAACTAGCTTAGTTGTGTTTGAACTTACAGCTTGGTGCCATTACGCAATTTCGATATCTTAAAATTTATCTACGGCACTAGAAGTGCACCTGCCCACGATATAATATATGGTATGAAGGACTCAGCAAGACAATAGAAATCCTTTTTTTTCTAATTGTATGTTATCGTTAAATTCATTCAAAAACGCAATTTCATTCAAAAGCAAAAAATGGGTAAACAATTTAAATCTTATGCAATATTCCAAACGTATTCTCATATAATAATTAAATTTTTGTCCTAAAGTCTTGAAAATAGATTTAACAAATAAGATATACCCCACCAAATACTATTCTTTTTATTTAAGAAATAATGATTCCTCTTCATATTGTTATGTTTGGCTTGGAATTTTAAGGAGAAGCGTATGGACATGATAGCACCCCATATTAGTTAATCTGGTTGTAAATCCATTCACCTCTTCAAATCTCCTGTTATTTCCATCATAGTATAGCGTTACATAGTCACTTTCATATATCTTGCTCAGTAAATGCCTGAAATTCAATTAATCAATGGGGAGAGACGCGACAGAATGTCTCAAGCATCACTAAAAATGGTCAATTTAAAAAATTATAACATTATGACAGATGGAATAGTTTTGGGGAGAGGGGAGGCAAATGCATATAGTAAAATTATGAGCTTCCATTTTTCATTACGAAACTCTAAACATTAACAAGAATAATCGGTGATTTTTTTATATAATAAATAGTACAAGCAAAACAAATTTATTGTTTCTTATGTCCCCAGCTATTTACAATACTTCACTAAAAAGAGGTGCAACCCTTATTGTAAAAAATATTAATTGGGATATTTCCGCGCTTGCAAATAAATACTCGTAATATCAGCGAAGTATTAATAAAAGCTAAAGTGGACGATTAATAAAATCTTCGTGCATTCCTCACATTTTTCACATATTTACAAATATTTTAGCATTTATTTTTTAGAATAATAACTTTATGAATCATCCTTTCTATACACTCTACTATAACTTTTAATGCGAATCTTATGTTTCAAGCACGGGGACTTATATTTGAAGTTTCCCCAAGGGCTAAATATCATGTTAGGTTGCACTATTCCCATTTTACCAAACTTTGCATACATATTTCACCCCTGTAAACGTAGAATTCATCAGAAATCCCTATTTACTAGCTGCTCACATTGTAAAAGTATTATGAATATTTCCACCAATTTAAAATAATGGTTTAAAAAATTACTCCATGGAAAAAATTAGAATCACCATTTTACTACCTTGTACCCACAAGGGTTTCCAAAAAAAACTGTAAAACTTGCGTTCAAGTGATTTATTTTAAAGTCAGCGTTAACGTAAAAAAACATCTTTTATACTTTTCCATACAGGATTTTAACCCTTATTTTTCTCATTGGTGGGTTGAATTTTGGAAAATCCTTCCTCAGTCTTAGCCCATATAAGGGATATATCCTTAAAATTAATAGCCATTTAATAAGTTCACCTCACTACAATCTTTCAACTTTTTAGTTAACCCCTTAGGTTGACTTCCATTTAATTATGCAACATGTATTTAATTTTATTTTAAGAGTGCTCTTAGAAAGTTCCGGTTCAAGACATCGATTTAATATTTTTTTCTGTTAATTTTGATCACCTAATACTTTTTATGTACTTTTTAGATCGTATTTTGAAAAATTCCTCCTTGGTCAGTCATATAACAAAAGTTTCCTTAAATTTTCGTATTTTTAGGCCCAATGGTTGAGACTGGGCGTTTATATGTCTGTCAGTCGGTTTCTCTTTTTTGTGCATAGATTTTTATTTGGCTTTATTTTCCTTTATCATTCTTAAAAAAAATTAGAGAAATACATGGTTATGTAAAGCAAAATGTTTATTGCCAATAAAAATTGCCCTCCTGATCGCCCTGCAGATCTGATGGTAAATTTAAATTTTATTTGTGGCACAACCTGTATTTTTTGGTAACTATAAAATATATTGATTTACCCTATTTATTACAGGTCCCTAAATATGTATTACAAATGTTGACTTAAAATATCTAGCTTATTTCCATTGAAAAATTCAATAATGACAATTAAAAATACAAGCACGAATTTAACAAGAACATGACTTTGGCTCGTGCATTATGAGTGTAATATTCTTACTGCAGTTAGCAATTAGGAGTTCTGTATTTGTGATTGTAACTTGATACCTTAAGAAATTAATAATAATTTAATTACATTTAAAGTCTACGTTTTACACCACATCTACATTTTTAGAGTGTTTGGTTCTAATGTATCTTAATCTAAATATCCAAAAAAATTTTATGGGTGCAATAATCCATTCCGACCTTGCCACAAAACGAGCATTTTGATATTAAGAAAGTATTCATGAAATACCGTAGGTGGAGAAGAAATATTTACTAGTCCTAATATCTCGAACACGTGCGAAGCAACGCTGCATGTTGGTGTGCCACAAATTTATAGCCTATGCTCATTATCTTGATCACTTATATTATAAATAAAATAAAAATATGTATTTTATATTTGTTTGGTGACCAGTTTTGTATATATCATATTATTCAATTAGGATCCATACCAGAAAAATATTTTAGTATTATTTTACTTTTAATTTGGATTATATCCATAGACCAAGTCAGCTGGTCAGAATGATTATGTATAATAATTTTATCTTGGACATACTATAACATACTATAATTTTATCTTGGATATACTTAATCTATGAAGGCAGGTTTTAATCAAGGGAACCATTCCTACACGTGAAACCGTAAAAATGCATTTTATTCGTATGCAAGGAAAATTTTTAAAAAATAATACATGAGTATATAGAAAACCTGAGATTATTATCATTAAAATTTACATAACATATTAATTACAACACAAACCACGTTCACCCATGACTCTTTTCACACATCATATGCGCGATGTCGTTTTTAACTCCCAAACGAGTAGAGATTGTACCTTTAGAACAACTCCTCACAATAACTTATATACAAATAAACTCAAAATAACAACAATATCCACAGATTAATTTGCCTGATGAAGCGCGAAAATTTATAATCAATAAGAAATAGGTCGACGCAATTATTACCTTGAAAAAACTTTGTTTTATGCCTGGCTTAGTTTGTAATAATAAAATATTTTTATTTTTGCCGGAGTGTAATTAATATTCCTTTTAAATTTTAAAAAGAAATTGCTATAACTTTTGGATATGATAAAGTTCTGATAGGACAAACTTTTATTGTGATCATCTTTAGTTTCACGCGTTTAAAACTTAGCACTAATGGAATTTGATAAATATTATCGTAATTTTACACATTTTAATTGTTGAGGAGCCACTAGTTCTAGAAACCAACAGTTTTAAAAAAATTTCATTAAATGTGATTTTAAGTATCTTTTAGAATCGTATCAGTAAAACCAAGGATAGGCAGACGTCGTGACGAGTGAAACGAAGCTGAGCTAGAAGAAAAATATAAGTTTCCTAAATCATTCGACTTTTCCTTGCGACTTCTACAATCTAAATAAAACTAATAATTAGCCGCGTTAATTGGCTGGCCACACTGGTGGTCACATGCGGCCACCTCATATAAGGGTTATTTACGAGCGAGTAATCCATGCCACTTTAACGAGAGGTCTGTGCTCGATAAAACTTCTGATATACCACGTTATTAAGCAAAACAGGAAAGTTTGTTTTAGGGTAAAATTTTGGGACGAAAACGTATCCGGAAGGTTAGTTTTGTCAAATGAGCAGGTGCCGGGTATTACGAGGCTTCTGGTTGATTATTTTTGCAACTTAATGCGGTGAAGTTAAGAACGGTTTTGTGTAAGCCTTTGTAGTTTTATATTAAGCTATAGCTTTAAGTATTGCTTTGGAAAAAACTGAATGTACAAGCTGGATATGTATACATATAACTTTATTCTATCGATTACTCAATATGCTCAAAAATTGACGATGGTCTGTTATATAATGCCCTTTTAGCTCCATTGGAAATTCAAATCAAATGCAGCGTTTGTCTTCATATGTACAATTTTTGAATTGCTGATGCACCGGTATTACTAAAGTTTGGAATATTTTTTTATAAAATAAGCAGAATATCGTAAAATATAAGTCAATTAACAAAATTACAAAATTATAGTTTTTAAAAAATCATGTAACATGAATGTTATGTCCCAGTGATGAAAAAAACCTGTAATATATAACTATGGAAATTTCTTATTTTTCTTTTAATATTTTTCTTTCAAATATTTTTGTTCACTACTCCATTGAAAACAGCGTATGTCTAAAACAGCCTCAGACTTTCCACAGTTTTAGAGCTTTCTGCGTGAATTGTATAGAAACGTCTCAAATGGAGATTTCAAATAACGTGTAGCAAAATATTAAACGGACATTTTCCCCCCATGTGGAGGTTTATTAAATTGTTTTTATAATATTATGCTACCCATTAATTGAAATCTCTATTTGAGATGTTTATTTATATTTCACGCATAAAGCTCTAAAACTGTATAGAAATAATTTCATTGAGGTCGCCTATCGTCTTAAATCGGGCAACTTCTTTTTGTTTCCAATCGGAAGTTTCAACTCGACATAAATTTGCAACCATTTAGATGTCGGTTAGAATATCGCAGTTCTCTCAACGAAATAATTTGGAAGCAGATAACGAGCTCTAAGATATTCGACCATATAATCATCGATCACCTCCTCGACTTGTTCTAGGTCAAGGAAATGATTGGAGATTTAGGATCCCAGGAAACATTGGAAGTATGCAACAAGCAATAGATGCCAGTCCTTATAAAGATACGTTCACCCTTTTGGAATATTGAAAAGTCATTTTCCTGAGACTTACATTTCAACCATACAAAATTACATTGTTCCAGGAACTAATGCAAAGTGATTTCGTGCACGGCCTTAGTTCTTAGTTCCTTCGTGACAGAATGTGCGAAAAGTTATATCAATTCTCACAGTATATTTTCAATTGACTGACGGTGTTAACAAACGTAATTCCAGATCGAATTCACAACAAATCGCTTCATATAATAGCGAATCAGGGTGAAATGTGAAATAGCCTTCTATAAGCATTAATTGGCCTTGTTATATCAAAGAAAACTATCGTAGAGTAACTTTGACTTCAGAGCATTATGTAAAAATGCGATATGATCTGGCGATTTTACCATAATCAATTAATAAATTACAATTCAATACGACATCTTCAGAACGACATCTGTTTATTTTAGAAAGAACAACAATATATGTATAGTTTGAAATTCTTCACTAGATTGCGGCAATACAGTATATATGGAATTTAAATTACCCGAAGAACTAATGACAACTCCTTTATACATTATGATCCTATCTTTTAGAATGATCGTCATGCGAATGGTTTGTTTTTTTACACGTGACGTTATCCTATTTCAGCTTTTAAAACTTTTCCTAAATGACGTATTATTAGAAGCAGAAATAAATTTAGCTTAAAATATTTGTTACTTAAATGAGAGTGCAAGTTCAATATTTTGAAAATGGGTATACATGCCTGCCAAATCCTATATGTATAGAGTAGATACGAAATAATTTTTTTTAGCAAATCAAATAGAGTAGTAATTAGTCATTTGGTCTTTTTACTTACCATTTACGAAATGTTGAATTTCAACTTGACAAGCAATGTGTCTCTCTTGCAATTTTTAACATAAGGTTTCAAATATTTGATTAAATTTTGATAATAAAATTTGACCAGGTTTTACGGAGAAAATTATTTTGGTTTGTATACTTCAATTAATGCAATTGATATACACAATTAGGTAACACAACTTTATATGCATTCTAACATGAACTTATCCAGTTCTACTTAATTGACTTTGTTCATGATAGACAGACTTTCAATGAGTTTATCATGAACAAAGCCATAAAGCAAAACTTGCAAACTTCTTGTCAGATAACGGATACACCACGGTTTCATGAACTTAAGCTTATGGCTAAATTTGACTGACACACAATGTCCTGATAAACTTACCCTCATGGCTATATTTTACCGATACACAAACTTGTGACGAACTTAGCTGGTTTCATTTAATTATTATCTATACAACCCCGTTCTTGATATTTCCAAACCCAAATATATCTTCGTTGTGATTTTAAAAAACTTTCGAATTTATTATCGAAAATTTTATTACAACCTTTATTCTTATATAACCACCACCATTATATTTCACGAAATTAACATATATACTTTTCCAAACGTTCTTTTTAAATAAACTTAGTTATTACTAACACCACGAAAAATGTTAATATTTCAAATTAAAATCAATATCCTCTGAATGAAGGAAAATAGTAATATCATTCCATTAGAAACCCTATTAAATACATCAACAGTAATTCTAAGATATGGCTAAATTAAAAGTATCAGTATTTTTGAGACCAAAATTTTAAATAGAGATACGTTAAGATAACAAATTTAGGTATGCTGTGGCGTTTGAACCTAACACATCGATTTTAAAACTGAATTCAAATAGATACGAATAAAACAAAAAATCTCTAAAAATAAATTTATTTTTACTAATTTCTGTATATATATATATATATATATATATATATATACATATATATATATATATATACATATTCTATTTTTGACAAGATTTGGACTTTACGATAGAACGAACATAACTTGGGTGTCCGCAATTGTGGTTGTCTCATGATTTGTGACTTTTGGTGGCCATACATCTTTCAAAATGTCACGTTCTTTGTCAGCACGAGGTAACCCTTATTAATTAGAGAAGAATGACTTCGTAACTGAATAAACTGGATATAGAATTTGATGGATTGATTTTTTTAACAAATTTTTCATTAATGTGTGTATTATTCCATTATTCATTAAGCTATTATTAGTTCACTATTATTATTGTATTAATTACACTAGTATGTGTTTTCATAACATATAAGTATTAATTAATTCATTAAGTGGCCTATTCACTGGCGATAATTCCTTCGGGTTGCACACTTTTCAAGGTTAATGTTTTTCTGTGCCAATTACGTGCTCTTTCTACTTCCAAATACTTTTAAATTTTTTTTTAAATTACGTTTTTCTCACAACCTATTTACAATTTTAGAACTTATCCTTCCTTCCTGAACCTATCAAAGTTCTAATGACTACTTCCCAATTTTTTTCTTTTTAGGCTTTTTAGCATGTATTTAACATACTCAAAATTGTGTATTGAATTTAATGGGTGGAATGAGTGTTATTTTTAATAATTTTCGTAATAAAATATTATTCTCCAATCCAATCTATTGTAAGCTTATTTTAAATGTAAGGGTGCAAACGTTCACAGCAAATATATTCATTCAAAAAGCCCTTTGTAATATTCAATAAAAAAAATTTACTTAATATAGCCAAAGGTGAACAAAGATATGTATAAGAATGAGAACCTATTCATTATATATAAAAATAATCGCATATTCTTTCTTACAAGTAACCATACTAAGTTAAGCCTGATAAGAATAATTTTCAAAGACTTTAAAAACTAGAAGTTGTAAACATATAATTAAGGCAACTCTAGCATAACTGAATAAAAAATAAGTCCTTAATCTATCCATTCATCAAACATTCTTTAATATATTCCCCAATTGCGCTTGGATTGTCCAAAAAGATATGAGATTCCAAGTGGAGTGATAATTCAACACCTGCGGGCCCGCCGGCTGTTGATAGTTCGATTTTATACTAACTTTACGCCTTCTCGACTTCCGACTCTCATAATGAGTTCCAATTGTTGTAGCTCAGCTGAAAACTTCAATAATAAGGATTAAAGTTTTTACATTCAAATGAAATTTTTGCAATGCTTCGGTAAAATCAATTTTAAGGTCATCTTACTTTTTGTAAGCTTGGACGTATGAGTACATAGTGTTATATATTACTTACAGAGGAAAAAATTTGGGAGAAAAAAATGTTTGTTAAAAGCAGATAGGTACTTTTATTGTTTTAATTTAGAGGTTTTTGTCTTAAAAAATTAAATATATTGCCTATTATATCTGTAATGGGTGTGAAAATGTAGTGTATATTTAAAAAAATGGTCATCTGGAGTCTTCGCTGTAATTTACCTACAAATTTACGTGGATTTCTAAGAACCCAAATTTTTTCACAATTTCATCTTGAGTAGTTTCCGAAATAAGGCAGGGTGACATACTTATTGTGTATTTTTTAATATCTCTGAATTTAAGATACCGAAAATCATGGAAAATTGCTTTTATGATTCTTGTAACCAAACAAATTTGGGGTACTTAATTTAACCATTCTAAAATTTTCAAATCAATATTTTTTTTAAATTTTAGCTATTGCGATATGCTCGAGTTGATTTTTTACTATGATCCTATTAATATACTTTAATATACTCTAATTAATATTTATTAAATTTCAAGTTTAAATTTCTAACAAGGTGTTTTTAAGTAATTAAAATCTTGCGCACAAACTTTCAGGCTTTGACATGTTAATACGTGACGAATTTTTACTTGCTCATACAAAGACTTGACCGATAGTATAAAATAATATTCCCAGTTTGTCGTGCCTCGACCTATGGTATAAATTTACTTACAAATTAATTTTACATGAAAATTACCCTCACCAAATATTTTTGTAAGAAAAACGTGTTATAGCATATAATATGATTTATAAGAAATAATAGGATTTATAAATAATAAGGAATTTTTGAAGGAAATTATTACGTTCCGGGAAAAATATATTGTTTGTTATAATGTATGAAAATATATTGTTCCAGGGAAAATATGGTGTTTATCACCACTATGTATGCGCGCTCTTTTTCACGCACAAACCAGTCATACACAAATAAGAGCGAGCACGCACGCACTCATGAGGGTATATGCACCCTTGCGCAGGTGCTTATGCATATGTACGCACACAAACACACTCACGTATTTTTTTGAGCTTTGGTCTAATTTTATCTCTATTAAAATTTTTCATTAATGTGTGTATCTGTGCAAAGATCTTTGCTAATATCCCATCTGAAGATGTTGTAATACAAAGAAACCTAGGTCGTGGTAAAGAAATTAAAGATAGTAGAAATAATACTACATCACGTAGTTTCATTTAATTGCGACTAATATTAAATATTTCTTTATTACAAATTTGAATCGATTCGCAATATTACTTTTAAAAAGTTACCAAAAATCTTGAATATACCTAAAATTGTGGCTAGATTTCATTTCACATAAACAATTAGATTTTATTTTCCTATTTAAATGTATTATAATTATACGCAAGATAAGTAGTAATGGATATTTAAGCAATTTCTTGTAAATTTACTTTTGAAAATGAAGAGTAGTTTGATAATAAGGTCCAATTTTTTATCATGCAACATAATATTTTAATTAAAAACGCTATCTAGATTATATTGTATTTATTAAATACATATTATTGTATTATTTATTATATTTTTTGCCAAGCTCTTGACATTACTCCTTCACTTACCTACAGTATACAGAAAAAGCGGTAGTCATTATACAATTTTTTATAACTTTATATCCGTTCGATATTAAATTTTTTCCTTGTCAGTATCTATCTCTCTTTCAATTTTAATCGGCTCAGTTTCAAACTCTCAGCTCCATTTCCGCAATTTGGATAAAGTTTTTCTCATTTTTCCATATTATTCTGTCTCACTGAGTCACTTCTTCTAAAATGTTTTTCACACACGCACTTATACACACACATTAGCACTTACACGCGCATGCAAATGAGCACACGTACACAAAAACACACATTTAAAAAAAATATTAGAAAATACCAAATAAGACATATTTACGTTTTATACTAATTAAAATCGAACTTGAAAAAAAATACTTCAGGTTGATATCATAATTAAGCCAGAAGATACGTCAAACCTTGTAAAAATGTTGAAGTTTTAAGTACTCTTAAAGATATAAAAGTTGACTCCATAGCTGTCGTTTTTTCCATAGATCATATCTTTGGTTAAAACTCGTTAAACTTTTCAACTTTTATTAATTTTTTTTAAAACTGTATGAGAAGGGCATTAATTAGAAACTTCGTAAGACGTTTAGCATAGCGAGTCTTTAAGTAATTACATTATATTCATTCTGACTTAGTTTTTCACAAAAAAAGTAACAATGTATTTTATATACACAAACATCGAATGTGAGGATCCTACTATAAATTCCAAAATCAATCTGAAAAAGTCACTTGAATACACAAACATCGAATGTAAGGATCCTACTACAAATTCCAAAATCAATCTGTTAAAGTCACTTGAATACACGCAAAAGAGATCGCCAATGGTACCCTTAAATCTTTTCAAGAATCTGAATTGATGGCGAGAATTGACATACAAACTTTATACCTCATTTATCAATGCTGAATTTCTGAACAAATAAATCGAATTGAAGCTGACTATTCAATTCTTTCAATTATTGCCAACCGTTGAAACTGATTACCTGTCTGTTTTGAGCATCAATAAAAATTGTTATCAGAAATTTCTTATCGTTTTAACTAAAATTGGAATAAGTTAATGTCCATGTAATATTAGGTAATTAGTTAGAAGTAACTCATTATAAACTTTCTTATAATTTGTTTTGTGTATTTTTAAAGCGTATACACTTGACGTGTTTAGACGCCGATATATATATATATATATATATATATATATATATATATATATATATATATATATATATATATATATATATATATATATATATATATATATATATATATATATATATATATATATATATATATACCTGTGACTCAGCTATGATGAATGAAAGTTAACTTGCTTGCCATCAATATGACTGCTTTAGAAGGGTCTTTACCCATAGATGAAATCAATGTCTATCGGTAGGGTGATGAATCCTATGTTAGATACTGACGTAGAAATAATACCAGACGTCAAGTTTTTTAAATAATTACCATATTTATTTTTAAAAAATGTTGTGCACATGATCCTTAAAAAAATTAAAAATAACACAGATTACTCTTTATTTTATATTCATTACTGTCAGTTTCTTTTAATATAGACCAGCAGTTATCAACTAACATATTTTTATTCCAAAAACCTATGTTCAAAAATCTTCAAATCTTGATGAAAACGTTCACCATGTTCATTACTTACGCTTTCCAGATTTTCAGGAAAAAAATCCAGGTGCGAATGTAAAAAATTAATTTTTAAAGACATGTTGACCTCCATTCTTTGGTAATTCCTCAACAAATTTGAAACTATTTCTTTATAATCCTCCGATTTATTGTTAGCCAAGAAATTTTTCACTACTGCTTTAAATTAATACCAAGTATCTTGTTTAGTTAGTATCTTGTTTGTTTGTTGTCATCAAAATTTTCATCCTTCAATATATTTCTTTATGTATGAGTGATTCATTGACTTAAACAGACCTTCGTGGCAGTATTCATACCCATCCTTTGATTTAAAATACTCAGTAAATTGATCACTTCTCTAGCAGTAAAAACCCACTCGGGTGGCAGAGCTGAAATCTGACACCCGAATGGGTTTTGGATCTGAAATCGTAAATCGGGCAAATCAGGTTCACTTTTTGGAAACTGCAACTCTCTTAAAAGTCATTTATTGTGGTTCACTATCTTTAGATTCACATTCATGAAAGTCATTCAAATTAGTGACCTGGCTCGACATAGGTTAATCTAATTCAGTCTCTATGAGCTCTTCGTAATTTTCTGTACTTGAACAGCTGGGCAATGCCGGATAAGGGACTCTTTAAAAATGTAACACAGGTTTTGTGACTGACGAAACATCATGGTATTGTATACGATTTTTGTATTTGCTGTTAAAAGCTGAAATATTTGTAAGGCAGACGTAACAATCAGTGGCGTGATTTGTTGGTTCTGTTAATAAGATTGGGACGCCAAATTGCAAATGTTTATTTTTTCCTGCAGCTCAATTCAACAAAATACTCCTACAATTTTAACATACGACTCCAGGAACCCACCTTTTATAAATATTTGCTACCGAGAATTGAAAATATTTCAAATAGGCTCGTTTTACGGCATCAGTGATTGATCTCTTCTTATTTGACATGATAAATTTTCCACAAACAGCAAAATTTATTTGGGCTTAATTTTCACTGTTTCGAAGATATTTAACAAATTTACGGAACAAATTCAAATATTTTAAAACTAGCTTAATACAATTACAGCAAATGATAACACAGACACGACTTATAAGATAGCTTAAAAAATTATATAACTTATAGTGGGTATATTTTAAAAACTTACGTATTAAAAATATGAGACATATATTTTAGTAGTAAGAGGGTAGGATAATTCATATCGAATGTGTTTCCTACATTCGATATGAATTATCTTTGGGTAAAAGATTTTTTTTCGACCAAGACTTAGCAGTTGACTTGGATCATTAACAGCGTTGGGAATATTGAATGAATATTTTGCATCATAGTTTTCCAAAGCGAGGGCAAGTCGTGTACACCCGTCGCTAATACGAAAATCTCGTTTTATCTGTTTTTCCTCCAGGGATTTCCACCCTTTTCTTACTTCTACCCAATATGGCCGCGTTACATTTTTTTTTAGTTTTTCTCTACAATTTTTATAAAATGTTGTTTCTTTAATTTTGTTATGAAATTTCAATTTACTTTAATTGTAATCACATCATACATTTGGCAAGCGTGTATTAACTTATATTGTAGATCTAACGGTATTTCAGGGTTTTTATATTAAAAATGCAATTTGATGAAACTAAAAAAAATTATTATCATAAAAATATTTTATAACGGGCTTCAAAGTTCAAAGAATCAAAATTTCATAAATAAAATTGGATCCGAATATTTTAGACTTTACTGCATATAAATTTAATTTGAGATTCAAATAATTGAATAAGTTTTCACAATCTCCTGCAGTATTTTGACATCCTAATATATTAATATGATAAATTCTAAATTAAATACCTTGATCAAAATACGTATATATACTCTCAACTATATATAAAATCTACTATATATAATATCTCAACTATAACTATATATAATATCTCTAATATCTAACTATATATAATATCTCAACTATATATAATATCTCAACTATATATAATATCTCAACTATATATATATATATATATATATATATATATACTCTCAATCATATATAAAATCTCAACTATATACTTGATAAAATCTCAACTATATACCTGATAAAATCTCAACTATAAAATCTAACTATATACTTGATAAAATCTCAACCATGGACAAATGTATATATTGCATGCGTATAGATGATTATTTATCAATTCAATAACAAAATTTTGACATAGTCAATCACATAAAAGTTCTTTTCATAATCCAAATTTATTTTACGGAAAATATCGTTCTCTTAGAGTAGAGCGAGACATTGTTGGTCTAGAATGTATTATTGTGGTAATTAGATATATCTTTAAAACGCGAAATTAGAAGAAAATGTTATAATAATGTTTCTTATTTGCCGAAATAATCTCATTTAATTACTACATAGTTGTTATATTGATTTAGTTTAAAATAAAAGCAAATAAATCTAAACCATAAAAGTTTTGTAATTATCAGTAATCATGAACTGAAATACTAAAATTTTAGACAAAAACATTTATTGAGTACGAATGGGCAGTGTTAATTTTTTGCTACGATTAGTATAATATAGTTGTTGGTTCAAATATTGCTTTAAATTATTTATGATTTGAGTGCGAATTTTCTTAAAATGTTAATAAAGAATTATTTAAATATTAAAGATTATCTAAAGTGATTTAAATAAATTTTGTTTATTATCAATAAATCTGAAATCATCTCGTTAACTTCTTAGTATGATTTAATTATTATTTATTGCATTAATTTTTATAATAAACAAAATAAAAAAAATATGTAAAATAAATAATTTACAAAAAGAATTGATGAAAAAATAGTTTAAATCATTGTGACAAATATTCGTAAATTTTCAATATACTTTCCATTTTTAAATCGAGATCTGCTCTATGGTATACAGTAAAACACATTGATCTTTAGTTTGATAAGATGAATCATATTGTGTGTTAAATATTGTCAAATACTGTCCGTCATAATCGTATCTCTCAATATTCCGAAGTCGTGGCGCGTTTGTTACGTCAGCAAAATTGGATCTTGGAGAGTGGATCAGGGAAATTAAGTAAAAAGAAAGTACCTCTTTAATTTAGTGTTGCGTTTATTTTTGTAGATTTCGTGAAAGAAACATCGGTTATGGGCATTTTTCATTTCTAAACTGATTAAAGTATTTATTGAAAGTAAAAACTTAATATCTCTGGGTGTTTTCTGATTTCTGTATATATATATATATGTATATATTTACATATATGTTTAATATTTTTTTGATTTTTACTAACATAAAGACAATATATGTCATTGTATATAGAAAGGTATCGACACACTTTTCCACCCTGATTCTTTCTTGGATGACGAATTCTAGCATATTTTTCGGTGTTCAAGGTTTTCGAAAATGTTTGATATTATCGATGTAAAAGATTTGTTCAAGACCGAAATAAATACAATTCCGTTTTCACTGATCAGATCTTCCTATTCATATTAAAAACGTAAAAATATACGTATCCACATTAAAACTGTAATTTTATTTCTTACTTAATCTGATTTCTGCAGCAGTTTTCAAGTTAGCTAACTACGTCCATAACTAATTACAATACGATTTGTACACAATTAAATTTCTCGATAATATGTCTAAGAAACATGTTACTTTATACAACAAGGAAAAAAACAATTTTGCCTGGCAGAATCAACTCCTTGGATATTTTACACCATCAACCATTATAATTTTAGCAGCCCCAGTCATACCATAATCCGCGTTCATCTTCTTCAGGGATACAAAAATTATTAGGATGAAATTATCTAATACGTAGAATTCCGATAATACCATACTTTACATCGGCCTACTTCGGGACATCCATTAGCTCATTAAGATGAAATTAACCAAAATTCACCATCTTTCACTCTATCTGATACAATTCAGTCTGTTGTCAATTACAGAACTATCTGAGATAGTTCTGTAATTGAAAATTTTTTTAATGCATCTTCTTTCTATCTTTTTATTTCTAATAGTAAATAAATAATTATTATATTACTTACAGTCTCGGTTATTTAATTTCATTCACTCCGCAATCAAACAGTAGATCACGCTATAAAATCCCCCTCATACATCAACGTACAAACACGCACCGACGCGCGCGTTTTTGTATTCGAGTGTCATTATATGTCAATAATATAGTAATTAAATATTAACAACGACAAAAATTATACAATATTTCACATTAGAATAATTCCGTCGAAGCAATGTTTTCTTAAGTGTTTTCTGAATTGTCGAAGCAATGTGTGTAACAATAATTAATTTCATATCGCGATTGTAATTGTTTTTAAATTCGACATACTCACCCTCTTCGCGTCAAATAATCAAAGTCAACGCAATCAAGCGTGTTTTCATTTCCACAAACAAACAAGTACGACCTCTGCAGAATATTGAGGGCAAATGGATGGAAAAATGAACGCATCTGTGTCTATGACTGATGACAGTATCCAGTGACTCGGGTGGGCCAACGGTTATCTACTTCCTCGCGTCTTTCGTTTCAAGTTTTACTGGAATTTCATATGTTGTCTCACACTTCCATTACGAACGCGTTTAAGATTTGTAGTAGGCTTTGATTTTATACTGTCGAGTAACCACAAGTGTGATATTCTGAAGTACTCTTTTATTACGCTTATCAACTTAATCGATTTTTAAATGAATTATTAAAATTTCCTCTATTAAAAATGCTCCAAAATTATTTTTCTAGTCTTCTTGGTGCGTATTGCAAACTGATCAAATTTAGATTCCTTAATTCTCAAGGTAATTCAGGTATAGGTAAATGTATTATTGTCTTATTGTCGCATATTGTGTGTAAGTTTGATTAGTATTAAGTCACTATAAAGATGGAGTTGATTTTATGTGTACCGAATAGTGAAAACCTTGAGTACCTTTTAACAGCGAACAATATAATTGTCAAAATATTAGAGATTTGAGAAGGAGGCCAAGGAATATATTGAAAAAAGTTTCATCAGATGTACAGTGGTAACGCTGGCATAATGATATTTTTAACGACCCTCGTTACATTCAGCCCTCGGAACATTTCAAGCATACATATTGGCTGAACTGTGAATTGAAAAAAAATATATAAGTGGTTGTTCTGTACGTTAACTAATTGTTGCAGCATTGCTTCGGCTTTATATGAGAATTAATGACACAGATTTTCCTGACCCTTGAGGAAAAAAGGTCAGAGACTCGATTTTATTTGAGTAACAGTTTACTTTCTTAAATAGTTTGTTTGATGCTCTAGTGTCTAATATAAGATTTTTCAGTAGTAAATTTCTTTTAACTTGGAAATTTTCAATATTTTGAAACAAGTTTCGATTGAGCACCTTAAATAATTTTCGTACGTTGAACTTTAAATAGTTTAGTTGAATCTATGAAATTCTGAGTTCAGTCGATTCATTTCTTATAAGTTTATATAATTAATTAAAAAATTAGAATTTGAATGATTTAGAAAACATCCCCATTTAAGATTACCAACAATTATTTAATGATTGGTACTCATCGTACTCATTTTCCTTTTGCCGCACAATTGCTTTATTGTGAATGTTTTTCCAACAATTCCCTATTATAAAAACATTACGAATATTACTACTAAATAAGGTTTAGCCTATTATAGATTTAAAATAGTGAAATAAATGTTCAGATGCTAAAAGAAAAAGCGGTGAAATCTTCATTTTATTTTAGTTGATAGATATTGTTTTCATTGTAAATTAAATATAATTTAAATTACTTTTCAATATGATATATTTATAAATAAATTGCCTTAAATATTTCATATTTTACTTTTTGCACTTAACGTCAATTTCACCAGGGCTCAAAGCCATGGCTTTATTAATTATATTTGGATCGCATGTCATTTTGTTCAAAGATTTGATGATGGGATTAATTTGTTGAAAAAAATTTTCACTACTTAAACGTCACATCAATTTCCGTAATTAAAATTGAATACAATTAAAAGTAAAAAATACTTGGAATTTATCTAACTTTAATTACTTTGCTTTCAAGGTAATTTGTTTGTTACAAAAGCAAATTAATATATAAATGCATCAATATTTTATATTTGCTTTACTGAGTATTAAGTCGCTGTCATCAGGGATGAAAGCCTTGACTTTTATTAACTCGAATTCGATCTCTTTTTAATTTTTTTCAAACCTTTAATGATAATATTAATTTATTTACATATATATATATATATATATATATATATATATAGGAGAAATATATTATGGAATAGAATGGGGAATATTTTTACATGGAAATGTTTGTATGGGAAGAGAGGGGCTCAGTAAAGTATTGGATTTTTCTTAATTTAATATACAGAATGGGATATTGTATGAAAAGACTAATAATAAGGGCCTCATATATATTTTTTCATAATTTTAGTTAGTATGTTCATGAAATGTGTACTGAAAATGAAGCGAAAAGTGTCCTCTACCTTTTTTCTGAAAAAAGTCAACCTAAAATTACTAAAATATAAAGCCTTTAGAAGTCAATACAAACGTTCTTTAAAAACAATAAAGAATCGACTACCATCTCACTTTATAAATACACACAATGTCTCAACGCGTGTAAAAGATTTAGTAGGCAATATAAGTATTGTGTATTATTTTAATTTAATTTGGTTGGGTAATATTTTAATAGAAATGCTATTTACAGTTAAATGCATGTAAGTGTCTTAATAAGTACAAAACATGTCAAGTTATATGTGTGTCATAGTGCCAATTTTCCCTTTCTTGGCCGGATTTTTCATCATACATTTTTAAATAACCCGCATTTTCGTAATATTTTACAAAAATTGAAAAATTTTGGCACATTCATCTAATCTATTATAACATTGTCATGGCTTACGCAAAGTTAGTTTATATGGACGTTCGATGAAATAGCGTGAAAACAATCAATCGTCGTAACAAGTAAAATAAGTAAATGTATATGTTTATATATATTTATATATATATATATTTATGTGTATATATATATACACACACATATATATATATATATATATATATATATATATATATATTTATGTGTATATATATATACACATATATATATATATATATATATATATATATATATATATATATATGGTTGTGTACAGATTATTAGAGATAAAGAAATAAATAGAAAAAATTGCGTTTCTTACAATAGTTTACAAATATATTTTTAAATGGTTATATTAAAAAGGAATCGCACGTAACGACATTCAGCAGACTGGTGATAAAATTGTATATTTTTCTAGAGTACCACACGAGATCCAAAACCAACTTTATTACACAAAGCACCAACTCTGCTGACAGGCAACGTTGACTCAAAAACTTTCATTTATTACGGTATTATCTTCACCACTGTAAACGCGCCCAAGCCTGTTAACAATAGAACTTTACCGCAGCGCACGATAAAAGACACTTGAAACATTTTCCTCGCGTTTTCATTTCATTAAACGTTCGCAAATTTACTTAGGTTGAGAAACCCGTTTTGTAGCTTGTTAAAATCTGACTCTGGTTTATCGTTCGGACCCGCGAACTAAATCATTTACCTCACGACAGGACCGTGATAACTGTAACTGGCGACGGAAACAGAGATGGAAATATATAATTTTAAAGCTTCCACTCGACTTCGCCGGAAGGACGGCCGAAGATTTTAAGTAGTATTTAGAGCTCGTTGAAAATTAGATAAAGGCGCTTGTTACAAATTTCGAGCTCTTCATATTATTAACTACGTACCTATCTTGCTGAAAGTAGGAACAGTTGTTCTTACAACTTTTTAGTCATAATGAGTGAGATGGAATTTGAAAGATAGGGCCCCGGATGTCCTCCGACATTATTGGTCGAATAAGGGAGAAACAACTCCTGGTGAGTTTAGTCGTTAATAAAAGTTTTATCACGGTATAAGTTCTTGCAGAAATTTCTTCTGTATTGAACTCGGTGTATTTAATTATTTACTTTTAGGTTTATATTATGCTTGATACATGTGAAAGGTTTGTCATGGGTCAACATGTTACTTGCTTCTCAAATGGTGTTGTTTTGTGTTAGCAGTTGGTCCTTGAAAAGTAATTAATATTATATGTTTTGTTAAATTTCAGTTCTCCCTGAATTGGCACATTTAAAATAGTTGTTGCGTTGTCTGCAAAAATCACTGCATATTTTAATATATTACTCAATATGAAGTTCTAACTTTTTTTAAAATATAAAAAATATTTACTGTGTAATTTTGATGAAAATCACTTTCCCAAAATTATGCAATTTACGTTACAGGAATGTAATAATTTCACCGCACTTAACATTTTTTTAAAAATCGTAAGAAATAATTTGTTTCAAATCTAAATTAATATAAAATTATATTATATTAATATTAATAAAATAATTTTCAATAAAACATTTGCAATTTGGATTTAACTTTTGCGCGACAATTACCTTAAATCATTTTTGTTTCTTCTTTATCTTTTTTCCATTTCATAGATGTTCATTTTATCAATCAACCCATCATTAATTAATTTAATTTCACTTGAACACAATAAATCCTTTTGTATTTTTGTTTTCCAAAAGAACTTCGGACAACTAAAGACGGGCTTTTTTCATTGTTCATCATATTATATATTTTTCCACATTAATTTAAAAGGTAAACTTTCACGGCTTATTTAAAGGGTAAACTAATTTATTTACTTACAATAAACTTTTATTTTCGTGAAAAGTAAATAATTCTATAAACGAAATTCACTTTCCGGTCATTTTTATCGGATTTGCTTTCCAGGTCAAAGATATTGATAATTAAATGCGATATTAAACGTTTTACAAATAAGTAAGGAAATTAAGACAAGAAAATTAGTTGTGTATGTACATACACAGTAAACAGCGCACAGTTAATTTTCACACAGTAAACAGCGCACAGTTAATTTTCACAGATATTATTCCCCTTCCCCTTCCCCTCCCCTTCCCCTTCCCCTTCCCCTTCCCCTTCCCCTTCCCCTTCCCCTTCCCCTTCCCCTTCCCCTTCCCCTTCCCCTTCCCCTTCCCCTTCCCCTTCCCCTTCCCCTTCCCCTTCCCCTTCCCCTTCCCCTTCCCCTTCCCCTTCCCCTTCCCCTTCCCCTTCCCCTTCCCCTTCCCCTTCCCCTTCCCCTTCCCCTTCCCCTTCCCCTTCCCCTTCCCCTTCCCCTTCCCCTTCCCCTTCCCCTTCCCCTTCCCCTTCCCCTTCCCCTTCCCCTTCCCCTTCCCCTTCCCCTTCCCCTTCCCCTTCCCCTTCCCCTTCCCCTTCCCCTTCCCCTTCCCCTTCCCCTTCCCCTTCCCCTTCCCCTTCCCCTTCCCCTTCCCCTTCCCCTTCCCCTTCCCCTTCCCCTTCCCCTTCCCCTTCCCCTTCCCCTTCCCCTTCCCCTTCCCCTTCCCCTACCCCTTCCCCTTCCCCTTCCCCTTCCCCTTCCCCTTCCCCTTCCATCTTTTGAATTTCGATAACATGGTTGGCTTTAGAACGTTAGTGTTATCAACCATGATCATATTGCACATGGCTTGCAAAATTAGAAATCACTTCGGAACCTTTGTTGTCATTTATGTTACATTTAAGTTTAACTTATGTTACGTTTAACTAGGCCCTATGTATTACGTTTTACTTAAGTCATCCCAGACAGTGGGTCGCACGGCAGTTATAAATTAAATAAACCGTTTATTACCTTAATTAAATTTAACCCAAAAATAAAATATTGATTTCCTATCTAAGAAATGTGGTTGGATATACATGTTAAAATTGTTTATTTATTTAATATTTATTTTTATTAATTTGCAGTAAATTGTATATCATTTTCTATAAAAGCATTGTGCACGTGGAAATAACTTTCATTGACAAACGACGTTTCGTCAATATACAAGAAGTTTCCGTTCGGTGGTAATTGTATTGAATATTTTCGAATTCTACGTGCCACTTTACATATGCTTACCTGGGGTCGTTGGTAAAACGATATGTAAAACCGAAACGATGCGATAAACTCACTTGAGTAGAATCACTATTCGAAGTCGGAAGCTTTGTTAACTTTCATAAGGAAGTACAAAGCAGGTTTGAAAAGCAAAGTGGATGTCTACATATCGTAGTATATATAAATATATATACAAACATACATATTTATATATATATATATATATAAACACAAGTGACAATTTGGAAAAAATTCCATCATTCCATTTAAGAATAAATGATCAATCAATAAGGACAAAACAATTATTTTAATTTCAAAACACTTATTTTCTCATTTATCTATAAATAGTTCTTTTTTCTCCATTTATTAATACCATAACATGAAGTATTATTTTCACTTGAAAACTTTATGCATACTGTTTTCTCTCAGGGAATACCTGGCTTGTTTCTTGACGAAAGACCACTTTGTAATTAATTATACTTATAAAAACGATTACCATCCACTCACTGGCAGATTGACTTATCACCGCATCTACTCCTTCCAAGTTCTAGATAAGTTTAGAAGATATGTTAACGCAACGTATGTTTTAATAAGAATTGTTATAAGTGAGAATATACAATAGACGAGTATTTTTATAAATAGTTTAAAAAGGAAATAATTGAAATTGTTTTTTTTTTAGTTTTTTAGTCCCGCACTTAAAAAGTGCAACCGAACATTCTTCGGCATCAGCATCTGTCAGAGGCTTCCAGTTCTTGAACGAAATAATTTAGGATCTAAATTTTATGGATATTATGTAAATCTATATAATTAATTCTAAATGATAGACGACTAAAATATTTCCTATGAAATGTGTATGTAGTAGATATAAATTGATTTATGTAGTAGGCATATCTTCAAAAAGAATTTTTTGGATATGAATACAAATCTACTTTTAAATTTTGTTAGAAAGATTATTTTAACCTTTAAAAAGAATTCTTAGACCAGAGTAAAAATTTAAATCGAGCACTCAACTTTCCCAGTGGTTTATAAATCTATTAAAATACGTACATGTAACAGTTTGACTTATTTGCCTAAGCTTATTTGTTTTAAAACAATAAAGTAGTTTAGATGATTACGGAAAGTTATGAAAAGGTTCGCTAAATTTTTAAGTCTATTAAATATACACTAGGAAGTATACTTGAATGGTGAAAAATAATATTAACAATTGTAAACAGTTTAACAGACATATTATATACCCTCAAGTATATATCTAAGTGCGTACGGAACCACCAAAGTGCGAGTAATACTCGTACTTTACAGGTTTCATTGTATTTATCAGTCTATATACGTGTTTGAGTATGCCCAAGTGTTACCTTTTGGAGTCAGAAGGAATAATCCAATTTAGCTAAATGAGACTTGGTTAGAATTATTTAAGGCTTCGGTAGATGACATCACATGGGTAGATGACGTCACGTATAGTGGTAAATGAGAATCGCCATTATTTCCAATGGGTAAAATATAAATTTATATTTATTATGGTTGGCTATAAGAGATTGCTCTCGTATCAATAAATCCTCCATATGTATCAACTAGATACCTTAAAGTAGATAAATAAATAAAATATAAATTCGAAAGTGTCTAAAAAGACCTATTGTAGTGAAATTTGCCATTGACCGATTAGCAGTAAAGCATTAAATATTACAGATGTTTTATTATAAAAGTAAATTTATAACAAGTGGAGAGTGGGCTGCTAAAAACAAAACAAATTTGTATGTTGTTCTATAATATAAATATGTAATGTGACATATATTTTCACGTCACGCTCCACCTAAATGGAATGGACAAGGTAAATGAAATGTTTGATTAGGCATCGCTAACGACGCAGAGTGCCCTTATCCCATAATTACTTCGCTTTCGTGTAATACGATAAGAAGGTTACCATTTTCTATATGAAAACAATAATTTAATTTATGGATGACTATAGTGAGCTATATTTAATATAAAGAATAATTTATTAAGACCATATCACATATAAAACAAAGGTTATGTTTTTTATACGGATGACGATTCTCTTTATTTTCCTAATTTGATGACACTTCTTAAAACTCATTTGTTTCACAACAAACGCAGACTTGCCTACTTCTTGATGTAATCAAGTCATTTGAAAAATTTATAATACTAGTAAATTTTTCAAATGACTTGATTAGATTATGAACACAAAATAAAAAAAAAATTACTGCGTTTTCCTTAAAAGCACAAAGAATATAATAAATGAAAAATTTTGTACGGCTTTCATGATGTATAAAATCACTTTTAGAGTAAGGGAAAAACACCCACGTGATTTATATTAATATAATTCAGAACCAATCAGGATATATATATATATATATATATATATATATATATATATATATATATATATATATATAAATATACACATATATAAGAACCTAATGATTTTATTTATTTATTTGTTGCAATGAGCATACTCTATATTGGTCTGTAAATAGCATTATGTTTTGAAACGTATTAGCCAAAATTGAATGAATATGTTTCAAATAAACAGCGGCCCTCTCCGGATTCGGATGGATAGGCAAATTTTTAATGCATTGCCTGTCCTCTGTCATTTTACGTAAATTATACTCCTGTGCAGTGTCGGATTTTATTCTAGAACTTGATATGTCCATGTATCTCCGACGACATACGCAGCGCGTGCTATTGTACGTACCTC
This sequence comes from Druceiella hillmani, assembly GCA_039881145.1. NCBI lineage: Eukaryota > Metazoa > Arthropoda > Insecta > Lepidoptera > Hepialidae > Druceiella > Druceiella hillmani. The sequence continues at coordinate 8,348,430 of JAYKKI010000042.1, forward strand.
TCCGACCAATGTTTTTTTCCGACTTTATGGATCTTCAACATTACAAGTCGTAATTTTCGTATAATATCCAAAAATTGTAATTATTATAAAATTAATTAAATACTGAGGACATTGCGTACATGCAGACTGATACGCGGCTTGTTACTTTATTCTATGATATGTAATGATTGATAAGTATACTTTTGCTTATATAAGTATGCTCTGCACGAGTAAACACTACGCATATGTATAGACTTACGTACAGTTTTCATTCAATATAAAGAAGGAAACGTAATTTTTCTTATTTCTAGCTGTGCCGATGTGACTTCCTTCGCGTGGAATTCAGTATGAGAAAAGTTATTAGGAATTTTGTTGTATTTTTTTCCTTCTTATAACTCTATGAGCACAAAATTTACTAAAACCCTTATGTATGGTTTTGGGAATATCATATCTTAGTGTATTTATGAGCATAGAATTTACTAAAGATTATAATAGATGGCGGTAGTAATACAAATATCGTAACAAATAACCAAGTCATTGTGTTTTGTATGTCTGTAATATCAAAGTAAATAGTATTCTATGAGATAAATAGTATTCTAGGTTGCTGGAGGGAAGTGAGCTGTTACCATATCGAGTTTAATCAAAATCCGTGTTTCGCGTGTTTGGAGGTGTTTCACGATGTAACGATGTACGATGTAACATAATAAGCCACGATAATCGTAGACGTGACAGGGTCTTCGAAAAAGTCATATAAAACTAGAAAATAGCGAAATATATGTCATTTTATAAGTGTTCCAATTTTATAGGCCAGCGTATTACAAAGAGATCGACATCTTAATTATTATTGTTATTATATTATAACAAATATAAATTAAATCTAAAAAACTAAAACTGTCCAAATTTCATTAAAATTTGGGCGGAATCAAAGTTTTAACAAAAAAAATTAAACTTTTCTTTCACGAAAGAAGTTTTGAAACATTTCTCCGATAAATTCGTAATTTTAAACAGCGCTTGTAATATTATACTACTACCTACTTGCCTGTGGTACTTGCTATATCTACTACAACATTCAGTATATAATTTTTAACAGCGCTTGTATTCTTTTTCAATTCCTGAATACAAAATAAGACATATTTGCAGAGGATAAACAAATATTAAAAACTAAAAGTGTAGAGAACTGTTATACCCAAGGAAGCTGAAATAAAGCATAATAAGGAAAATCTGGTTCAATTCTTTATAAAAGGGATGGGCAACGGAGCAGATTCAAATTATTTTGATTGAGAGATTCAAGAAAACTAAAAATAATACTACTCAATCATCAGAATCTTGCTTATAATAGCATTTAACAAATCAAAATTCAGGCATTTATCAATCTTCTGTCTCCTACATTCTACAGTACCCCAAATAAATAAGCACCAGAATAAACTTAATTATAAAAAATTTCAGGTTAGGTTGACTTCATAAAGATTTTAAATCATGATGAATTTACCCTCGAACTTCACCCTAAAAATTTTCAAATATTTTAACAGTTGTTATATTTTATAATAGGAAGTTTTATAAATATTCCTCTGTATGCATTCCATTTCATCTTTTAATGGAATTGTTATGTTTTAAGCACTGTGACTTACACTTGAAAATTTCACAAGATCTGAATATCATGTTTCACTATTCAAATTTTACCAAACTTTGAACCTTGGGTATATTTCAATCCTTGAATTTATAAGAAATACCATCTTAGTGGCTGCTTACATTATGGGAATATAAGGATTGTTCCCTGAAAATTGATACAACGTTTTAAAATATTACTCCAATGCAAAATTTTTCACCACAATTTTAGTACCTCATGGGTTGGTTTCCGAAAAAATTGTAAAACCTGCGTTAAATTATTTTCTTTAAAATTACTTTTACCAGGTATAGTGTTGTAGGTATAGTGGAAGCTTTATTTTTCTCGTTCGTGGATTAACATTTTTCTATTTTAATTTTAACCGCCTATTTAATTTTGAAATTCATTGTTTTAAAAATTCCTCCATACCTATTCATATGATAAAAGTTTCTTTTAATTTTCATATTTTAAAGCCAATGGTTGAGGCTGGGCGTTGTATGTCAGTCAGTCGCTTTCTCCTTTTGTGCACATAGATTTTTATTTATATTTATTTTCCAAAAGCTTGAACCAGATATATGCCATTGAAAAAACATTATTTAGAAAAACTAGAGATATTGAAAATATTTGGCGTTAATTTTGTAGAAATTCATTATTCACAATTAAATGAAAGTTAGTTTAAAATATTTAATTTTTCTCTTTCTACTGCTTTGATTGGCAGAACGAATAAAATGCAACGTAAGTAGTAAAAATTGCATTTAAACTATTTTAGTACCGCATTAAAACAAGAGGTTTGGAGAAAATTGCATTTAGTAACGTTTTAAATTTCCTATTTGGTGAAAAAGAGAGAAAAAAGTCAATTAGTTTTCACTTTGACAACACTTGATTTCAATTTTTCACTACTATTATAACATTTATTCAACAATAACTTTGCAAACAAAATTGAAACATTTTGTTTCTATCTCGGGTACACTTTCGGATTATAAATAAAAAGTAGGTACAGTCAAGAAATACGAATAGCCTGCAATTCACGATATTTAAATCAATGTAATTTTTAATTAGTTTTTTTGGATATTTGATTTAAATTTTGAGTGGTATGATTCGAGTGAGGACTAGATTTACGCGCTCAAAAACTTATGGTATTTTTATTTCAGCTAAGTACTAATAAAGAAAAAATTCTTAGTAAATTGTGTACTCTTTTCAGATATTATTACCTCTTGAAAGTGCTCACAGATTCTAATGTAATTTCCCTTCCTAAAAGGTGAATGAATTTACTAAAAGTCTTTTGTAAAAGATTACTAAACTTTTCACAAAAATTTTCAGATTTCGGAAGTATCTTTCAATATTATGAATACTCAAAAAGATTTGTTAGTAATATTGATAATCTAAAGTAATATTAAAATTTGTATATTTAATAAATTTAAATAACTGTATCCTTTTTTGATTGAAGAATTGTTTTTCATTTCGAAGTGCAAAATAAAACGTGTCATCACTGTGGTGTATTGGATTGATCACAAGGCATGCGGCCTTTAACTACAGGGTGCACCGCGGGGATCCGGGTTCGATTCCCGGCTGCACGTAGAGCAGCGCTGGACCGGTATTCTGGTTGGCTGTAAGAGATTGCTCTTTTCGCAATAAATCCACCATATGTATCAATTAGATACATTAAAGTACAAAAATAGATAAAAAAAATAAAATTAAACACAAATTTATTAATAAGTTAATGTAGCCATTGAACTGCAATACTGCTAAACAACTTTCGTATATATAGGTGTAATTAATGTTCACTATCATATATGCATTTAGAGAAAAGAATGTTTGAATCAAGAATTATTGTAAAATAATTTCCGCGGCCATATTTTCCGCATTCAAGATCAATATAATCGTACGTCAAGTTATTAAATGAAACAATTTTAAAATTTAGTGAAGTCATATCTACTATTAAAGGAAATTTTTCACCAAGCTCTAATAAACAGGAGAGATGAAAAAAAATATGTTATCCAAATTATCCGACTTTGCCTTGCGACTACTACAACCTAAATAAAACTAATAATTAGCCACGTGGATTGGTTGACCGAGTTGGTGGCCACATGCGGCCACCTAATATAAAGGTTATTTACGAGCGAGTGAGTAATTCGTGCCTCTGGAACGAGAGGTCTGTGCCCGATAAAACTTTTGATATATCACGTTATTAAGCAAACCAGTAAAGTTTGTGTTACCGTAAAATTTTAGGACATAATCTGGGAGGTTGGTTTTGTCAAATGAGCAGGTGCCGGATATTTCGAGGCTTGTGGGCGTATTATTTTTGCAACTTGATGCGGAGAGGTTAACAACGGTTTTGGGTGAGCCTCCGTAGTTTTGTATTAAGTTATAGCTTTAAGTATTGCTTGGGAAAAACCGAATGTACAGATACAACTTTATTCTATCGATTTTTCAATATGCTTAAAAATTTATGGACGGTCTAATATGTAATGCACTTTTAGCTCCATTGGAAACTCAAATTATTTGTATTTTGCTTCAAATTATTTTTGAATTGCCGATGACCCGGTGATATCAAAATTTGTTTGTATTTTTCAAATAAGCATAATGTGATACAATATAAGTTAAATGAAAAACTACGAGAAAATTATAATTTGTAAAAAATCACGTGGCATAAATGTTATTCTCTAATGATAAGATTAAATATATATAATTATCATCGATAAATATTGTAACATGTCTTTAAATAACAAAAGGTTAGAAAAATGTATGCAAAAATAATGCCAAAAGTTTAAAAAACATTATGACTACTAAATGAGATCTGTGGTATGCTAAAAATATGGAGATTCCTCTTTTTTAAAATTTTCTTAATCATTGCTGCATTAAAAAAAACTTATACTCTCTTTTAAGTTTTTTAGTCCTTTTAGAGTTTTGTAGTGAAACAATAAACGTGTATAAATTCCTTCTTTTCGTCTGGCCGTTTATCCGCAATGAACTCAAATTTTCCACAGTTTTAGCCCTAAAAAGTCTCGTGTATCAACTGTAAATAAACGTCTCAAATAAAGATTTCAAATATTGGGCAGCAAAATATTAAACAAATATTTTAATCTACCTCCATATATATCCAAGTATATGTGGAGGTCAATTTCTTTTTGTTCCAATAAGCTTTTTTTAACTCACTTTAATTGTTGGTCGGCGTATAGCAGTTTCTTTAATGAAAATAATTTTGAAATAAGTAACAAGCTCCAAGAGTTTTGGAACAGTTCGAGGAGGTGACTGGAGAGGTAAGATTCCAGGAAATATTGAAAGCAATGGAGGCCAGCATTTACAAAGATATGTTCGCCTTTCTTGAATATGGGATAGGTCAATTTGCTAAATTTTACCTCTAGGTAATGGATACCTAAAATAGCTACGAAAAATTTATTTCCTCCTGTAAATACTTGCCTCCGCGTTTTAGCAATAAAACTTTTAAACCAAATTCATTTCTACTTTTTACGATATATCATTTAGGAAAAAATTTAAATACATTAAAAACTATCGTCAACTGCAAAAACGTTCATAGATACGCTACCATAACGTGTCGAGTAGTTGTCCACAGATCTTTAGATCATTACATTTCTATGCACAATAACGCCATTTAGTGGATTTTAAACAATACTTTATGATAGTTCCTTGTAAAATGAACAGATATCGTTTTCAAATAATTAAATTATAATATATTAATTAAATATGCAACAGTATATTTGAGTATCCATCACAATGATTTCTATTGTTGATGATGACTAAGTTGTTATGGTACAAAACTGCAAAGTTTTATTAACACCCGTCCTGTGGTTTTTATGTGACTACATATAAATTTAACTCTCGACCAAATAGAAAGGAAATTATTCATTTAATATATGTAATGCTTATCAAAACTTGTGTGATTACATATTCCGCGGTAACTTTTTAACTTATCAAATGATTTCAATATATTTTCTGTATAGCAATAAATCATCCAATCAGACAAAATATTTCTCAAGTTAATGCAACATCTTTCCCTTTCAGTGAATACAAGATAATGCTGCATTGTTACATAAAGCCCTGAAGTGATACTCACCGTGCGGTAGATTTCTCTGAAAAACAACTCATAATGATGCAAAAGAAAACTATTTTATACCTCACCCTGACAGGCTAATTGTAAAGCAGTTTTTCGTAAATTAGACTTGGAATTACATTTGTTAACACAGCCAGTTAATTTGAAAATATTCTGTGAGAATAACATCATTTATAGCACTTCTATTTACACTTTTATAAATCAATATTTTTCTCTGCCAAATACATATGTTTATACTTCTTAGTTTAACTTTCAAAATGTTTTCTATCTAAGTTATATTGACTACTTCTCAAATTTTTTCTTTATATTCTTATAAATCTAAGTATTCAAAACTGTATATAAAATTTAACGAGTGGGATGACCGTTATTTTTAACAATTTTTGTAATGAAATATTTTCTTCCATCCAATCCTTTGTAAGCTTGTTTTTGATGTAAGAGCTTAAACGATGACTGTAAACACACGCATTCAAAAAGCCCTTTATAAAATTTAATTAGAAAAATTGACTTTATTACAGCTAAAGGGACACTGGCTCTTATTAATGTAAAAATAATCGAATATTCTTTCTGATAGGTAACCATACAAACATTGAATTAAAAAAACATAATCTTCAAAATTCAACTCAAACAACGATAGATTATGAACATGTAACTAACGCCACTCTAGCATAAATATTAATTTTGCTGATTTAAAAAAAAATAAATCCCAGGCCTTCCGCAGTTTCAGTTCCCCTCTAAATCTATCCATTCTTCAAACATTCTTTAATATATTCCCAATTACGCTTTGATTGTCAAAAATGACATTCGATTCCAATTGGAGTGATAAATCAACACCTGCGGGCCCGCCGGCTATTGACAGTGCGATTTTATATTAATTTCAAGCCTTCTCGACTTCCGACTCTCAGAATGAGTTCCAGTTATTGTAGCTCAGCAGGAAACTTTGATAATGGGGATTAAAGTGTTCACATTCAAATGAAAATTGTTGCAGTGCTTGGGAAAAATAAATGTTATCCTTTTTTGTAAGCTCGTTCTGGATGTACGAGTACATAAGGTTATTATATTGACAGAGGAAAATTTAGAAGAAACAAATAATTGTTAAAAGTAGTCGTTTTAATATAATTTTTCTGTTTAAAAAAATAAAATACGTTTGCTATTATTTCTCTCATGGGTGTGAAAACAAAGTGTATATTTGAAAAAATTTAATTCTAGGATCTTCGCTGAAGTTTACTTACAACTTTGCATGGGTTTCTAAAACCCCAAATTCTTTACACAATTTTACTCTGAGTGGTTTCATAAATAAGGCAGGGTGATATTTTTAATTTGCATTTTTCAATATATCTCTGAATTTATGATACCCACAATTATAAAAAAATATTTTTTTGCCTTTTGCACTTTAAAAAAATATTAAGTACGTAGTTTGACCCTTCTAAAATTTCAAAATCAATATTTTTTTACTTTGAGCTATTGAGATATGTGCAGGTTAACACGTTTTATTATATTGAATTGTTAACCTGCACATAATCCGCGCAAACTTTTGCACTTTCACTCGTCAATATGTGACAAATTTTTATCTGCCCGTGTAAAGCTTTGGCCGCTAATAAAAAATTATTTTCACAACTTACACTCACCAAATATTTAAAAAAAAATGTGTTTTGGCATGTAATTGCACTTATATGATGTTAATAATATGGAACGTTTTAAGAAAATTGTTACACTCTAAACAAAATATATTTTCATACACCACAAACAAGACACACACAAAAAGAGTGAGCAACCGCGCGCTCATGAGCACATATGCACTCTCGCACTCTCGCCTGCGCATCCTCTCTCACACACACACACGAACTCACTCACGTGTTTTTGGTTTTGATATTGTTTTACCTCTATTCGTATTTATGAAGCAGGTGCACTTCTTTAGGCGCGTTATGAAAAAAAATATGGGAGTGAAACTTCACGATGCTCGCGCACAACGCAACAAAAATCGACAAGACGAAGTTGCTCACTAAGCATGCGTGTAGTGGCTGATACTATATTCATTATAGTTATTGTATTTTGTAATCATTTATAGTTATTTGAATACATGTATAGTTACATAATACATGTATTCATAGTTATTGAGGTATTTCTAAAATATTATTCATAATACATAATAATATTATTCGTAATACATGTGTGCATAGTTATTGAGGTATTTCTAAATACATAATACATGTCTAATACAATAATACATGTGTTTTATATTCATTCAAATATAAGTTATATCTGAGCTTTTAAAATATATTTTTAAATAATCGATTTTCCATATAATGAAACAAAATTATTATGCGATTATTTGTGACAAACATATTATTTATAAGTTTTTTAAAATAAATTTAACTGTATTTATTCAGTGAGGTTAAGTTTCGTTAAGTATATATTAGCCTCATAAATTATAAATTATTTACAATTGAATTATATCGTTGAAATTAGGTCAGTGCTTTTTATAATCAGTGCTTTTATGCAGAACATATTAATTGCTTCCCCGAAGTATGAAGTTATTTTTTCTTCCGCAGTTGAGAATAATTTTGACAAACAATGTGAACTTTACCTAGAATATTTTCAGTTCCGGATTTTTAATTTTTCTAAAATTTATGCAGGTAGTGGCCCCAGGCGAGGATTACAAAATAGATGTAAATGCTTTTCTTTGAAATTTTGGAAAAAATATCATGCTGCAAACATTGTGTACTCTTTTATCACTTTCCATCGTAAAGGAAATTATTGGAACAAGAAACTGTAGATTCGTTTTATGAAATTTTAATTTATTTTATTCTTTGGTCTCCAAATTTCGGTCCCTAGTCAAAAAATCCAGCCTTGAACTATATATACACTTTTAGATAGATGCGAGAAATTTCTGTAATATTTGAGAAATCGATGGAAAAAAGTGGCGATGTTATAAGTTATCAACCTAATATATTTTCAAGAGATTACTCTTTAACTTGGGACACTTTAATTTTTTTACTCTATGTTAATATTTCTATAATTTCAAGGAAATAAAAAAAATAATGTTAACTGTGAAACATTCCGAGATTATTCAAATATTTTAGTCAGAATATGATATTAATAAATTTTTCCAAACTACCATTTTTTATAAGTTTAAAGGAACTATGATTATAAACCCGTAACTATTATTTTCAAAGAACATAAAATTGAACTGTTACCAATTTCACTTGCTCTAAATAAGATTTAATAATATTTTTCGCTCCTAAATATTACTTTTTCTTTCTACTTGTTTCCATATCGATGAAATTTCACGAATTTTACAAATAAGAACCAATTGTAAAATTTACATCGCTTACAAAATAAACTGATATTATCAATTCTCTTATCATCAATTGAAATCGATTCAGAATATTACTTTTAACTAGATTGAATTTAACATAACAACTTAAACTAGATTGAATTTAACATAAACAATTAGATTGTTTTGTGCTATTTAAATTTGTTATCATTTTACGCAAGATTAGTGGAAATAAATGTTAAAGCCATTTCTTTTATATTAACTTTTGGAAATAATGAATGAATTACCTTTTATTATATCATATTATCATACAAGGTAATATTTCATTTAAATGAAACTACGTGATGTAGTATTATTTCTACTTTCTTTAATTTCTTTACCACGACCTAGGTTTCGTTGTATTACAACATCTTCAGGTAGGCTTGATGTTGTAATACAACGAAACCTAGGTTGTAATACAACGTGATACTACAACGCAGTAATACAAAGGTAAGTAGTTTCATTTAATTGTGAACAACGCCAAACATTAATATTTCAATTCAAAACGCTGGCTAAGTCATGTTGTATTTATTAAATGTATATAGTTGTATTATGCACTATATTTTTCGCCATATGTCATGAACTTTTACACATTCACTTATTTATAACATACGGAAAAAGCGGTAGTCAGTAGACAATTTTTATCCCTTTATACTCGTTCGATATTCGATTTTTTTCACTGTCTATCTTTCTTTCAACTTAAATAGACTCAGTTTCAAAGTCTTAGCTCCATTAGTCAATCTAACACTTTCCATAATTTGGCCAAAATTTTTCACGTTGTTCCACACTTCCGCTAAAATGTTTTAATAACAAAACGAGAAAGAAAAGACATACACATGCGCATACACGTATTCACGCACACACACGCATACGCACGCGCATGAACTTAGAGGCAGATCACACGCACACACATACGTTAAAATAACGAACAAGCATATTTACGATTTATGCTGATTGAAATCGATTCCGGAATAAAAATGGTTGAGGTTTACATCTCACTTAAGCCAGAAGATACGATATCCACACACATACGTTAAAATAACAAACAAACATATTTACGATTTATGTTGATTGAAATCGATTCCGGAATAAAAATGCTTGAGGTTTACATCTCAGTTAAGCCATAAGATACGATAAACGTTGCGAACAATTTGTAATGATGGGGTTTTAAATTCTCTTAAATATATATAAATTTATGCAGATCTATCATTGTGACCATAAATCATATTATCTTAATTACAACACATTGAACACATTAATCTCTGATTAAAAATTATTAAATATTTAAAATTTCAATAATTTTTTTTAAAACTCTATAAGAAAGGCATTAATTACATAATTGGTATGACATCTTAAATGATGAGCATTTAAATAAACATATCATGTATTTTCTGCCTTTCATTTTCAACAAAGAAGTAACGAAGAATCGTTATTAAGAAAGAGAATGTAAAGATCCAGCTATAAATTCCTAAATCAATCTGGTAAAGTCACTTAAAGACATGCAAGGTAAGTCGCTAAGGATTATTTAGTATTTTCAAGACTGAATTAGTGTCGAAAGTTGACACATAAACTTTATACCTCACATTATAATTTTTCGATTATTTCAATTATTGTAGATGTATAGCCACAACAATAATTATTATCAGAAATTTCTTATCTTTTTAACCAAAACTGGAGTAAGTTAATGTATAAGCAAAATTAAGTAATAAGTTAAAAGTAACTTAGTATAAACATCGACATAATTTAATTTGTTTATTTTTTTAAAGCGTAGATACTTGACGTTACAGCTGCAGGTCTACCTTTGACTCAGCTAAGTGCTAAAATGCTCCAACATATTTGACTGAGAATGAAAGTTAACTTGCTTCGCGATGAGTTTCAATTTCACCGCGCAAGCCATCAATTATCAGAAAACCGATGGGAAAAGAGACTCGTTACAACTACCAAGACTTAGCAGTTGACATGGAACATTAACAGCGTTGGGAATACTGGAAGGATATTGTACACCATAGCTTTCCAAAGCGAGGGCAAGTCGTGTACTTCCATCGCTAGTACGAAAATCTCCTTCGGGGATTTCCACCCTTTTCTTAGTTCCACCCAATCTGGTCGCGTTAATTTTTTTTCGTTTTTCACCATGTATCTTAACAAATGTTGTTTCTTAAATTTTATTACCAGATTTCAATTTACTGTAATTGTAATCACATCCTACTTTTGGCACATGTATATTAACTTATAGTGAAGATCTAACGGTTCTCCATGTTTTTTTTAATTTAAAATATGAATTGATGAAACTGAAACAATTTCCTGTAAGTAAAAATATTTTAATATTTGATTTAAGAGTGAACGATTTAAAATTTCATAAATGAAATTGGATCCGCACATTATAGAGGTCACTGATTACGAATTAATTTTAGGGTCAAATAAGTGAATAAGTTTTCACGATCTTCTTCAATATTTTGAAATCTTTATATATTAACATTTTTAATTCGAATTAAATACTTTGATATAAAATACGTATTTCCAAACGTAGATAAATTTATTTATTGCATGCTTAAAGATAATTGTTTATCAATTCGATAACAAAATCTCGATATAGTCAAAGACATAAAAGACCTTTTCATAATCCAAATTTATTTTTCGGAATAATTGGCTCTTTTAGAAAAGAGTAAGATATTGCTGGTCTAGAATGTATACATTAGTTTTATTTGTCTTTAAAATGTAAAAAGTTACAAAGAAATGTTATAATAATGTTTCTTACTAACCTCATTAAATTACTTTATTGCTGCTATATTGATTTAGTTTAGAATAAAAGCAAATAAATCTAAATCATATCATACAATTAATGTAATTATGAACCGAAACAGTAAAATTTTAGTCAAAAAACATTTATTGCGTACGATTGAGCAGTGTTCATTAATCTGTTTTTAGTATAATATAGTTGTTGATTCAAATATTGCATTAAATTGAATACGACTTGAGTACGAATTTTATAAATAAGGAATATTATAAGTACTGAAGTTTATCTAAAGTGACTTAAATAAACTTGTTTATTATGAATAAATTTTAAATTATCTCATTAATTTCTCTGTGTAATTTCGTTACCATTTATTGTAATAATTTATATATTAAGCAAAATATAATAGTAAATATCTAAAATAAATAATTTACATAAAGAATTGTCTGTAGGCAATATTTAATAAAAAACTAATTTTTATTTCTGAATCGAGATCTACTGTATTTTATTTAATAAAACACTCAGATTTTTAGCTTGATCATATGAGTCATTGTGTGTTAAATATTATCAAATACCCTCCTTCGCAATCCTATCTCTCAATATTCCGACGTCAATCGTCGCGCGTTCATTTCGTAAGCAAAATTGAATTATCTTTAATAGTGGGTTAGGGAAGTTAAGTGAAAGTACCTCTTTAATTTAGTATTGTGCTTATATTGTAGATTTCGTTAAGGAAACATCGATTATGATATGAGCATTATTAATTTGAAGATTAAAGTATTTATCAAAAACAAAAATTTCATATGAACGTTATTAGATTTCTATATATATATATATATATATATATATATATATATATATATATATATATATATATATATATATATATACATACATATATATATATATATATATATATATATATATATATACATACATACATATATATATATATATATATATATATATATACATACATATATATATATATATATATATATACATATATATGAAAATCTTATGATTATTACTAACATAAAGAGAATAGATGACATTGTGTTTCATATGGTATCGGCACACTTTTCCACCCTTATTCTTCCTTGGTCAACGAACTTTTCCAAAATTACTAAGTATCCTTTAGATACTACAATTAATAAAAAAAAGAAGTAATATTTTTCAGTGTTCAAGGTTTCCGAAAAATTTTTGATATTATCAATTAAAGGATTTGTACATGATATTTTACACTACCAACTATTATAATTTTAGCACCCCCCTTCATAACATATTCAGCATTCATCTAGTTCAGTGGTAAATAAACTTATCATGATGAATTTACCTGCAATTCACCATCCCGATAATGTAATACTTTGCATCGACTTATTTCGGGGCATCCATTATTTTATCAGAATAGAATTACCCAAAATTCACAATATTTTACTGTATATAATACCACTTACTATCTGAGATAATTTTGTAATTGAAAATCATTTTGAATGTATCTTTCTTCGATGCACTTCCACTTGTTTCTATCTTTTTATTTTTAATACCGTAATTTGCTTAATAATACAGAATCAATAATACGGAATGAATGAACTTAAATTTCGTTACTGTTTACGTATATATTGTTATATACTTACATTCTCGTTTATTTAAATTCATTCATTCCGTATTATTAATTAAATACTTATTATATCCTAACATTCTCCTTTATTTAAGTTCATTCATTCCGTATTATTAATTCCGTATTATTAAGCAAATTACGGTTTCGAAAAAAATTTAAATTAGGAACTACAGTTTTGACATATTCGTCTCCGTATGGTCACATGGTTAGAACTAGAAAAATCAAACAGTAGAACAAACGCTATACAACACCTTTCATCCCCTCATGCACTGACATAACCGCACAAGTATAAAATTCTTAAGTACTATTTTATTGCGCTTCTCAAGTTAATCGACTTTTGAATAAATTCTTAAAATTTCCACTAGTAAAAATTTCTCAAAAATATTTTTCTGATCTTCTTGATGAGTGTTGTAAACTGATCCTATTAAGGTTCTGTAATTCTTAAGGCAATTCAGGTATCGTGAAATATTTTATTGTCGCATATTGTGTGTAAGTTTGATTAGTATTAAAAGTCACCATAAATGTGGAGTTGGTTTTATGTGTACCGAATTTTAAAAACCTTGATTGCCTATTAACAGCAAACATTTGAATCGTCGAATCACTAGAGATTTGAGAAGGAGGGCAAGGCATATATAGAACAAAGTTTCAACTGATATGCATATTTCTCACTGTATATCGGCTTAGTTGTGAATTGTAATTTACTGAAAAAAAAATTATTTAAATGGTAAGTATGTACGTGAAATTATTTATACAGAACTACTTGGGTTTTATGTGAGGTTTAAAAATATAGAGTTTTCTGAACCTTAGAAAAAGGTTATGTAATAAAGTTTACTCTCTTAAATAATGTCTTCGGAGCTCTAGTGTCCCATATTACGTTTTTACTCATCAATTTCTTTTAACTTCGAAATTTCCAAGAGTTTTGAACAAGTTTGCGTTGAATATATAAAATAATTTTTGCATGTTGAACTTTAAATAGTTTAGATGAATCTATGAAATTCTGAGTTAATTCTATTCATTTCTTATAAGTTTGTATATTAAAGTTAAAAATTATAAATTGAAAAAAAAATCAGAAAATAGCCCACTTAAGGATTGAAAACAATTATTTGATGATTCGTACTTATCGTAACCATATTCTGTTTACCGCACAATTACTTTCTTCCGAATATTTTTTCAAATGATTTACTATTATGAAAATATTACGAATAAAACTAATAAATAAGGTTTGGCATATTATTGTTTGTAAATAGTGAAAATATTGTTAATATGCAAAAAGAAAAAGCGGTGAAATCTTCGTAACAGCAGTTTTATTTTAGTTGATAGAAAATTGTCTTCCTTATAAATTAAATACAATTTAAATTCTTTTTCAATATAATTTTTTTATAAATAAAAATACGTTAATTATTTCTAATTTATTATTAGTTTCTCACGTCACCTTCGCCAGGGCTCAAAGCCTTAACTCTATTAATTTGATTTCAATCGCACTGTAATTTTGTTCAAATATTTGATGTTGGGACTAATTTGTTGAAAAATTTTTCACAACTTAACCTTCACATCAATTTCTATTACCAAAACTGACAACAATTGAAAATAAAACAAATACTAGGAATTTATCATACTTTAATTACCCTGATAACGAAATAACTTGTTTGTTATAAAAGCAAATTAATATGTAAATGGATTTATTATTTTATTTTCTGAATTTACCTTGCTTCCACCAGGAATAAAAGCCTTGGTTTTATTAACTCGAATTCGGTCGCATTTTAATTTTTTATTATAATATTAATTTATTTACAAAAGTGTCATATCACTTTCATATTTATTTCCGTTAGTAAAACTGTTTACAATCAAAAATATTTGAAATTTTTTATATTTTCCTTACGTTCATTTCAAGGCAATTCGTTTCTTGCAAAAGGAAATTAATATATTTTATAAGCAATTTGTTCTACGGGCTTAGAAGCGATTAGTAAAACTGATTTATATTATTTGCGTCGAAGATTTGAAAACGATGTGTCTTAGTTATACTATTCTTATAAGATCACTCACTAGTTTGTCTGTCTGTCTGTTAAAGCAGTTTATCTCATAAACTGCTTAAAGTAGAAACTTGCAGTTTAGTATATTAATAAAACACGTTAACTTGAATATATGTCAAAAGTTAATAATGAGAAATATGGATATACGAGGAATACATTATGGAATATAATGGGGAATTTTTTACATGGAAATGTTTGGATTAGAGGAGAGGGGCGTTGGCTAAATTAAGTACTGGATTTTTTTAACTCTATGTGAAGAATGGGATATCATTTTAAAAGGTTAATAATTAGGGCCTCACACAAACTATTTCATAATCTCAGTTAGTATGTTTATCAAATGTGTACTGAAAAATAAGCGAATGATATATGTCCTCCCCTTATTCCTAAAACAATTCAACCTAAAATTACAAAAATATAAAGCTTTCTTTTTTCTTTCATTTAAATTTAAGACTTCTAAGTCTACAAAAAGGTTGTTGGAAAACTATAACGATTCTGCTATCTTATATTTTTTTAAATACGAGTACACACAGTGTTTTAACTGTGAAATCCTGTGAAAGACTTAGTAGGCAATACTTTCACGGTTAATATTTTTGTAAATATTTTAATAGAAATGCTATTCACAACTAAATGCATATAAGTGCCTTAATAAGTACGAAAATATGTCAAGTTATATTTGTATCATAGTGCTAATTTGCTCTTCTTTGGCCGGATTTTTCATTATAAATTTTTAGATAACCCGTATTTTCGTAACATTTTACAAAAATTAGAAAATTTAGGCGCAGTAAACTAATCAATTATAACTCTGCTACCGCTTACGCAAAGTTAGTTTATATGCACTTTTGATGAAAGATCTATAAAAAAATTATTCTTTGTAACAAGTCAAGTAAATATATGCGAACAATTCTTTGTCCCTGTATTTGAATTCTCCCGAGAAAGGGACAAAGAAGATTTCGTTTCTTTTAATTGCTTAAAATTCAATTTTAAAACCGTTTAATTAAAAATGAATCGCACATAACGACATTGAGCAGCCTAATGAAAAAAATTTTTATTCTTCTAGAGTAATACACGAGACTCGAAAATCAACTTTATTACACAAAGAACCAACTCTGCAGACAGACAACGTTGACTCAAAAACTCTCATTTATTACGATTTTATCTCCACCACTGTAAACACGCCCAAGACAGTTAACAATAGAACTTTACCGGGGCGCACGATAAAAGACACTTGAAGCATTTTCCTCGCGTTTTCATTTCATTGAGCGTTCACAAATTCACTTAGGTTGAGACACCCGTTTCGTCGCTTGTTAAAATCGTACTCTTGTTTATCGTTCGGACCAGCGGACTAACTCATTTACCTCGCTACAGGACCGCTATAACTGTAACCGGCGACGGAAACAGAGATTTAAATGATAATTTTTAAGCTTCCACCCCTCTTCGTCTGAAGGACGGCCGAAAAGTTTAAGTAACATTTAGGGCTCGTTGAAAATTAGATAAAGGCGCCGGTTACAAATTTAGAGCTCTGAATATTAGTAAGTACATACCAATCTTGTTGAAAGTATTTTACATTATGAACAGATTGTTCTTGCAAGTTTTTAAGCATAATGGGATAGATGGAGTTTGGAAGATAAGGCTGCGGAAGTCGGAGACATTATTGGTCGAATAAGCGTGAAACAACTCCCGGTGAGTTTAGCCGATAATAAAAGTTTGGTCACGGGATAAGTTCTTGCAGAAATTGTTTTTGTATTGAACTCGGAGTATTTAATTATTTAGTTATAGGTTTATATTATACTAGATATATTTCAAGGGTTAATATGTTACGCTCTTCTCAAATGGTGTTGTTTTGCATTAACAACAAATTTTTGAAAAGTATTTAATATTATATATATATATATATATATATATATATATATATATATATATATATATATATATATATATATATATATTCTTAAATTTCAGTAATTGCTAAATTGGTACATTTAAAATATTATTTACCATTTAGTTTTGATCAAAATCGCTTTCAAAAATGTTATTATTGACATTACTGGAAAAGTAGTAATTTCACCACACTTAACTTTTTTTTAAATTGCGTGTAAAGCGATTTGTCAATGTTAATATAACGTAATTTTGTATTGGTTGTAACTAAATCAATATAAAATTATATTACATTAACATTGAAAAAAAGAATTCCCAATTAAATATTTCCAATAATTTTTTAAATATTACTGTTACGCGACAACTACTTTAAAGTATTTTTCTTGCTTCTTTAACTTTCTTTATTTTATAGACATTCATTGTAACAGTCAACTTATTATTAATTAAGTTAAATCCACTTGAGTATAAAAAATCCTTTTGTACTTTTGTTGTTAAATATAAATTCGGACCACTGAAGAAGGACTCTTTCATTAATTTTTTCATTATTCATAATACTATTTGTTTTTCATACTAGTAGCTCGTTTAAAGGGCATACTAGTATATTTATTTACATTTAACTTTTTTTTGTTTATAATTAAATAATTATTTAAAATAAATTCACTTTCGGGTCGCTTGTATCGGATTGGCTTTTTAAGTCAAAAACATTGAAAATAAAGTGCAATATTAAACGTTTTACAAATGAGCAAACGTTTGACAAGAGAATTAGTTATGTATGTGGTGCAAAATTAATTTTCATATTGTTATAGTTTTATACTAGCGTGACCCGTGCGAAGTCTTCGCATTATATCAATTTGCATGGTAGATTATAAATATTTACACATGAGAAAATGAACTCACAGCTGTCATATTAGTTACAACAGAGTGTTTAGAGTCAATTTAATAAATCAAAATTGATTGCAGGTATTCAATTCCTTTCTAATTTTGTACACTGCTTATTACGTTTTTATTCCATTATGAAGCTCAGATGACAGATCAAACAAATATTTTACTAAAATTGACATATAGAGGCGGAAGTATCAAAAGCATTGAGCTAAAGTGCCACTTTATTTATACGTGAGTGGATTTGAAATTAAACAAAAATTTTACCGACCGTCAATCATATTGACGTTAAGCCGTTAGATGGCAGCATTGCTGTTTTGTGTATATAATTTTAATAATTAATTAATTAGCAAAAACAATAGCAATAATAAATTTTTTAGAGGTGGATGCCAGTAGAGCAAGCAATTATCTATAAAATGATATATAATTTATGTGGATTAGTTGTGAGGTTTTTTCTAAAAAGGGAGAGTAACATCTTAACCTTAGCGTATTAATATATATGATGATTATGATATGAATGATACACACACACGATGTTAAATATGGAAAAAAAAGTGGTAAGAGGGAATGAGTAGTAAAAAAAAATTAGATATAACAACTTTTTGCTGAATATAAGAAAATATTTTTTACTTGGAAATTCCTCTGTAACTATTATCATTGATTAAGTAATGGGATTTTTGAAAATATAGAAAAAATAAACAATGAAATTTTTTTTATTTTTTATTATCAAAAAACCGCACTGATTTCCATTTTCTTGTGTTCCGTACCCAAAGGATTTGAACGAACACTTTTCTGAAAATATTATCTATCAGATGCTTCTAGTAGCATAAAAGATAATTATTTCATTTGTGGAATTTTACACAAATGAAATAATTATCAATGTGGGCACCGCGAAACTTGCCATTTCCTACTTCTTAGCAGGCCTATATTGAAACCCTTGTACCAAAGTGTCTGTGATTTTTGGCCATTTTTAGATTCTATGTTTAAACAAGAAATAGATTATATTCCGTTATTAGTTTTTAATTTAAAAGTATTTTAAAAAGGGTAGTATATATATATATATATATATATATATATATATATATATATATATATATATATATGTGTGTGTGTGTGTGTGTGTGTGTATATTGGTATTTTGTATATCATAACTTTTAATTAAAAATGTTTTTTTTATTAAAGTATATGCGTTTACTGTATCACAGTGTATGTAATTTTAATAATGAAATAGAACTCTCGTTATACAAAGGTGACTCACATTTGGTCAGTTTTTTAAGATCGTTTTGTGAGCGTCACTTACACGCAAACGATATTCGTCGATTTTCACCCACCTTTAATTTTTGTATTGACTTCAAATTTTGTGAACTTATACAAATCTGATGACGTTACAATAATATGATACCATCAAGCTGGTATGATGGTGGACGAGAGAGTTAGGTAGAAAGAAGTTCCTATGGCCTGCATAGGAACATCTCAATGGCTAATAGTAAATTCATCATGTTGCAAGTCGTTTGAATTGTCCAAGTGAATATTATATTAATTTATGGACTTTAATGTATCTAACTAATGCATATTGCGGACTTATTACTTAGAAAGCATAGAAATCAATCTCTTAGTCACCCAGAGCACCAGTCCAGTCCTGTTTGACGAGCGACCGGAAATCAAACCCGGGTCCCAGTGATGCGCCGCGCCGCCAAATGCCGTACGCGTTGTGATCAATCTAACAAACCACTACAATGACATATTTTAGTAATATATTCTGACCATGATGGTTTGATGATGGAGGGCGGAGATGATTATAGAAATGTTTCAAAGGTCATTAGTAAATCCGTCAAGCTTGAAACTGTTAAACATATCCAGTGAGTTTTTTGGTTGCAAAAGGCAGTTTTCTATTTTGTTTTTTTAACAACTAATTTTCTTTCTAACAAATTTAATATATAATGATGGTAGACATTTTTCATATCAATAATATTCGAGCAATCACCAAGGTTTAATAATAAAATCATTAATTAATTTTAAAATGAATTGAATTAACAAAGCTTTCTTTTATTATCATTCGTATTTATGATGTAATAAATTAATAAATGGTTAAAATCATATTTAATATATGCACTGTTATTTTTGCCCTCCTTTTCATAATTTCAAGCCCAATCTTACAACTCTAATCCTTACCATCACGATAAAATATATGCTTCTTCAATATGATATTGAGGTATCATTCAACTTATCTAATTTTAATTTAATTATACGTAACGTACACAATCATTATGTAAATCACGATGATGTATTTTGAGCTACGAAATATAATAGATAATGAGAGCTCGGAAGTAGTTTTTTATCCATTCATGAATCCATTTGTCTTCGTCAGTTACAAAATAATAACTTCTAGAATTTTAATACGACAAGAATTTGCACTATGAGTTACATATATATTTAAGCATTTCTAAATATTTAAAAATATATAGTATTCCTATCAAACTATTTAAAAATATTGATTTTTCTCGAAGAACTGCACGGAGACTTTTTCCTTAGCGATTAAGAAATCTTTTTGAATTTCGATGACATGTTTGGTGACATGTTTCAGATCGTTAGTGTTATCAACCTCGGTCATATTGCACATGGCTTGCAAACAAAAGAAATAAATTCGGAATCTTTGTTATCTAGGCCCAGATAGTGGATCGTGCGGCGGTTAAAAATGAAATAATCCATTTATTAATTTAATCAAATTTAACCCTTAAATGAAACATTGTGTTCCTCTATAAGAAATGTTCTTCAATATACATGGTCAAATTGTATATTTTTTTTTTAATTTACGTAAACCGTATGCCACTTTCTACAAAAGCATTGTGCATGTGGAAATAACTTTTAGTGACAAACAACGTTTTGCCAATATGCAAGAAGTTTCCGTTCATTGGTAATTGTGTTAAATAGTATCGAATTCCACGTGCGACTTTACATATGCTTAGCTAGGGTTGTTGGTAAATCGACATGTGTATATATATATATATATATATATATATATATATATATATATATATGTATATATATATATATGTATATAAACATATATGTATGTATACATTTATATATATATGTATATATACATGTATATATACATATATATATATATATATATATATATATATTTATATATACATATATATATATATATAGATATGAAAATGTTATGATTGTTACTAACATAAAGAGCATAGACGGCATTGTGCATCATATGGTATCGGCACACTTTTCCACCTTAATTCTTCCTTGGTCAACGAATTTTTCCAAGATTACTAAGTATCCTTTACACACTACAATTAATAAAAAAACTAGGTAATATGTTTCAGTATTCAAGGTTTCCGAAACATTCCTTGACATTGCCAATTTGTCAATTGAATCATTTATTGATATTGTAAATTTTAGGATTTGTTCACGACCCAAATAAATACAATTGCATTTTAACCCTTTGGATCTTCCTATTGTATATTAAAACATAAAAAATTAAGTATTCACATTGAGACTTAATAATCTTCTTCAATTCAGTATTATTTTATTTTTGCTACAGTTTTTAAATTAGCGAACTACGTCGATAACCAATTATGATAGGATTTGGACACAATTAAAGTTCTCGGACTATTTAAAGAAGCATGTTACTTGATATGACAAGGGAAAACAACATTCTTACTTAGGCAGAATAAACACCTTTTAATATTTTATACCACCAACCATTATAATTTTAGCAACCCCAATCATAGGATAATCAGCATTCATCTAGGTCAATGGTACAATGAACTTTTCATGATGAATTTACCTGAAATTCACCATCCCGATAAGATCATACTTTACATCGACCTGGAATGAAATTACCCAAAATTCCTCATCTTTTACTGTATATGATACCACTTACTATCTGAGATAGTTTTGTAATCGATAATTATTTTTAATGTATCTTTCTTCCATTCATTTCCATTTGTTTCTATCATTTTATTTCTAATACCTAATAAATAGTTATATACTTACATTCTCGGTTATTTAGTTTCATTCATTTTGTGTTATTCAAAGCAAATTACGGTATCATAAAAAAATTAAATTAAGCACTACAGTTTTGTCATATTCCTCTCTTTATGGTCACATGATTAGAACTAGAAAAATCAAACATTAGAACACACTCTATACAACCTCCTCATACACAAACGTGCAAACACGCACCGGCGCGCTCATTTTTGCATTTGTGTGTCATTATATGTAAATAACATAATAATTAAATAATAATAATGATAGCAAAATAATACAATTTCACACCTTAGAGGAATAATCCAGACTTTCCGTGGGGGGATGTTTTCTTAATTGTTATTTTCATGTTTAAGGTTACCTTATTGTAATTTTAGGTGTTTAGAAAGCAATTCGTGTTGCCTACGTAGTAAGAATAGGATGAACCCAGTTACAATGATTAATTTCACGTCGCGGTCGTAATCGTTTTTGAGTTCGACGTACTCTCCGTATTCGTGTCATAATAATCAATGCCAACGCACTCAAGTGTAGTTTCATTTGCACAAACAAACACGTCCGATCTCTGTAGAATATTGGGGGCAAATGAATGAAAAAATGGACCCATCTAGCTACTGATGGCCGGGTCTAGTCACTATTGGCTGTGACTGGTAACCGCGTCTAGCGACTCGGCTGAGCATCAGAGACCTTCCATGCGGTAGCCCCAATCCTTTTCGTCTACTCCCTCGCGTCCTTCATTGCAAGTTTTCCTTGAATTTAATATATTGTCTCACATCCTAACTTCACCAAAATTATTCAGGGGTAATTTAGTTTTATAATGACATTATCCCCCCCTAATTTAGTAAATAAAATTTTGCAAGTCACCAATTTTAGATGTGAAAAAAATTAATTTAGGTCAGTCTGTGAAATTCGGAGTCCATTCCATTCATTTCTTATAGGTTTGTATATTAAAGTTGAAAATTATAAAGTAAAAAAAAATTATAAAATAGCCCACTTAAGGATTGAAAACAATTATTTAATGATTCGTACTTATGGTAACCATATTCTGTTTACCGCACAATTACTTTCTTGCGAATATTTTTCAAATGATTCACTAATATGATAACATTACGAATATTACTAATAAGTAAGGTTTGGCCTATTATTGTTTTTAAATAGTGAAAATATTTTTCACATTCAAAAAGAAAAAACGGTGAAATCTTCGTAACAGCAATTTTATTTTAATTGATAGAAAATTGTTTTCGGTATAAATTAAATACAATTGAAATTCCTTTTCAATGTAATTTATTTATAAATAAAAATACGTCAATTATTTCTAATTTATTATAAGTTTCTCACGTCACCTTCGCCAGGGCTCAAAGCCTTAACTCTATTAATTTGATTTCAATCGCACTGTAATTTTGTTCAAATATTTGATGTTGGGACTAATTTGTTGAAAAAATTTTCACAACTTAATCTTCACATCAATTTCTATTACCAAAACTGACAACAATTGAAAATAAAACAAATACTAGGAATTTATCATACTTTAATTACCCTGATAACTAAATAACTTGTTTGTTATAAAAGCAAAATTAATATGTAAATGGATTTATTATTTTATTTTCTGAATTTATGTTCCTTCCACCAGGAATAAAAGCCTTGGTTTTATTAACTCGAATTCAGTCGCATTTTAATTTTTATTATAATATTAATTTATTTACAAAAGTGTCATATCACTTTCATATTTGTTTCCGTTAGTAAAACTGTATACAATCAAAAATATTTGAAATTTTTTATATTTTCCTTACGTTCATTTCAAGGCAATTCGTTTCTTGCAAAAGGAAATTAATATGTTTTATAAGCAATTTGTTCTACGGGCTTAGAAGCGATTACTAAAACTGCTTTATATTATTTGCGTCGAAGATATGAAAATGATGTGTCTTAGTTTTACTATTCTTATAAGATCACTCACTTGTTTGTCTGTCTGTCCCTTACAGCAGTTTATCTCATAAACTGCTTAAAGTCGAAACTTGCAGTTTAGCATATTAATAAAACACGTTAACTTGAATATATGTCAAAAGTTAATAATGAGAAATATGGTTATACGAGGAATACATCATGGAATATAATGGGGAATATTTTTATATGGAAATGTTTGGATTAGAGGAGAGAGACGTTGGCTAAATTAAGTACTGGATTGTTTTAACTCTATGTGAAGAATGGGATATCATTTGAAAAGGTTAATAATTAGGGCCTCACACAAACTATTTCATAATCTCAGTTAGTATGTTTATCAAATGTGTACTGAAAAATAAGCGAAGGATATATCTCCTCCCCTTATTCCTAAAACAATTCAACCTAAAATTACAAAAATATAAAGCTTTCTTTTTTCTTTCATTTAAACTTAAGACTTCTGAGTCTACAAAAAGGTTGTTGGAAAACTATAACGATTCTGCTATCTTATATTTTTTTGAAATACGAGTACTCACAGTGTTTTAACGCCTGTGAAAGACTTAGGAGGCAATACTTTCACGGTATGACCAGTTAATTTTTTTGTAAATATTTTAATAGAAATGCTATTCACAACTAAATGCATATAAGTGCCTTAATAAGTACGAAAATATGTCAAGCTATATATGTATCATAGTGCTAATTTGCTCTTCTTTGGCCGGATTTTTCATTATACATTTTTAGATAACCCGTATTTTCGTCACATTTTACAAAAATTAGAAAATTTACGCGCAGTAAACTAATCAATTATAACTCTGCTACCGCTTACGCAAAGTTAGTTTATATGCACTTTTGATGAAAGATCTATAAAAAAATTATTCTTTGTAACAAGTCAAATAAATGTATGCGAACAATTCTTTGTCCCTGTATTTGAATTCTCCCGAGAAAGGGACAAAGAAAATTTCGTTTCTTTTAATTGCTTAAAATTCAATTTTAAAACCGTTTAACTAAAAACGAATCGCACATAACGACATTGAGCAGCCTAATGAAAATAAATTTTATTCTTCTAGAGTAATACACGAGACTCGAAAATCAACTTTATTACACAAAGAACCAACTCTGCAGACAGACAACGTTGACTCAAAAACTCTCATTTATTACGATTTTATCTCCACCACTGTAAACATACCCAAGACAGTTAACAATAGAACTTTACCGGGCGCACGATAAAAGACACTTGAAGCATTTTCCTCGCGTTTTCATTTCATTGAGCGTTCACAAATTCACTTAGGTTGAGACACCCGTTTCGTCGCTTGTTAAAATCGTACTCTTGTTTATCGTTCGGACCAGCGGACTAAATCATTTACCTCGCGACAGGACCGCTATAACTGTAACCGGCGACGGAAACAGAGATGGAAATGATAATTTTTAAGCTTCCACCCCTCTTCGTCTGAAGGACGGCCGAAAAGTTTAAGTAGCATTTAGGGATCGTTGAAAATTAGATAAAGGCGCCGGTTACAAATTTAGAGCTCTGAATATTAGTAAGTACATACCAATCTTGTTGAAAGTATTTTATATTATGAACAGATTGTTCTTGCAAATTTTTAAGCATAATGGGATAGATGGAGTTTGGAAGATAAGGCTGCGGAAGTCGGAGACATTATTGGTCGAATAAGGGAGAAACCACTCCCGGTGAGTTTAGCCGATAATAAAAGTTTGGTCACGGGATAAGTTCTTGCAGAAATTGTTTTTGTATTGAACTCGGAGTATTTAATTATTTAGTTATAGGTTTACATTTTACTAGATATATTTCAAGGGTTGATATGTTACGCTCTTCTCAAATGGTGTTGTTTTGCATTAACAACAAATTTTTGAAAAGTATTTAATATTAAATATTTTCCATTTAGTTAATATTATGTACCATTTAGTTTTGATCAAAATCGCTTTCAAAAATGTTATTATTGACATTACTGGAAAGGTAGTAATTTCACCACATTTAACTTTTTTTTAAAATGCGTGTAAAGCGATTTGTCAATGTTAATATAACGTAATTTTGTATTGGTTGTAACTAAGTCAATATAAAATTATATTACATTAACATTTAAAAAAAGAATTCCCAATTAAATATTTGCAATAATTTTTTAAATATTACTGTTACGCGACAACTACTATAAAGTATTTTTCTTGCTTCTTTAACTTTCTTTACTTTATAGACATTCATTGTAACAGTCAACTTATCATTAATTAATTTAAATCCACTTGAGTATAAAAAATCCTTTTGTACTTTTGTTGTTAAAAAGAAATTCGGACAACTGAAGAAGGACTCTTTCATTAATTTTTTCATTATTCATAATACTAATTTTTTTTCATACTAGTAGCTCGTTTAAAGGGCATACTAATATATTTATTTACATTTAACTTTTTTTTGTTGTAAATAAATAATTATTTAAAATAAATTCACTTTCGGGTCGCTTGTATCGGATTGGCTTTTTAAGTCAAAAACATTGAAAATAAAGTGCAATATTAAACGTTTTACAAATGAGTAAAAGTTTGACAAGAAAATTAGTTATGTATATAGGTCCATAATTAATTTTCATATTGTTATAATTTTATATACACACACACGATATTAAATATGGAAATAAAAAGTGATAACAAGGAATGAATAGTGAAAACAATTTAGATATAAAAACTTTTAGCTGAAAATAGGAACTTAATTTTCACTTCAAAATGCCTCTATAACTATTATCATTGAATAAGTAATGGAAATTTTGAAAATATAGAAAAAATAAACAATAGAAATTTTTTAATTTTTTTATTATCAAGAAACCAAACTGATTTCTATTTTTTTGTGTTCCGTACCCAAAGGATTCGAACGAACACTTTTCTGAAAATATTATCTGTCAGATGCTTCTAGTTGCAAAAAGGAACAAGTTGTGGCCTTTTACACACATGATATATGTAAAGCTTTATAATTTTATTCAAGATAAAATTGTGTTTATCAATGTGGGCACTGTGAAATTTGCCATTTCCTACTTTTTAGCAGGCCTATATTGAAACCGACTCTTAATTTTTTTTCTTAGCGTCACTTATACGTAACTAACTATATGTGCAAACGACTTTCGTCGATTTTCACCCACTTCTAATTTTAGTACTGATTTGAAATTTTGCAAACTTACGCAAATCTGATGACGTTACAATAATATGATAGATAATAAGAACTCAGAAGTAGTTTTTTATCCATTCATGAACCCATTTATCTTAGGCAGTTAAAAAATAAGTACTTCTAGAATTGTTAAACACGACAAAAACTTGCACTATGAGTTACATACATATTTAAGCACTTATAAACATTTAAGTGTATATAGTGTTTCTATCAAACTATTTAAAAATATTGATTTTTCTCGAAGTGATATCGAGGATAATCCATATAGTTGACAATGACAAGCTCTTTAAATTTATACCCCACATGATATATTAATTTTATACCCCACATAATAAATAAATGTATTTAAATTTATATCCCACATGATAAATATTATAATTAGTTTATTTTCCTCCTACTTAGCCATAAATTAATTTTTAAAAAAATAAATTCATATTAATAAGGAAACAGGAAAGAAACCGAATAAAAGGTTAAATAAATGTTAACACACGCCATGTTTTACGTAATTACCACAGTCGTATCAAAATTAACACAGAAAACTTTTTTGTAATTAAGAAATTCTTTTGGATTCCGATCACATCTTTGGTCACATGTTTCAGATCGTTAGTGTAATCAACATCGGTCATATTGCGCATGGCTTGCAAAAAAAAGAAATGAATTCGGAATCTTTCTTATCTAGGCCGCATATGTTACATTTTACTTAAATCATCCCAGACAGTGGATCACGGGGCAGTTAAAAATCAAAAAAATCAATTTATTAATTTAATCAAATTTAACCCCAAAATAAAATATTGTGTTCCTCTATAAGAAATGTTGTTCAATATACATGGCCAAATTTTATATTTATTTTTATTAATTTGGAGTAAACTCTATGTAGATTTCCACAAAAAGCATTGCGCATGTGGAAATAACTTTAGTGAAAAACGTCGTTTCGCCAATATGCATGAAGTTTCCTTTCGTCGCTTCAATAGAATTACTTTTCTAAATCAGAAACTTTATTAACTTTCAAAAGGAAGTAAATGTTTGAAAAGCATAATACATATATATGCATTATAGTAGATGTTGACTGATATATATATATATATATATATATATATATATACACGTATGTCTCGAATCAAATTTTTTTCACTTTTAAGCCCCCCACATATACTTTTCAAATTTAACAAATACGAATGTACGTTATTAAATTTGATCCAATGAAACAAGATCCAATATCTAAGTAGGTAATAAAGATATGTTACCGCAATGCAAGTTTTGCTGTGATTTGGTATTAGAGAGAATATACAACAGGCCAGAATTTTTGAAGTTATACTTCTTTAGGCGCGTTATGAAAAAATTATGAGAGTGAAATTTTAAGATTCGTCACACAAAAGTTACAGTATGAAGTTGCAGCGGTTGCAGTCTCGAAACAAAAGCTATTGGCACCATCGTAGCCTCTGTTCACTGTTTTCATATTCATAGTATTTATCCACATGTTTCTAGTGTCTACATTCACACACGTGTTTTAGTTTCATATAAGTGCGATTTATATATGTGCTGATAAATTATATTCAGTAGTGATTTAAATTCAATATTTTGGTTAATATATTTACCATTCGTAAATATTAGTGAAAAAATTGTGTTTATAGACTTTTTCAAGTGCTCCAATATAATTGAGGTTATCTATCCGTATGTATTATTTAATGATGCCAAAGAAGTATAACTTCTTACGGGCGTACATAAGTACACGCATCCATTTTATTTAATACGGGTTTTAAAAAAATTGACAGTGATTTTTATTTTCTTCGGCACTTAAAGGGTTATAATCTCAATATCACAGATGTGCTGGCCATCTTATAATATAATGCGATAGCTTATATAAAATATGATATGAGCGGGATTAGACAATTTATTGTATTGTTTTGTTGGTAAAAAACGTAAAACACGTTTAAACCACAATTCAACAAGTGTCAAGCAAAATGTACTAAACTAAGTTTATTAAAGACACAAGTTAGACTTTAGAAAATATTCCCTCATTCCATTTAGGAATGAGCCACAATGATTAAAAAAATCCTTTTAATTTCAAAACGCTTATTTTCATACCTACGTATAAATAGTTATTGTAATGTTTGTAACAAGACTTTTATAAAATATAAAACTGATACAGAAGAAAAGGCGCTCAGAACATAACAAATAATAGTTTAAAATTATCGAAGTTAAAATCAAATAGTTAAGCAGAGAGATTTTATGAAGTACTGTAATAAAGTATATGACCTTGGAATTCATCCTACACACTACGGTAAATATCAGTTGGTTTCCCCATTTATTACTATCATTACCAGTGATTTTTTTTTAATTGTATAAAATTTATGTTAAAGAGTTTTAATTTTCATTGTTTACTACCTATGATGTCCTACGACATTTAGGAATTGAGTTTACCTAATAAGTGTTACATTATATGACTAAGTTTTTCTATATTTTAAACCATAAAAGAGTTTAGATGATTTAAAATAGAAAATTTAATTGGGACTAGGTAAATTCATCGAACAAATTGAAGCGAAATCAATTGTATTCTTGTTTGATTAAGGCTATCCACGTTAAACTCCTAAAAAAAGACTGATAAAAACTAGACATATATTGTATAAGAATATAAATATATGATACTCTTAATTCGTTTATTTTAATGTCACGTACATGGAATGAAAAACGAAGTGAAATGTTTGATTGAGAATCGATGCTGGTGTAGACTTCCATTATTTCATGAGAACTCCATTTTCATATGATGTGATAAAGATGAAAGTAATCATTGACGTTAGGTATGTTTATTAAACATATTATTGAATCAAATAAACACAAATGAAAATGAGATTTCAAATTCGTAGAAGTTTAAGATGCATTGTTTAGTCTGATACTCCTCCGTGCACGTGTATTGCTTAAAAAGAGGCAGAATGTTTTCTCATCATGTATCAATATATAGACTAATTATATGTTAAGTTAGGCTTTCTGCACTCTTTCGACATAGAAACCTTAACTATGTCAAATCTCACAATCTACCGTATGCACAAAGTACTTAAAAAGAGGTACGAAGTTTTCTCTTCACATATTAATATATAGACTAATTATATATTAAGTTTAGCTTTGTGCTCCCTTTTTCAATATAAACGTTAACTGTGCCAGATCTCAAGCTCTTCCGTGTGCACAATATGCTTAAAGAGGTGTACATAGTTTCCTCTTCACGTATAAATATGTAGTTATATAACATGGTCTTTTTATATTAAAATTACTCTGTCTCATTCTCTTAATAGTATCTTGATTTCAAATATATTAGTCAACATGGAATTATTATGTTCTTATTATATTGTATAACCAGCCACCTGCCTAGTTTTCCACGATTATACAAAGATTTTTCCACTGCCGGTGTCCAAAAACCCGCGCGTGTAATATTGCTATCTACAAAACATCAGCATCAATGCTTAAACTATACCATAGAAAATTAGAGTACACAAGCGAAATTCGACATGACAACTTACGGTTGAAAAAACCGCAAAAAAAATTAATTTTAAGCTAAATCGGTAATAAATGATTACCACAATTCTTCAAAATAAATCCTGAAAATGAAGTTAAAAAATGTTTCCTTTTTAAGCAGTAAAATGTTAATTGTAAATTTCAAATAATACATGAACCCACGGTCCCTGATTGTTGTAATTTTTTAAAAAAATTACTACTTTACTGTTACTAACGATTACAATGTGCAGGACAATATAATTCCCCTTTGAAATATTTTCCCGATTTCATAGGCATTCATCATCATAGAATTCGATAAATTCTAACAAAGGTTCATATATTTAATATTTAAAATTTTCTTTTAAATCCATCTCTTTACTATACTACTATTAGAAACAATCTGTTAAGTTGTTACTTAGGAATTCGGATACCTTTAGTAAGATTGATATAATTACCGCCATCTATTAACATAATTACAAAAATAAAAAATTTTCTAAATAGGTGCGTTTGGTATCAACACATGAAATTTAATTCTATAAAAATAATATAAATCTTTCCTTTTAGTTCATCGATTACAATAAAATATGACTTAAATATTTTCTTAGACCAAATATAATTCAACAGTAAAAACTTCGTAAACAAATAAACAGACACACAGATAAAAGAGAGGTTCGAAAAGCCCCTAATGCATTCATGTATATATGTATATATATGTATATATATATGTATATATATATATATATATATATACATCTACATATTTACACTTATTTATTTTTTCATAGATAAGGCGATATGGAAAGCGACAACTAAATTTATAGTCCTTTGCTACACATATTAAATTAAATCTTTAAAAACAGATTCCAATTTTAAACAAATAAGTGACACAAAAAACTTGGAATGAATAAGTAAAATATTGAAAATTTCTATGTACACAGAATAATTGACAACGACGTTTGTCCCCATGAATCTGCTCGTATTCAAGTCTTTTGCTCAATACATTTATCTCACTACTTCAAACTTCACTTCATGTCCGTTCTGCCGATATATCTTGGGGTGGGAAACTGCATTGCGCGATTTAAAATATATATAGCGCAATCTATTGATGGTCAAAGATACGGCAACAAATGTGCGTAATTACTACACATCAAGAAGCTAGGTACTTCTTGTAGTTTTGCATTAACTTAACGTACATAAATTTTTGAAAATATATGATTCGCCTGTCTTCTAACCGAGTGACACTGAAATTAAATGTTACTACAAGTTGACTCCTTTATTCTTGTAAAAAATTCACCCGAAATTAATTAGTAATTTATAAATTATGCGCGTTCAAACAAATCTACAACAAGTAAATAGGCAATCATTTAAAATTTCTGAAAGCAATTCTTTCACATCCCCTACTTTTAATATATCCCCATAAATCATTATTTCGTATATACCTTCAGTATAGATATATTAATTCTGAAGTTTTGTTACACATATAAATATAGGTAGTTCTAGAGATATTTTTTTAAATATTTTATATATATATATATATATATATATATATATATATATATATATATGTATGTACTTATGGATAAAATAACAAAATTAATATATTTTTTTAGGAAACTTTTTAAATGTAATTTATACACAAGAAATTCTTTTTATTCTATAAAAAATGACGGAAATCATTTAAAAGACCAGATAAAAATATCAAAAATATTTTTAAGTATTTTATTTTCAGAAATATATTAAAATGTACCCAAAAATATGTTCCGGTTTATTTTCGAAACTATTAAATTTTAAATAACAAAGATGAGCTTTTAGGAACCCACCTATAGGTTGTAGGAAAACTTTAGCGATGATTTCATAATTTTCCAAGTATGCCTTTTACGCCTGTTAAAAATAGTGTAAGGTGAACGTATTACCATTCACCTTTTCCTATATTCACAGCTGCCTTTTTCAGAAACCATAAAATGTAGAAACTAACATAATTACACATCTTTTTAATGAAAAAATATTTTGCACTGGTCAACTTCCTTCAATATTCATATATGAATTAAAGGGAGCGTGATAACTATTTTAAGTTATTTTTCTTTTCTTAATATAAATTGGACATCTAAAATTATTTTCGAAGGTATTTGCAAAATTTGAGCATCCCCATTATTTCTAATGCATAACATTTTATATTTTACATTATATTTTTCTATTGTGGAAAATTTCTACCCGAAATATCTGACGGAAATAATTTTTAGAATTTATGATATTTTTTTCTTTTCATATGTATAAAATGAAGTTTGAAGTCAACTGAATAAATCAATGTATTAATAATGGAGGAGAATATTTTTTACCCCTTTTTACGAGTAAGCATATTGCAAGCACGGAGTAGAATGAGATTTAGCGTAGATAAAGTTTATATGGAGAAGAAATGCAGGAAGTTAAAATTAGTACGTAATTTGTCTCACAAATTCATTAAGTATATAGCAAACATACAGCAGTCTGTGTTCAAATAGTGGCATAGAGTATAGATTGTCGCCGAAGACTTTTAAAATGTGAGATTGAATGAATGATGACAGTTATAAATTTTATGTTATTTCAAATGTTCCTTTTTCAATAGTCTGTGGAGTATATGTAAAGGCAAACAACCGTATGTTTTATATATCGTATCATAGTCATATCTCTGTCATTAATATTCAATTTAAAATTTCAAAAATATTGCAAGGAATTAAGATAAACAACACAAGCTTTGACATATCACTGCACTCGCTCTTAGCTGACGTAATAGTTCAAAATTAAAAAAAAATAGGTCCACTAATTATAGACTCTAACGAAAAACTTCAATAACATTCAAACTTAAACAAATAATGAATTGCGATCGAATTACTACCACTAGTATATTATAAATCTTTAAGCAAAGAAAATAATGCTGAATTGTTTTTATCCTGTATAAACTTTAAACTAATCTTTAATTTCCATCTCAGTAATTTATTACATCCCAAAATTTATAAAAGAATTTATTTTATCCAAGCTAAACATCAGTTTAACTAAAAATGTTATTCGTAAGAAATGATTCTTAACACAATATTTTGTGAATAATTTAGCTAAAATAAATATCTGTGCTTTAATAAGATTTTGAATACTTTTGCGCCTATAGATATTTCATAGTCAAAAGTTTTAATGAACATTTTGAAATTTAACCTTACCCTTTAAGTCAACAAATAAAATCTTACCCAGCAATATAATATATTAAGAAAATTTATTCCACGTGTGTAAATTTCGAGTTGTTTTTAATAAATGTAAGAAGAGGTATTAATTATAAAAATCTTAATAAGGAGCAGGTGATATTTCGAACCGAACTGCGCTACAGAATTAATGAAAATGTTTCTCCATTACTTTTTTCTTTCATTTATTTCGCCCCAGCTAATGGCCAAAAGAAAAGAATGGAAGGGAGAGTGTAAAAATATTACTTCCTATTTGCCTTTTAATTCGATTGATTTATTCGTTTCGAGAATTTAATTAAAAGTAACTTCTGGCCGTTTCGTCTTATAAGAAGTTCGATAATTTACTGGGTATTAAGATTTGTCTCCGAAATGTTTCTCTTGACTATTTTCAACATTCGGCTTGGGAAGTATCGCCGTAAATTTGATGACGATTATATTCTGTGATCGCAATTACGAAACTTTGTATTCCAATCACTACTTTTACTTTTAAAATTGATCTCTGCCTTAAGGGAATAATCAGATTGTATTTCTTCAAATAGATTTAATTTCGTTAATACTGATAATTAAATGAAACTACGTGATTATTTCTACTTTTTTTAAGTTCTTTACACGACCTAGGTTTTGTTGTATTAAAACATCTTCAGGTAGGCTATTCAAAGATTCTGATATCTTTGCTAATAGCCCACCTGAAAATGTTGTAATGCAACGAAACCTAGTTCGTGGTAAAGAACTTAAAGAAAGTAGAAATAATACATCACGTAGTTTCATTTAGTTGTGAATTATAAATTTCTACAAAATTATCGCCAAATATATTCAATATTCGTTAATACGATTTAAATTTTGTATCGTAAAACTTATAGTCGTTGTAGAAATTTATTTTCTGATCGATAGTTTCATCCCCTGGTGCAGCTGGGTTAGGATGGAAAGATTGGGATTAAGCAAGATAAATAATGTTATATAAGAGAAATTGTTAGAACAGGTTGATAAATTTTCTTATTTGGTTAGTTTAATTTCAATAAAATAATCTTTCATATTAATAATTAAAGATTAAAATAGGAGTAATGAGACATATATATCAAAACAAGCGGAAAACAAAACGTATAACATAAATAAATAATTATTAAAACTAGTAGTATATACACAAAGAGGATTCAGAATCTACTCAGGGACATATTAAATATTTAGGGATACAATTTATCTAGGAGTATCTCACATGTTATCTAAAAAAATTTTACACCAAAAGTTTTCTTAAAAATTTTTATACCATATTTTACATATCATCTATTTCCATATATAGTTTAATTTGCTTCACCACTCTACCAAACTTTAATTTGCGTATCAAATTATTTCTGTGAAAAAGAGTAAATTTGACGGGTTTCTAAAGAAACAAACTTTGATAAAAGGACAGATGAATGGACATGTAAACGACTTTATAAGGCTTCAAGATTTTCTTTTTTTTTCGGGGTTTGATACTCTAAAAACCGCTAATATTCCGTGACCTTGTGGTAAATGTAGTATTTCTGCAATAGTATTACCATGTTTAATTAAACGTAACTGAAAATTAAATTTGATTAAAAAGTTAAAATATAAATATTACAATTGATATTTTCCGTGATGCCAAAATTATTATTCGTAGCTTAGTTTTCATGTCTTATATTTTATCACAAAATTTGTTTAACCCCCAGATATCTTTAAATAAATTCAGGCAAATACTTAGAAAATTATACTGTGGAGAATGCATAACAATGTATTGTCACTACTAATCGATTTATAAATCTAATAATAGTAGAGTAGCATTTAGTTTAGAAAACCTGTGTCTCCAAAGAAATTGTCAAATTTCACTTAGAAGTGAGAACTGTTTTAAAAACTTTGGTCATATTGTCATCGAACTAAAAGATTGCAGCGTATGTATATAATTTAGCTGTGTGAAATAAACAGGGTCATGAAAATTGGCTGTCTCTGCTAAAACTATCTTTTCTCTAACATAGAGATTTCTCCTAGGAATTCTGGTACGAAAATAAATTCCATCTATAAGTAACTGAATTGAGAGCTGTTTAAAACATAGATGTACAGAAGAATGTTGATAATGTCATCAATCCCTGAACACAAAATAATTTTGCAGAGAATGAACAAGTACCTGAAAGTATTAAACACCATAAAGTGTCGGAAAGTGTCATACCTAGGAAACTGTAATAAAGAATGTTAAAAAACGATCTGGTTCAACTCGTCATACAAGGAATTGGCAACGAAACAGGTACAATATCTCTTTATTGAAAAATCTAAGAAAACTGCAAAATAATACAATTTGAGGAAAAGAATCTTGCTTCAAATAAAATTTAACAAAGCAAAAATTGGCAATAATCAGTCTACAGTCTCCTACAAGCTATAGTACCCCAAGATGAATATGCACTGGTATAAATTTATTTTTAAAAAAAATTTAGATGAGATCGACGTCAAAAAATTGTTAAACCAATTTAAATAATTTTTCCAAATAAATTAGGTATCTATTGATGCACGATATTGAATCGGGTGCTATTGCTTCAGTGCGCAAACCTAACCCGCAATCGGCGCAAGCATGAAATTAATGTTTAATCGTCAGTAATAAATAAATTTAAAATGTAAATATAAAAATAACCAAATATTTTCGGTTTCCTTTGCTAGATATACAGTTTCTGCAAAAATATTATATAACACATATAACATATATAATGTGACATAAAATCCAACATGTTTGATTCAAGTTATTGCTTTATTCAATATTTTTTTTATAAATTATAAAGTTAATTACTACATATATTTAAATTTTAATTAAATTTTATTCTATTAATTTATCTTAAGATAATAAAAGCGAAATACCACGACTTTATTAGTTTCTTATACTATTTACTTTATTACAAATCTGAAGGATTTCTCCCCATGTATACATACCTATGAAATAAGCTATATGCAACTATCATAAAAATCCATTGGATAACAGAGCCATAAAAGTGGAAAAAGTACATATAGTCATTTTATTATTTTTATACTAGTTTAAATAAGGTAGTAAGAATAAACATAAAAGAAAATGTTGATTTACAATATTTGCCAGCAAAATGTAAAATTTTCAAAGTTTATTGGACCTTTGTTGGATATAATAAACTTTGAAATAAACGCAGGCAAATGACCTGTTTAATTAGATATTGACGTAGCATGAAAAGTGCTACCACTACATCTAATAATTAAAACAAATTAGCTTATATTGCCCTTACGCAGTTAAATCCATTAGACTTAACCACCGAGGATGCGATAACGACCAAATAATAAGCATTCATAAATGAGTATACCAAAACCTTGAAATTAGATTAAAGAGACATGTATAGTGACGATAGTGGAAGTGTATTAAGTATGCTTAGATAAGTATCCCTGTGGATGGAGGAATATGATATGTCAGTTAGAATTTTTGTCAAATTTTTTTTGAAAACAAATTTTACTTACCAGTATAGAAGCTAGCAATAAAATAACCAAACTTTCCGTATCAGCACACTACCTAAAATGGATATTGACAGAATCCATCCTACTTCAAGTCAGTTTCTGCATGTTTAAAAATTTGCCGCTATTCTTTATTTATCATCCTGTGAAATGCACTTTAAATGCATATTGAAGTATTTGATTTCATTCAAAATGAATTCATTCGAACAATGAAATACGCAGTCTAGCATAACAAATTCCCAATAGAATCAATTTATATAGTGGCCACAAGTACACGAGTACAGAACTTTGATTTACAGCTTGGTGCCGTTATGAAATTTCGACCCCTTAAAACTTCGGTGCATCAAAAGAGGTGCACCTGCCCGTGGTATAAATTTATGGTATGAGAGAGTTAACAAGGCGAAAAAATATTTCATTTTATATAATTCTTAATAATCTTATAATTCCCCAATTTTATTATTAATTAAAAAATAGATAGCCAAATTGAATCTTACAGAATATTCCAAATATTCTCTTGCATAATAATTCCATTGAAAATGTTCCTGTAATTACTATCTGCCCATGTTGACACTCTTAGAGTATTTTTAAAAATTTGCGAATAGATTGAATGGTAGGGTGTACTCCATCACATATTGTTTTTTATACTTGATAAAAGATAATTTTTCTTCATTTCCTCATTTTATCCTAGAATTTCAAGGGGAACGAGAATCCACGCCTCTACCTTTTTTCGAATCGGCAGTTACATGGATCAACAAATTTGTTTATTACGTTCCTATCTGCAGTGGTAGGGAATAAATAACAAAAGTATTGTTTCTTATGTCCCTATCACCCTTCTGTAAAAAGTTCCTTCAATTAATGATGAGATCAGTATTGTATTTATAAAATCTAATGTGAACAATTAATAAAATATTCGTATATTCTTCACATTTTGCACTTCAAAAAATACAATTAATGCTTAAATAGTATGATAATATATAAGTAATAATTCAGATTTTCAACCTAACATAGATTTAACCTCAAACTTTGCCCTGTCAATTTTTAAATATTTTAACATTTGTTATTTCTTAGAACAAGCAGTTTTAATAATTTTTCTTTCTATTGATTTTATTATAACTTTTATTGCAAGTGTTATGTTTCAAGTATGGCGACTTTTATTTGAAATTTTCACAAGTGCTAAATATTATGCTAGATTTCGATTTTACTATTTCACCTAACTTTGAACACCCATTTCACCACTGAAATAGTTGAAGATATAAGAAATCTCTACTTAGTGGCTGTCTTCTTTACATGAGCATAAGGAATACCATAGTAAAATTTTTGGTCCACCATTTTAATGTCTTAAGGGCTGTTTAAAAAAAAGTAGAGTATATGCTTATATTTTTTTTAAATATTTAAGCAACCCGTCAGAATAACTTAATATATTTATTGAAGTGAAAATAAGGTAACATTTAAATAACTTTCACCAAGTATAATATTAATGTAATCAGTTATATTTTTCCATACAGATTTTTAATCATTCTTCTTCTCATTCGTGGGTTGAATTTTGAGACTTCCTTCTCCTCCTAAGGCGTTTCCTACCTAATATTCCCTTTAATTACTTGGGAGTATTCCCTTTAAATGAATAGAGTCATTTAATAAGTTTTCTTAATTACAAACTTTCAATCTTCCATTTAACCCCTTAAAGGTTGACCTGCATAAAACAATAAAACATGTGTATGATATTATTGTTACGCTACGCTTATGAGTTAAAGTCTAATATTTTATTAAATTTTGAACGCTCATTTAGTTTAGAGCTCTTTTAAAGGTCATATTCCCAAAAAAAATTTTCCAAGTCAGTTATATAATGTCAGTTTCGATTAACTTTCATGTTTATAGGACTAATGGTTGAACCTGGGCGTTTAAATGTTTATCAGTCGGTTTCTTCTTTTGTATACATTAATGTTTATTTAATTTTATATTCAAACAATCCAAACCAGGATACAACCCGTTAAAAAACTAGGAAAACTGCAAAGATAAAAAATGTTTACTGTCAACAAAAAGTACTCTCATAATCGCTCTGCAGATCTGACGAAAGATTTAGGTTTTATTTGTGCCACAATCTGTATTCTTTTGTAACTTGAAAAAATAGTGACTTACTACTATTTCCAAAATATGCATTACGAATTTGGACTTAGTGTTTAGATGATTTTCATACAAAAAATCAAAAAATTAAATAATCTC
Source organism: Druceiella hillmani (assembly GCA_039881145.1). Taxonomy (NCBI): domain Eukaryota; kingdom Metazoa; phylum Arthropoda; class Insecta; order Lepidoptera; family Hepialidae; genus Druceiella; species Druceiella hillmani. The sequence continues at coordinate 8,388,016 of JAYKKI010000042.1, forward strand.
ATAAAAAAGGAGAAAATCAAATCAAAAAAGGGTATAATTTTTACTCATGGATTTTGGGTATAATACTTTTAATGCCGTTATTAATTAGAACCTTAGTGTTTGTGACTTTAACTTGAAAACTTATGTATTTAATAACAGTTTAAATAAACATAAATCTCTTAATTTCATTTAATTAAAAAGAGTTTGGTTCTTACGCGGCTTAATAGAAATATGTACAAACAATTTATGAATGCAAATATCCATCGCAGGCTTATAATAAAAATTCATTTTCATACTAAGAACGTATTTACAACATATCATTGTAAAAGATATGTAGTAGTCGTAAAATATCTTATTGATGAGCAACAAATTTATAGCTTAAGTGTTTTATCTTTATCGCCATGTTATAACTAAAATAAAAATACGTAATTTATATTTGTATAGTACTCTGTTTTATTTATTTTATCTTATTAAATTTACGTCAATATCAAAATAAATATTAATATTACTCAAGTTTTCATTCCGACTTCACCCATACATTAGGCCACCTAACTGGAATGGTTGTGTGCAATGATTTTATCTTCCACATGTGGCTTTATCCGCAAATGATATGAAAGATAAGAAAATAATATAATTGTGGGGGAAATATTTTTAGACTCATTTAAATATTTCGTACTATAAGCCGTAAGCAATGGTTCCTTAGATTAAAACCTACGTTCTCGTAAACCCTGTAATTTCATTGATCTTGATTGTCGACAATCTAGCAATTCTGAAAGCCAAAAGTTTTGATGAAATTTCACTAAATGTGATTTCATCTTTCTAGTGTTGATTATTTTTCGCGCTAAATTTTTATTTAAATCTTTTAATACCAGTATAATCGAAAATAGGATGACGGCTAGTGAAACAAATATTGAATTTTACAAAATCATGGATGCTTTTTATTGATGTTATTTATGTTCCAATCGTATTTCCTAAATCCAATTTTTTGTTTGTGTTATAACTTCATCTGAATTGAAATTGAAACTAGATGGTGAACACTGAATTTCTACAATGGAATCTGTATATAGATCGTATTATGTGGCTCTTCGAAAAGAAAATTTATTATCAATTATTTAACGGCATTCCCAAATGTTAATATGGAAAAAGGTTTCTAACTACTGAGTGCAATTTATTCACTATTTTTTACATGTTTAATTGGTACTACACGATTAAAATTATTCTGTTTCACCAATGAAGTGCAATTCAAATTTATATGTCTCTTGCACACTCTGGAAAATTAAGCTATTAATCATGACCGCGCTCTAATCAAAGCACTTTGATTGTATTACGCTCTAGATTATGCCACTAAGGTATTGTGTATCAAAAGTTTCAGAAATTTGTTTTTGCTTCTTCGTGTACTTCCTCAATCATACCTGGTTTGTGAAAGCTCTCACAATATTCAAAGTTTTTATATGAACTACGTTATTTTTTTATTCATTTCTAATTTCTAGCGTCATTAAAATTTTTATATATTTCTAATTTGTAATTTGTAATTGCGTTATTTTGAAATGTTATTTTACTTTGACATTGAATTAAATTAATATAAAAAATGAACAAAGTAATAAAGAATGGACGAAAAAATTTTATTAACTAAAATAATTTACAGAGACTATTAAGCGAAATGCATTTAATAATCGAATTATTGGAATAAAATGGAAAATAAGCATAATTCGGTTAAGTTTGACTCGAGTATAAATATAAAGCTTGAATAATTATAGTCGAGATACTTTAAAATTATAACATGGTACGCATTTACATATCGAAACGCTAGGAATAGAAAAATAACATTTTCAACTAATTTACTTGGAATGAAAAAATATATTAAATTTGTCTTACATTTTCTTATACGTAATTAAGACCATTAATTTAATATTTCAAAGTAAAAATTTTACGACGTTTTTAAGGTAATAAACTTATACCTATATATTATAATTTAATATATTAAAATTTATACCTTCTACCTAACGGCAGAAAAAATGTAGAAACATTTTACAAATGATGATAAAAACACGCTAGAAACCTCCAATTTACTACGTTTACATATCTTGGAATAAACTGTGTTGATTTTAATAGACCAGACTTTGTTTATAAGTCAAGCGGGTTACTTTTTATACGTTTAATATATTTGTGTAATGAAAATCGGCTTTTTATGCTGTAAGGTAAGTTGTACTGATTTCATTTAAACCGGTAGAACACTGAATTGAAACAAGAGTTCTTGAGCAACGTTTTAAATATTAATTTAATATTAATTCGCTTTTTGATAAAAAAGAGAAAAAAAGTGAATTAATTGTAACTTTGAAAACAATTGATTTAAACTCTTCATTTGATTGACAAACAAAACTTAATTTTTATGTTTTTAACTCCGAAGATACATAACAAGATTATAAATAAAAAAGTAGGTAAAGTGAACTAATATAGATAGCCTGAAATTTATCATATTTCAATGGATATCGAGCTTTTATCGAAAATAGCTTTCAATTTTCGGTGGCATAATTCAAGAGCGGGCTGAATTTACGAGCTCGAAAATTCTATTTTAATTATTTTAGCTAAGTACTATGAAAGAAAAAAAACTTTTTGGTAAATTGTGTGCTCCTTTTAGATTTTATAAGCCTTTGAAAGTGCTCGCAGATACCTAAAAGGTGAATCAATTTACTAAAATTTTCCTTCAATTTTTGTAAGCTACTACTATAAATATTCACAAAAATTTATTTTGAAAGTACCTTTCAAAATTCTGAATACAAGGTACGACTTGTTGTTAATGATCTAAAGTAATATTAACATTTGTATTTTTTATATATTAAAATAACTACATCATTTTTTGATTGAAGAAATGTTTTTATCTCAAAGTGTAAATATCAAGGTAGTAATAAGTTGATGTAACCTTTGAACTGCAATACTGCTGAAAAACTTTCGTATATATTGCTGTAATTATCGTACGTTATTATATATTCCTTAACAGAAGGAACGTCTGAATCAAAAATTATTATTACACAATTTCCGAGGCCATATTTTCCGCATTCAAAATCAATACAATCGTATGAAAAGTTATTAAATGAAGCAAGTTTGAAATTTTATATTGTCATGTCTAAAATTAGAGGAAATTTTCATAAAGCTCTAATAAACAGGATAGAAGAAAAAAGAAGTATTTTACTTAAATCATCCGACTTTTCCTTGCGATTATTACAACCCAAATAAAACTAATAATTAGCCGCGTAGATTGGCTGAACGAACTGGTGATCACATGCGGCCACCTCGTAAAAGGGTTACGAGCGAGTAAGTAATCGGTGCCTCTCCAACGAGAGGTCTGCGCTCGATAAAACTTCCGATACATCACGTTATTAAGCAGAACAGGAAAGTTTGTGTTAGGGTAAAATTTTGGGACGAAAGCATATCCAAGAGGTTAGTTTTGTCAAATGAATAGGTGTAGGGTATTACGAGGCTTGTGGGCGTATTATTTTTATAACTTAATGCGGCGAAGTTAAGAACGGTTGTGGGTAAGCCTTTGAAATATTGTATTAAGCTATAGCTTTAAGCATTGCTTTGGAAAAAGCCGAATGTGCATGCTGAATATTTACATATATTTTATTTTATAAGGTCTGGTCTAGGGGTCATAAGGTCTGGTGTATGATATACTTTTAGCTCCATTATAAAATCAAATTCATATGCAGTTTTTGTTTTTACATATACATTTTCTGAATTGCTGATTCACCGGTAATAGTAAAATTTGGAATGATTTTTAAAATAGGCAGTTGACAATTGATAATTGAAAATTTAAGGTAAATGAAAAAAAATTAGAGGAAAATCAAATTTTTTTAAAGTCTTTAAATAATACAAAAATTATGAAAACTTATGCAAAAATTGTGTCAAAAGTTCAAAAAAGTGTTATGAGATAAATAAAACCTTTAATTTGTTAGAAATGTAAAAATTTCTCTTTTTTTATATTTTGATTTACGGTTGCATTGAAAAAACTCATACTTGTTATACTTTTAATTTTTTTTGCTTTTTTTTTAAATTTTTTTATTGAAATTATGAACACATGTAAATTCCTTCATTTTGTCTGGCGTTATACCTGCAACAGCCTCAACGATTCCATAGTTTTTGAGCCTTGAATTGTAAATAAACGTCTTATATGACGATTTCAAATAATGGGCAGAAAATGTTAAATGAATATTTTAATCTACCTTCATATATATACAAGTGTAATCAAACAAATACCGCTGGACGCGTTTTATTAAAATTTTTCAGTTTTATGCCATAACGACTTATTCATCATCAGCTATACAAATCAGAATAATTATTACTCAAACATATTATATCAAAATTATTATTTAATTATTTCAAAACGAAATCTGTTCATTGTACTAGGAAGTAAAAATGTATAGTTTAAAATTTTCCACTAGATAGCGTTACTGCGCATGGAAATGAAATAATGCAAAGAACTATGAAAAACTTCTCAACACATTATCAATTAATGGTTGTAATTTTATTTTAATTTTTGCAATCGGCGTTAATATTTTTTTCAGTTTTTAAAACTTTTCCTAAATGATATATGGTAAGAAGTAGAAATGAATTTGGCTTAAAAGAATTGTTGCTAAAATGACAATGCAAGTATTTTCAAAATCGATATACCTACCTGCCATATATCTGTAGAATAGGTACGAAAATTAATTTTTCGCAAATATAATCGAGTAGTGGAAAGGTATTTAAAAATATAAATGAAATTTAATTAGAAATGTTTATTCTATAAACACGGTTGGCTTTAACTTGACATGCAATGTGTCTCCCTTCCAGTTTTTAACTATTGGTTTCAAAAACATCAAATAAATTTTGGTAGTAGAATTTGATTATATTCTACAAATAAAATTATTTTGGCTTACCTTCCGGTTTACTAAAGTGAATTTGTACGTGATAGACAAACTGATGACGAGATTTAGCTAATACAAAATAGTCCGACGAACTTAGCCTCGTGGCTAAATTTTATTTATACACAACCTTGTTGTGATGAACTTAGCCCGTTTTATTATACTTACACACAAATATGTTCATGATATTTCCTAAAAAAAATAATATTTTCGTCATATTTAAAAAAAAATATAAATTTATCGTCGAAAATTTTATTAAGTTTCTTACGAATTTTTGTTTACATTATATTATGAATTTTTGTTTACATTTATATTGACACATTTTATCAAATTTATGAATGTCCTTGAAAAAAATAGAAATTAAACAGATGATAAATGATAAAGGTCGTATAAATCAAATAAGAATCGCGTTGAGACAAAATATTAATAATGAATATTTATTCCGACATGTATATATATATACATACATACATATATATATATATATATATATATATATATATATGGCAAGATTTAGATTTTACGACGAAATAAACAATTTGGGCATACGAAAATTAAATTTGCGATTGTCTCATGATTTGTGGCTTTTGGTAGCCATATCCTTTAAAATGCTACGTCCTCGATTAGCACGAGAAGACCTTTAGTAATCAATAAAAGGGGAATGACATAAACTGATTGGAGCTGGATGGATTGAATTTTCATAGTAAAGTTTCCGTGGAAGCGTTCATGGTTTATTTATTATATTTATTATATTAATGTTAGTTCATTATTATTGTATTAATTATATTAATATTCGTTCATTATTAAGTATAACTAAATGCCAGTGAAAAATATTTGGCATTTACATCTTCGACTAACACGAAGTCGAGGTTTTTTTTGCTATCTACTTCCAATTTAATAACATACCCTCTATTCTCGGACCTGTCAAAGTTCTTACTTTTGCTGAATAAATTTTAATTTTTTTCTTTTTCCTTTTGTACATCTATGCATACAAAATTGCACGTAAAATTTTATGCATGGAATGAGTTATTTTTAATAATTTCTGTTATGAAATATTTTCTTCCAGCCAAATCTTTGTAATTTTATTCTAGATGTATGAGTTTAAACATTGACTACAAATGCGCTCATTCACAAATAGTATTTTAAAACATTAGTAGGAAAAGTCACTTTATTAAAGCTAAAGGATGCAAAGATATATTCGTCCTCATTGTATGTAACAATTAATGACTAAACTTTCTTAAACATGACCACACAAAGTTTAGCTTAAACAAGGGAAATTTTTAAAGTTCATCTCAAACAACGCGAAATTATGAACGTGTAATTAACGCTACTCTACCTATAAATATGTAATTCCGCTGACTTTAAAAAAATAAATCTTTGTTCCTCCGCAGTTCCAATTCCCCTCTAAATCTACCCATTCATCAAACATTCTTTAATATATTCCCCAATTGCGCTTGGATTGTCCAAAATGACATTCGATTCCAAGTGGAGCGATAATTCAATACTTGGGGGCCGACGGCTATTAACAGTGCGATTTTATATTAATTTCACGCCTTCTCGTCTTCCGACTCGCCGAATGAGTTCCGCAGATGGATTCATGGATAAAAAACAGTTTAAAGCACGGAGAATAATTTGCAACCTCTATTCTTCTCGTAATATATAAGAAAAGAAAATGTATGTATATATGATGAATATTCAAAAACTTGCAATGTACTTTTTATTTTAAATCGAGATCTTCTCTATTGCACTCATTAAATTACTTTGATCTTTAGCTTGATAGGATGAGCCATGTTGTGTGTTAAATATTATCAAATACCGTCCTTCACAATATCACGTATCTCTCAATATTCCGAAGTTAGTCGTGACGCGTTCGTTACGTCAGCAAAATTGGATTATCTTGGTCAGGGAAGTTAAGTGAGAATAGCTAGAGAATGTACCACTTAAATTTAGTGTTGTGTTTACTATTCTGGGTTTCGTGAAGGGAGCATTATTAATTTTAGGACGGAATAAAACATTTACCTATAATAATACGAATTATTGCAAGATTAGTAAATAACCTTGAGATCCTCCAATTAATAAACAAACGAAATAATATTTTTTGGAGTTCAAGATTTTCGAAAAATTTTTGATATAATCAATAAAAGATTTGTTCAAATTCACTTTAATTCATTGGATCTCCCTATTCATATTAAAACACAAACACCTAAGTATCCACAATAAAATTGAAACTTAATATACTTCTTGAGTTCAAAATTAATTTGATTTTAGCAACAGTTTTTATGTGAATGAACTACGTCGACAACAAATTATGAAAGGATTTGGATACAATAAAATTCCTCGATAATGTGTTTATGAAGCAAGTTACTTTATACAACAAAGGAAAGCAACATTCTTACGTGGGCAGAAATATCTTAGATATTTTACAGAATCAACCATTATAATTTAAGCAGAGTCAATCATACCATAAGCCACAGTCATTTCAGGGGAATAATACTTATTGTCTAAAACGTAGAATTCCGGTAATACCATACCTCGCATCGACCTACTTCGGGGCGTCCGTTAACTTTTCAGGATAGAATTACTCAAAATTCACTATATTTTACTGTATCTGACTCAGTCTTTTACTGCAATCAGTCTGTTGTCAATTACAGAACTATCTGCGATAGTTCTGTAATTGAAAATCTTTTTTAATGTATCTTTCGTTCATATGCTTCCATTTATTTCTATCATTTTATTTCTACTACTAAATAAATAGTTATATACTTACGGTCTTGATTATTTAATTTCATTCATTTCCTACTAGTCAAAACAAATTACAATTTTAAAAAATCAAAATTAAGAATTTCAGTTTCGCCTCTGTATGGCCACGTGATTCTAAATAGAAAAATCAAACAGTAAAACACACACTGTACAACTCCCATCGTACGCAAGAGCACAAACACGCGCCGGTACGAGCGTTTTTGCATTTGTTTGTCATTATATATAAATTATATAATAATTAAGTATTAATAATGATAGCAAAATATCTCACATTAAAGTAATAAGCCAACTTTCCGTCGGAACGATGTTTTTCTTAATTGTTATTTTCATGTGTAAGGTTATCCTGCAGCACGGTGAGTTATTCATTAAATGTATTCGTGCTCATTTTCAAATAGATGAAAAATTGATCTGGGTGTAACTTTAGCTCTTCAAAAAGAAATTCGTGTTCTCCACTCTTTTTGTTAGTAGTTAGAATAGGATGAACCCAATAACAATGATTAATGTCACGTCGCGGTCATAATTGTTTTAAAATTCGATACATTCTCCGTCTTCATGTCCATAATAATCAATACCAAAGTAATCAAGCGGGGATCCATTTCCACAAACAAACACGTCAGTTCTCTGCAGGATATTGTGTGCAAATTGATGGGAAAATGAACGCATCTAGCTATTAGTGACCGCGACTAGTGCCCGCATTTACTCATTAGTGGACGTGATCCCATCTAGTGGCTCGGCTGAGTCACCAGTAGTCTAGTGTGCGAAAGCCGTAATCCTTTTTCAGATGTGTACTCCCTCGCGATGTCAACTTGAAACGAAGGGTTGCAAGTTTTACTGGAATTTCATATTTTGTCTCATACTTCAAGTACAAATGCTTCAAACAGTTGTACTAGGCTTGGATTTTATACGGTCGCTTACCCATAAGTATAAATTCTTAAGTACTCATAAATTGGGCTTCACGATTTAATTGATTTTTAATAATTTATTAAAATTTCCTGTTTTAAAAATTCCTTGAAAATATTTTTCTGATTATCTTGATGAGTATTGAAAACTGATCAAGTTTAAATCCTGCAATTCTCAAAGTAATTCAGGCATCGGCAAATATATTTTTGTTGCATACTCTGTATAAGTTTGATTAGTATTAAAAGTCGCTATAAAGTTAGATGTGGTTTCATGTGTACCCAATATTGAAAATCTTGATTGCTTTTTAACAGCGAAGAATTTCATCCTCGAATCTTTAAGGGTTCGAGACGGAGGGCAAGGTAAATATAGAACAAAGTTTCATCGGATGTACGGTGGTAATACTGGCAATATGATATATTTAACAACCCTCGTTACATTCAGCCCTCGGCAAATTTTTGACGGTTTATATTGGCTTTATTGTCAATTGTAGTTTCCTGAAAAAAAAATTTTTAAATGGTAAGTCTGTAAGTTAAATATTTTTTCAGAACTGCTTGAGTTCTACATGACCTTTCAAAACATAGATTTCTTTAAATCTTGAGGAAAATATATTAGTGAATAATTTTGATTTGTGCAGTAGTTTACTGTCTTGAATATTTTGTTTCAACCCATAGTATCCCATAGTTAGTAGTTAATTTCTTTTCACTTGGAAATTGCCAAGAGTTTTGAACATGTTTCTTTTGAAAACCTTAAACAATTTTCGCACGTTGCACTTTAAATAGTTTAGTTGAGTCTATGAAATTCTGAGTTCATTCGATTCATTTCTTATGAGTTTGTATCTAAATGTCAAACATTGTAAAGTAAAAAAAGTCTGCCATAGCCTCATTAAGGATTACCAACAATTATTTAATTATTCGTACTCATCGAACTCGTATTCCTTTTGCCACACAATTATTCAATTGCGAATATTTTTCAAATAATTCACTATTATGAAAACATTACAAATATTACTAATAAATAAGGTTTGGCCTATTAAAGTTTTTAAAGAGTGAAGAAATTGTTCAGGTCCAAAAAGCAAAAGCGGTGAACGCTTCGTAACAGCAATTTACCTTTAGTTGATAACAAATTGTTTTCATTATAAATAAAATGTAATTTAAATTTATTTCTAATGCACTTTATTTATAAACAAAATTGCATTAATTATTTCAAATTTTATTTTTTTAAATCTCGCGTCATTTTAACCAACGATCAAAAGCCTTGGCTCTATTAATTCGATTTCGATCGTACTATCATTTTATTCAAACATTTGATGATGGGATTAATTTTATGATAAAACTTTCACTACTTAAAGTTTACATCAATATCTGTCATCACAACTGACTACAATTAAAATAAAAAAATACTTAGAATTTGACATATTTTATATTTTATATTTTAATTCCTGAACACACTAAATATTTCACATTTCCATTCCTGAATATCACGTCGCTTTCACCAGGGGTAAATGCATTGGCTTCTATTTATTCAAATTCGATCTCACTTTCCTTCTCTTCGAATATTTGATAATAAAATTAATTTATATCTTGTCATTTATTTACAAACTTTCACCTGCATTTCTGCTAGCAAACTGACTACAATTAAAACTATTTGAAATTTATCATATTTTCTTTTAATTTATTTCAAGATAATTAGTTTGTTACAAGAAGAAATTAATGTTTTATGAGAAATTTGTTCTCGACTGAGAATCGAGTAGTAAATCTGATTAATATCATTTGCGTAAAAGAGCTGAAAATTATTTGTCTCAATTATATTATTCTTATTCTTATACACTTGTTTCTTTGTCTGTTACAGCAGTTTTTCTCAGAAACTGCTTAAGTAGAAACTTGCAGTATATCATATTAATAAACCGCGTTAAATTGAATAAATCTCAAAAGTTAACAATGGAAAATATTTAGATGGAAATTTTTAATTAGAGGAAAGGGATGTGGACTAAATTAAGTATTTTTTTTAATTTCCATGCACAGAATGGAATATCGTATGAAATGGCTAAAAATGAGGGCTTCATATACATTTAATCACAATTTTAGTTAGTATTTTATTATTATGATTGTTTATTGAAAAATAAGCGAAAAATGTGTCTCCTCTCCTTACTCCTGAATAAATTCAACCTAAAATTTCAAAAATATAAAGCTTTTAGAAGTCTACAAAAAGTTTTTGGAAAATTATAACTATTCTATTACCTTATATTTTTTTAAATACACCGTGTTTTAAGGCCTGTTAAAGATTTGCTAAGCAATAATGTTATGGTGCAACCAATTAATATTTGCAAATATTTTTATAGAAATACTATATAAAATTAAATGCATATAAGTACCTAACTAAGCACGGATGTATGTCGTATGTTATATGTGCTATAGTGCCAATTTTCTCTTCCTTGGCCGGATTCATTATGAATTTTTAAATAACATGTATTTTTGTAATATTTTACAAAAAATCTGAAAATTTAGGAGAAGACATCTAATCTATTATTTTACCACCGCTTACGCAAAGTTAGATTTTATGCACGTTTGATGAAATATCGATAAAAAAATTAATATTCATAAAAAGTGAAATAAATATATGCGATCAATATAATTCCTTTTATTTTCACATCTTAGGTTATATATATATATATATATATATATATATATATATATATATATATATACATATAAGTATGAATGTGTACAGATTACTAGAGATATTCGATATAACGTTGAGTATTACTGACAGTATTACTTAATTTTGATCCCTCAAGAGACAAGATATCCAAAGTGGAATAAAACTTCCTTCTTTGTCGCTATATTTGAATCCTCGCGAGAAAGGAATAAATAGAAAAGAAATTCGTTTTTCATAATTGCTATAAAATACATCTTTAAATGTCTTAATTAAAAACGAATACCACATTGAGCAGACTAACGGTAAAAGTTTTTATTTTTCTAGAGTAATACACGAGACCCGAATATCAATTGTATTGAACGTAGTACCAACTCTGCATTCAGACAACGTTGGCTCAAAGACTCTCATTTATTACGATATCATCTTCACCACTGCAAACACGCCCAAGACAGTTAACAATAGAACTGTACCGGGGCGCACGATAAAAGGCACTTGAAACATTTTCTCTCGTTTTCATTTCGTTCACAAATTCACTTAGGTTGAGTCACCCGTTTCGTCGCTTGTTAAAATCTGACTCTTGTTTATCGTTCGGACCCGCGAACAAAATCATTTACCTCGCGACAGGACCGTGATAACTGTAACCGGCGACGGAAACAGAGATGAAAATAGATATTTTTTAAGCTTCCACCACTCGGCTTTGCCGGAAGGACGGCCTAAAGTTTAAGCAGCATTTGGGGCTCATTGAACATTATGTCGTCGGTTACAAATTTTGAACTCTGAATATTATTAAGTACCTACCTATCCTGTTGAAAGTATTTTACGTTAGGAACAGTTTGTTCTAACAAGTTTTTAGGCATAATTAGTGAGATAAGGCTTTGGAAGTCTGAGACATTATTGGTCGAATAAGTGCGAAATAACTTCTGGTGAGTTTAGTCGTTAATAAAAGTTTTATTACGGAATAAGTTTTTGCAGAAATTGTTTCTGTATTGAACTCGGCGTATTTAATTATTTACTTATAGGTATATATTACACGAGATATACGTGAAGGATTTGTAATGGGCCAATGTGTTACACGTTTCTCAATTGGTGTTGTTTTGTATCTTTTTTAATTGGTCTTTGAAAAGTAGTTAGTATTAAATATTTTCTTAAATTTCAGTAAATATCGCTAAATTGGTACATTCAGAGTAGTTGTAATGTAAAATGCGTTTTCTACAAAATTTACTGATTTTTTTATATTTTATTCAAGCTAAGAAGATCAAACTTTGTTTAAAATAAAAAAAATTGTTCACCGTTTAGTTTTGCAAAAAATCGCTTTCAAATTTTATAAAATTAACATTACAGGAAAAAGTAATAATTTCACACTTAACTTTTTTCAAAAAGCGTGTAAAACGATTTGTTTAAAAACTAAGTTAATATAAAATTATGTTACATTGACATTGAAAAAAAAAATTAATAAACCTTTTCAATAAATAACTTCTAACGCGCGTACGTAAGTACACGCATAATTTTTTTTACTCCCTTTAGAATTGTCAGTAACTCAAAAAAAAAAATTGGAACCCTTATATGATCACTCACATATCCGTATATCCGTCTGTAACGTAGAAATTTAATTTGCCACAGCAATAAAGTACATTACCCTAGATATCTCAATAGTTAAAACTCAAGAATATTCATATTGAAATGTACGGAAAGTCAACTTTCCTATTTTAGGAAAACGATAATCCTAGAGATCATAGTTTTTAAAATATTCAGACTAATATTTATGTTCACCCTATTAGTAAATGTATTATTAAGTGTTTATACCACTAGGAAATCCATATTATTGATTATTTATGATATCTATTATAATTTCACTTCGAACCAGCTACGGAACCCTCGATGCTCGAGCCGGACTCGGACATGGACAGTTTTTCCATCATCTTATCACAATGTTAACCTGTGTGTCTAAATAAATCCAGGAGTACGTGAACATTTTATAATTATCAAAAAAATATCCACACCGTCATGGTTGAAATTTTAATGCAAATGTTAACCAGTTTTTCCTATCTACTTTTGTATAAATTTTATGTACCTAACGTATATTTCGATATATATATATATGTATATATAAATATATATATATATATATATATATATATATATATATATATATATATTATATCGATATATCGTATATTTCGATTGAGTAAAGTAAACATACACCTTCGATTAAAACCAATCTTAATTTAAATCTTTATTTTCCTCCTTATAATCAGAATTACAAAAAAGTTAATGCCATGAAAACCTTTATTTATTTGTATAATCACATTTTAGTTGTTAGGGTTGCAGCAAATTTCGACCTGCTACAATGAAGCAAGCGATTTATAATTTAACATTATCAAGTCTGTAGTGGTGAAATATGATTCAGTATTTAAATTGGGTGCGACGATACCCTTAGAAGGCGCTTCTACGTCAACTTAATTAGGTTTATAATTTAGTAGTCAAATTCTACTGGCGCCTTACATTTTACGGTCATTTGGTTGATGAAGTAAAGAATTAATACGAAAGTTTCTCTATAGTATAACGCTGGATTCTTCTAACGTAATTCCACAACCACTTTTCCACCAAATTAAAGCATATAGTATGTTTAATGGAACTAAATAGATTAGGGACCATTTGAGACCATTTTCACCAGATGATACGATAGTTTCTTTTTTTCCAACTGACTTTATCTAGGACCTTTGGTATTTCAACCTTTCTAACTTGAAAGATATAGTTCTAATAAAAAAGTTAACATTTTTGATTGATAAATAAATGTATTTCATAGGTTAGAGTAGCGAAATACTATTAGCCATCTTATGTAACAACTTCCTTTGCCTCTATATATCCCACGTAATTGTAATAATATTATCCAGAAGAGTGTTATTTCTTTAATCTCTGGTTCACAGTCAAATCAAGGCATAATTGGTATTTAACAAAAAAAAGTTCTGTGGAAATATTTATTACAAGTGTCACGAAATGTGAATATATGGAGTATTTAATAAATATAGTATTTTTTTTCTAATGTGGTATTTTCAAGCTCCATATTTATATATTTTGCGAAATAAAGAAATGTTATTCCATGATGCGTAAATCTCCAATGAAAATGATGTTTCATTGATAATTTAATTAGAATGTAAACGAAAATATTCAAAAATTCAACGAAGTCTCCAATAGTCTATGTTATTTACTGAAACACACACTGACAACTGAAACATACATGGCAACATATCTAGAGTTAAACTAAACGCCTGAAAGATTAAAGATATCATTCAGAATTGCCGTATATTGAAAAATTAATATTTATACTAAATTCAAATGTGTATTAAATTATCGTATTGTAAAAATACTCCTAAACGGCTTAAGTTATATTGAACGTTATAAAGTATGTTGAACATTATAACCAATATTTATTAATTCGCTTATATTACGTTAAATATTATGAGGTTGGCAATTAATAAATACATTACTTGAGTTAATCGATGTCAGCTCATGCGGTAGTGAAATAAAATTCACTGTATCCTCCAAATATGAAGTTCTTTTTTCTTATGCGGTATAAGAACAGTTATGTCAGGTAATGAGTCTGTCTCTTCGTTTGTCTATTCATAAGTCACAGCTGTTTTATTCGGAGACTATTCGCCCTATGTAGATGATATTTGGATGGTGATGAGTTATGAAAAAAAATAATATGAACGGTGAAACTCCTTACATGTAACTGAAGGGTAAAAAAAATTCAGTGCACATAAGCATGGATATGATCAGATAGGTCTTAAAAACGATACAGAAGTTCCAAATACCTTTTTCCTCGAAGTCAATAGCGCTTCTAAAGCTTTAAAAAGTGCGTCCCTTAAAAGTGCGTGCTATTTTTAAAAAACATATGGAAAATTCTGAAAAATTAAGGTTGTAGCATTTGAAATAAGCTTTGGATATTAATTACTTTGAATAAGATATGTCTATAGTTTTTGACATATGGGGTATTTCGGTACCGACTACAGCGACAACTTTGTTTTCTACTGTGTCTTTGAGATATAAAAACCTAAACTTTAATGCTGTTCAGTGCTATGGACTCTTTCGTGCCAGAACCCGACTCTCATTTCGCCAGTTTTTCAGAATATGTTGTAGCTGGTTTCTAAATTTAACGAAGGTAGGTTAATGTAGGTGGACGCCCTAGATGATAATTACCACATAAATCAAAACGCTCGTCCTTGAAACTTAGGAAACAATACTTCGCTTATCCCAGTCATCTTCACTCACTCTTGATGCATATACTTCATATTCTCTTACGTTTCATCTTAAATGGAATTCGAGAAACAAAAGACTATAATATCTTTTAATAGAATTCTAAATTAATTTTCGGTTTTAATTCTTAAAAATTCAGTAATTTCCAAAAAAAATGTATTGTTGCACTTTTTATACGCCTTTAGAAAGACACTAAAAATTTCTATAATATTCCAGATATCGTTGGAAAAAAGTGGAGGAGTTTAAGTTATCAATCTTATATATCCTCAACAAACTAATCTTGAATTTGGGAGAATAGTTTTTTTTCTAAATGCCAATAATTCTGTAATTTCAAATTAATATAACAAAACTTGAGGAATGACGAAAGATTTAAAAAAATTAAATTAGCTTTTAAACATTCGAAGAGAGATAATAAAGAGTAGTTTGATAATGAAGGAGAATGTATTATCATTTAAGACCATATTTTAATTAAAAATGTTCTCTGGGTTATGCTATATGTGTTATTAAATGCATATCATTTCATTATGCACCATTTTCAGCTTACTTCTAGCTTTACACCTTCCTTTAATAATAAAATACAGAAAGAGAAATAGTCACTAAACAATCTTTATCCCGTTATATCAGTTCGATTTTTGATTTTTCCACATCACTACATGTCTTTCTTTCCACTTAATATCGCTAAGTTCCAAATTCTTGGCCCCGTAAATCAGTCAATTTAAAAGGTTTCACAATTTGACCGCTAGTTTTCCACATTATTCTCCACTCATTTCTTCTAAAGTTAAAAACACTTCTAAACACATCAAAACACGTATACTCACGCGCAAGCTAGCATTGTGTATGCTAGCATTGTGTATGTGTACACACGCACATGCACACATACGTCCACATGCGCATACGCACACTTGCACACACACACGTATTTTATTTTCCATTCATATGTTAACAAATGTTTTGTGTAGTAAAAATACAAATTTATGAAACTGAAGCAATTTATTTTTATAAAAAACAATTTTAAAAGAAATAGCCAAAGATTCAATATTTTATAAATAAAATTCGATCGGAAGATTTTATTGGTCACTAATTACGAATTTAATTTTAGATTTAAATAAGGGAATAGGTGTACACGATCTTCGTCAATATTTCCAAAACCTAATATATTAATATGATAAATTCTAAATTAAATTATTTGTTAAAAAATTTGTATTTCTAACTGTAGATAAATTTCTTTATTGAAATAAATTTATCTAAATTAATATTAAAAAATTATTAATAAATTAAATAATAAATTTTTAATTTAAAAGTATTTTAAAAAGATTAGTTTATCCATCATTTTATTTTCTATATTACAAATATTAAATAAAAATGTTCTTTTTTAATCAAACGATATGCGTCTACTGTATGTATCATTATATATCTTTAGGCCATGTGGAATGGAAAACGAAGGTCAAAATCCGAATTGGGGGTTGATGTTTTTAGAATTTGGCTATCTCGTCACAGTTTCGCTTTCGTATAATCAAAGAGAATAGTCAGCATCTGAATATGAGAATAATAATTTTATTTATGAATATCACATATATTTATGTAATAAATAAATAATTAAAACAATATTTAATATATGCAGGGTTATTCTTGTCTTTATTTTCTAACATTCCAGCCCATTTTTATAACTCTAATCCTTACCATCACGAATACGCTTATACTTTTTCAATGATATTGAGATATTGTTCAGCTTATCTAATTTTAATTTAATTAAACGATACATCTTTGTCTACAAAATATAATAGATAATGAGGACATAGAAGTAGTTTTTCATCCCTTTATTAACCTAAATATCTTCGGCAGTTACAAAATCAGTACGTCTAGAATTGTCAAGTATGACTAGAATTTGCGCTATTAGTTACTTATAGATTGCTATAAAATTAGGCATTTATAAACATTTAAGGGCCCATAGTATTTGTATTAAACTAATTAAAAATTTTAATTTTTACGACGTGAATATATTGCCCACTATGTCTTATATAGTGGGCAATATATTCACGTCATCATTTTATATTGCCTAAAAATATAGGGCATATTCCAAAAATTATATTGTTTGTGTATATATTTAGAAATGAATATAAACGGAGTGGTAGCAAGAGATATTTCTTGAAAGAATTTCTTTCCAGTTTTAAGTGCCCTACATATATTTTCACAAATGAAATTAGAAATAAAAAATCTAAATAGGTATTAAAGTTATGTTAACGTAACTTCAGTTTAACGTGAATTGGTATTAGAGAGAATATACAAAATATAAGTACTTTTTATTAGGAGTGTAAAAAAATTGAGAATGATTATTATTTTTTTTTGGCACCTAAAGGGTTAAACTAAACATTTTTTTTAGTATCTATTAGAGACTTCCATTTTATCGAAGGAATAAATTATGATCTCATTTTCATATACGTATTGGGCATTTGATTGGCATTGGCATAGCTAATGTAACAATAATATGAGCGGTATTGGATAATTATTACATTGTTTTGTTGTTAAAAGACGTAAAACTCTAACGTAATAAGGAAGGGTGCAAGAAGCAATTGAGGCCGGCCCTTATAAAGATACTTTCGCTCGTTTTGAAAATTGCACAGATAAGTTGACCAAATTTTATATTTAGGTATTCATCATAACAATATAAAATTATAGTATTCCAGGAAATGCAAAAGAGACATTTATTGCCCTGGCTCAATTTTGCCGAGGGAATGTTGAAAGTGCTGTAAATCAAGTAATTTCCCAAAACTTTATAAATTATCTGACTGCGTTAACAAATGTCATTTCTGATTGAATCTATAAAAGATTGCTTCATAATTTGCGTGTCAGGGTGGGAGAAAAAATTCCTTATAGCATTATTAAAATTCCTTTTTTTGGAGAAAATATTTGCACAGTATCACTTCAGAGCATTATTTAACAATGGGATATTATCTAAAGATACCGTATTATCCCGAAAAATATGCGATTTGGTCCATATTGTACCAATAACATTTACTTACGTACAGAAAACAAATTGAAGTCGCTTGATACGTTAAAAAGTTACGGTGGAAAAGTAAAGGAACAAATATTTGATAAGTGTTATATATTAAATGTCAATGATGTATATTAAATGTATATTAAATGTTTACCTTCCATTCTCTTTAGTCAACAGGTAAATCTAAATATAAAAAATGATGTCAAAAGATTCTAAGTGTGCGAATCAAACAAAAACCGCTGGACGCGTTTTATTAAAATTTTTCAGTTTTGTGCCCTAACGAGTTATTTATCATCTTCCATACAAATCAGAATAATTATTACTCAACCATACTACTGCATAATTAATAAATAAATAATTATTTAATTATTTCAAAACGAAATCTGTTCATGGTACCAGGAAGTAAAAATGTATAATTTAAAATTTTCCACTAGATAGCGTTACTGCGTATGGAAATGAAATAATGCAAAAACTATGAAAAACTTCTCGACACATTATCAATGAATGGTTGTAATTTTATTTTAATGTTTGCAATCGGCGTTCATATTTTTTTCAGTTTTTAAAACTTTTCCTAAATGATATATGGTAAGAAGTTGAAATGAATTTATCTTAAAAGATTTGTTGCTAAAATGAAAATGCAAATATTTTCCAAATCGGCATACCTACCTGCCATATATCTGTAGAATAGGTACGAAAATGTTTCGCAAATATAATGGAGTAGTGGAAAGGTATTTAAAAATATAAATGAGATTTAATTAGAAATGTTTATTCTATAAACACGGTTGGCGAAATGTTGCGTTTTAACTTGACATGCAATGTGTCTCCCTTCCAGTTTTTAACTAATGGTTTCAAAAACATCAAATAAATTTTGGTAGTAGAATTTGATTACATTCTACAAATAAAATTATTTTGGCTTACCTTCCGGTTTACTAAAGTGAATTGATACGTGATAGACAAACTGATGACGAGGTTTAGCTAATACAAAATAGTCCGACGAACTTAGCCTCGTGGCTAAATTTTATTTATACACAACCTTGTGATGAACTTAGCTCGTTTTATTATACTTACATACAAATATGTTCATGATATTTCCTAAAAAAATCATATTTTCGTCATATTTAAAAAAAAATATAAATTTATCGTCGAAAATTTTATTAAGTCTCTTACTCTTATATTATAATATATGATAATATATAATAAAATGATATTTCGAATTTTTGATTATATTTATATAGACACATTTTATAAAATTATGAATGTCCTTGAAAAAAATAGAAATTAAACACTTGATAAATGATAAAGGTCGTGTAAATCAAATTAGAATCGCGTTGAGACAAAATATAAATAATGAATATTTATTCCGACTTGTATATAAATACATAGATATATATATATATATATATATATATATATATATATATATATATATATATACATATATATATGTACGGCAAGATTTAGATTTTACGATGAAATAAACACAATTTCGGCATACGAAAATTAAATTTGCGATTGTCTCATGATTTGTGGCTTTTGGTAGCCATATCTTTTAAAATGCTACGTCCTCGATTAGCACGAGAAGACCTTTAGTAATCAATAAAATGGGAATGACACATAAACTGATTGGAGCTGGATGGATTGAATTTTCATAGTAACGTTTCCGTGGAAGCGTTCATGGTTTATATATTATATTAATGTTAGTTCATTATTATTGTATTAATTATATTAATATTCGTTCATTATTAAGTATAACTAAATGCCAGTGAAAAATATTTGGCATTTACATCTTCGACTAACACGAAGTCGAGTTTTTTTTGCTACCTACTTCCAATTTAATAACATACCCTCTATTCTCGTACCTGTCAAAGTTCTTACTTCTGCTGAATAAATTTTAATTTTTTTCTTTTTCCTTTTGTACATCTATGCATACAAAATTGCACGTAAAATTTTATGCATGGAATGAGTTATTTTTAATAATTTCTGTTATGAAATATTTTCTTCCAGCCAAATCTTTGTAATTTTATTCTAGATTTATGAGTTTAAACATTGACTACAAATGCGCTCATTCGCAAATAGTATTTTAAAACATTAGTAGGAAAAGTCACTTTATTAAAGCTAAAAGGATGCAAAGATATATTCGTCCTCATTGTATGTAACAATTAATGACTAAACTTTCTTAAACATGACCACACAAAGTTTAGCTTAAATAAAGGAAATTTTAAAAGTTCATCTCAAACAACGGGAAATTATGACCGTGTAATTAACGCCACTCTACCTATAAATATGTAATTCTGCTGACTTTAAAAAAATAAATCTTAGTTCCTCCGCAGTTCCAATTCCCCTCTAAATCTATCCATTCATCAAACGTTCTTTAATATATTCCCCAATTGCGCTGATTGGATTGTCCAAAATGACATCCGATTCCAAGTGGAGCGATAATTCAATACTTGGGGGCCGACGGCTATTAACAGTGCGATTTTATATTAATTTCAAGCCTTCTCGTCTTCCGACTCGCCGAATGAGTTCCGCAGATGGATTCATGGATAAAAAACAGTTTAAAGCATGGAGAATAATTTGCAACCTCTATTCTCCTCGTGATATATAAGAAAAGAAAATTTATGTATATATGATGAATATTCAAAAACTTGCACTGTACTTTTTATTTTAAATCGAGATCTTCTCTATTGTACTCATTAAATTACTTTGATCTTTAGCTTGATATGATGGGTCATGTTGTGTGTTAAATATTATCAAATACCGTCCTTCACAATATCACGTATCTCTCAATATTCCGAAGTTAGTCATGACGCGTTCGTTACGTCAGCAAAATTGGATTATCTTGGTCAGGGAAGTTAAGTGAGAATAGCTAGAGAAAGTACCACTTAAATTTAGTGTTGTGTTTACTATTCTTGATTTCGTGAAGGGAGCATTATTAATTTTAGGACGGATTAAAACATTTACCTATAATAATACGAATTATTGCAAGATTATTAAATATCCTTCAGATCCTCCAATTAATAAACAAACGAAATAATATTTTTTGGAGTTCAAGATTTTCGAAAAATGTTTGATATTATCAATAAAAGATTTGTTGAAATTCACTTTAATTCATTTTATCTCCCTATTCATATTAAAAACATAAACACCTACGTATCCACAATAAAATTAAAACTTAATATACTTCTTGAGTTCAAAATAAATTATATTTTAGCAACAGTTTTTAAGTGAATGAACTACGTCGACAACCAATTATGAAAGGATTTGGATACAATAAAATTCCTCGATAATGTGTTTACGAAGCATTTTACTTTATACAACAAAGGAAAGCAACATTCTTACGTGGGCAGAAACATCTTAGATATTTTACACCATCAACCATTATAATTTTAGCAGAGTCAACCATACCATAAGCCGCAGTAATTTCAGGGGAATACTTATTACCATACCATATATACCATACCTCGCATCGACCTACTTCGGGGCGTCCGTTAACTTTTCAGGATAGAATTACTCAAAATTCACCATATTTTACTCTATCTGATTCAGTCTTTTACTGCAATCAGTCTGTTGTCAATTACAGAACTATCTGCGATAGTTCTGTAATTGAAAATCTTTTTCAATGTATCTTTCGTTCATATGCTTCCATTTATTTCTATCATTTTATTTCTACTACTAAATAAATAGTTATATACTTACGGTCTTGATTATTTAATTTCATTCATTTCCTACTAGTCAAAACAAATTACAAATTTAAAAAATCAAAATTAAGAATTTCAGTTTCGCCTCTGTGGCACATGATTCTAAATAGAAAAGTATCAATAATGATAGCAATTAAGTATCAATAATGATAGCAAAATATCTCACATTAAAGTAATAACTTAATAACCAGACTTTCCGTCAGAACGATGTTTTTCTTAATAGTTATTTTCTTGTGTAAGGTTATCCTGCAGCACGGTGAGTTATTCATTGAATGTATTCGCGCTCATTTTCAAATAGATGAAAAATTGATCTAGGTGTAACTTTAGCTCTTCAAAAAGAAATTCGTGTTCTCCACTCTTTTTGTGAGTAGTTAGAATAGGATGAACCCAATAAGAATGATTAATTTCACGTCGCGGTCATAATTGTTTTAAAATTCGATATATTCTCCGTCTTCGTGTCCATAATAATCAATACCAAAGCAATCAAGCGGGGATCCATTTCCACAAACAAACACGTCCGTTCTCTGCAGGATATTGAGTGCAAATTGATGGAAAAATGAACGCATCTAGCTATTAGTGACCGCGACTAGTGGCCGCATCTACTCATTAGTGGACGTGACCCCATCTAGTGGCTCGGCTGAGTCACCAGTAGTCTAGTGTGCGAAAGCCGTAATCCTTTTTCAGATGTGTACTCCCTCGCGATGTCAACTTGAAACGAAGGGTTTCAAGTTTTACTGGAATTTCATATTTTGTCTCATACTTCAAGTACAAATGCTTCAAACAATTGTACTAGGCTTGGATTTTATACGGTCGATTACCCATAAGTATAAATTCTTAAGTACTCATTCATTGGGCTTCATGATTTAATTGATTTTTGAATAATTTATTAAAATTTCCTGTTTCAAAAATTCCTTGAAAATATTTTTCTGATTATCTTGATGAGTATTGCAAACTGATCAAGTTTAAATCCTGTAATTCTCAAAGTAATTCAGGTATCGGCAAATATATTATTGTCGCATACTCTGTATAAGTTTGATTAGTATTAAAAGTCGCTATAAAGTTAGATTTGGTTTTATGTGTACCCAATATTGAAAATCTTGATTGCTTCTTAACAGCGAAGAATTTCATCTTCGAATCTTTAAGGGTTCGAGACGGAGGGTAAGGTAAATATAGAACAAAGTTTCATCGGATGTACGGTGGTAATACTGGCAATATGATATATTTAACAACCCTCGTTACATTCAGCCCTCGGCAAATTTTTAGCTGTTTATATTGGCTTTATTGTGAATTGTAGTTTCCTGAAAAAAAATTATTAAATGGTAAGTCTGTACATTAAATATTTTTTTCAGAACTGCTTGAGTTCTACATGACCTTTCAAAACATAGATTTCTTTGAATCTTGAGGAAAAAAGGTCAGTGAATCATTTTGATTTGTGCAGTAAATTACTGTCTTGAATAGTTTGTTTCAACCTCTAATATCCCATAGTCAGTTGTTAATTTCTTTTCACTTGGAAATTGCCAAGAGTTTTGAACATGTTTCTTTTGAAAACCTTAAATAATTTTCGCACGTTGCACTTTAAATTGTTTAGTTGAGTATATGAAATTCTGAGTTAATTCGATTCATTTCTTATGAGTTTATATCTAAACGTCAAACATTGTAAAGTAAAAAAAGTCTGCCATAGCCTCATAAAGGACCACCCATTACCAACAATTATTTAATTATTCATACTCATTGCACTCGTATTCCTATTGCCGCACAATTACTCAATTGCGAATATTTTTCTAATAATTCACTATTATGAAAACATTACAAATATTACTAATAAATAAGGTTTGGCCTATTAAAGTTTTTAAATAGTGAAAAAATTGTTCAGGTGCAAAAAGCAAAAGCGGTGAACGCTTCGTAACAACAATTTAACTTTATTTGATAACAAATTATTTTCATTATAAATAAAATGTCATTTAAATTTATTTCTAATGCACTTTATTTACAAACACAATTGCATTAATTATTTCATATTTTTTTTTTAAATCTCGCGTCATTTTCACCAAGGATCAAAAGCTTTGGCTCTATTAATTCGATTTCGATCGTACTATCATTTTATTCAAACATTTGATGATGGGATTAATTTTATGACAAAATTTTCACTACTTAAAGTTCACATTAATATCTGTCATCACAACTGACTACAATTAAAATAAAAAAATACTTAGAATTTGACATATTTTATATTTTAATTCCTGAACACACTAAATATTTCATATTTCCATTCCTGAATATCACGTCACTTTCACTAGGGGTAAATGCATTGGCTTCTATTTATTCAAATTCGATCTCACTTTCCTTCTCTTCGAATATTTGATAATAAAATTAATTTATATATTGTCATTTCTTTACAAACTTTCACCTGTATTTCTGCTAGCAAACTGACTACAATTAAAAATATTTGAAATTTATCATATTTTCTTTTAATTTATTTCAAGATAATTAGTTTGTTACAAAAAGAAATTAATACGTTTTATGAGAAATTTGTTCTATCTACTGAGAATCGAGTAGTAAAACTGATTAATATAATTTGCGTAAAAGAGATGAAAATTATTTGTCCCAATTATATTATTCTTATTCTTATACACTTGTTTCTTTGTCTGTTACAGCAGTTTTTCTCAAAAACTGCTTAAGTAGAAACTTGCAGTATACCATATTAATAAAACACGTTAAATTGAATAAATCTCAAAAGTTAACAATGGAAAATATTTAGATGGAAATTTTTAATTACAGGAATTTTTAATTTTATTTCCATACACAGAATGGAATGTCGTTTGAAAAGGCTAAAATGAGGGCTTCATATACATTTAATCACAATTTTAGTTAGTATTTTATTATTATAACTGTTTATTGAAAAATAAGCGAAAAATGTGTCTCCTCTCTTTATTCCTGAATAAATTCAACCTAAAATTTCATAGCTGTTTTCCTTAAATATCGCTTAACGTAGAAATTTAATTTGGCACAGCAATAAAGTACAGTACCCTAGATATCTCAACAGTTAAAACCCAAAAATATTCATATTGTAATGTACGGAAAGCCAACTTTACCTACTTTAGGAAAACGATAATCCTAGAGATCATAGTTTTTGAAATATTCAGACTAATATTTATGTTCACCCTATTAGTAAATATATTATTAAGTGTTTATGCCAGTAGGAAATTCATATTATTGATTATTTATGATAACTATTATAATTTCAATTCGAACCAGCTACGGAACCCTCGATGCTCGAGCCGGATTCGGACATGGACAGTTTTTCCATAACCTAAAATTTCAATAATATAAAGCTTTTAGAAGTGTACAAAAAGTTTTTGGAAAACTATAACTATTCTATTACCTTATAATTTTTTATATACACCATGTTTTAACGCCTGTTGCAGATTTGCTAAGCAATAATTTTATGGTGTAACCAATTAATATTTGCAAATATTTTTA
Source organism: Druceiella hillmani (assembly GCA_039881145.1). Classification (NCBI taxonomy): domain Eukaryota; kingdom Metazoa; phylum Arthropoda; class Insecta; order Lepidoptera; family Hepialidae; genus Druceiella; species Druceiella hillmani. Next base: position 8,413,641 of record JAYKKI010000042.1, read on the forward strand.
TAGAAATACTATATACAATTAAATGCATATAAGTGCCTAACTAAGCACGGATGTATGTCGTATGTTATATGTGCTGTAGTGTCAATTTTCTCTTCCTTGGCCAGATTCATTATGAATTTTTAAATACCATATATTTTCGTAATATTTTACAAAAACCTGAAAATTTAGGAGCAGACATCTAATCTATTATTTTACCACCGCTTACGCAAAGTTAGATTTTATGCATGTTTGATGAAATATCGATAAAAAATTTAATATTCGTAAAAAGTGAAATAAATATATGCGACCAATACAATTCCTTTTATTTTTACATCTTAGGTTATATATGTATATATATATATATATATATATGTATGTATATATATATATATATATATATAACCTAAGATGTAAAAATAAAAGGAATTGTATTGATCGCATATATTTATTTCACCTTTTCTATTAATTTTTCTGTCGATATTTCATCAAACGTGCATAAAATCTATGAATATGTACAGATTACTAAAGATATTCGATATAACGTTAAGTATTACTGACAGTATTACTTAATTTGGATCCCTCAAGAGACAAGACGTTCAAAGTATAATAAAACTTCCTTCTTTGTCGCTATATTTAAATCCTCGCGATAAAGGAATAAATAGAAAAGAAATCCATTTTTCATAATTGCTTAAAAATACATATTTGAATGTTCTAATTAAAAACGAATACCACATTGAGCAAACTAACGGTAAAACTTTTCATTTTTCTAGAGTAAAACACAAGACCCGAATATCAATTGTATTGCACAAAGTACCAACTCTGCATTCAGACAACGTTGGCTCAAAGACTCTCATTTATTACGATATCATCTTCACCACTGCACACGCCCAAGACAGTTAACAATAGAACTTTACCGGGGCGCAAGATAAAAGGCACTTGAAACATTTTCTCGCGTTTTCATTTCATTGAACGTTCACAAATTCACTTAGGTTGAGTCACCCGTTTCGTCGCTTGTTAAAATCTGACTCTTGTTTATCGTTCGGACCCGCGAACAAAATCATTTACCTCGCAACAGGACCGTGATAACTGTAACCGACGACGGAAACAGAGATGGAAATAGATAATTTTTAAGCTTCCACCACTCGGCTTTGCCGGAAGGACGGCCAAAAGTTTAAGCAGCATTTGGGGCTCGTTGAACATTATGTCGTCGGTTAAAAATTTAGAGCTCTGAATATTATTAAGTATCTATCTATCTTGTTGAAAGTATTTTACGTTAGGAACAGTTTGTTCTTACAAGTTTTTAGACATAATTAGTGAGATTGAGTTTATGAGATAAGGCTTCGGAAATCTGAGACATTATTGGTCGAATAAGTGCGAAATAACTTCTGGTGAGTTTAGTGGTCAATAAAAGTTTTTTTACGGAATAAGTTTTTGTAGAAATTGTTTCTGTATTGAACTCGGCGTATTTAATTATTTACTATAGGTATATATTTTACTAGATATACGTGAAGGATTTGTAAAGGGCCAATGTGTTACACGTTTCTCAATTGGTGTTGTTTTGTATTAGCAACGGGTCTTTGAAAAGTAGTTAGTATTAAATATTTTCTTAAATTTCAGTAATTATCGCTAAATTGGTACATTCAGAGTAGTTGTAATGTAAAATGCGTTTTCTACAAAATTTACTGATTTTTTTTATATTTTATTCAAACTAAGAAGATCAAACTTTGTTTAAAATAAAAAAAATTGTTCACCGTTTAGTTTTGCAAAAAATCGTTTTGAAATTTTATAAAATTAACATTGCAGGAAAAAGTAATAATTTCACATTTAACTTTTTTCAAAAAGCGTGTAAAACGATTTGTTTAAAAACTAAGTTAATATAAAATTATGTTACATTGACATTGAAAACAAAAATTAATAAATCTTTTCAATAAATAACTTCTAACACGCGTACACGCATAATTTTTTTTACTCCCTTTAGAATTGTCAGTAACTCAAAAAAAAAAATCGGAACCCTTATATGATCACTCACATATCCGTATATCCGTCTGTCTCATAGCGGTTTTCCTCAGATATCGCTTAACGTAGAAATTTAATTTGGCACAGCAATAAAGTACATTACCCTAGATATCTCAATAGTTAAAACTCAAGAATATTCATATTGAAATGTACGGAAAGTCAACTTTCCTATTTTAGGAAAACGATAATCCTAGAGATCATAGTTTTTGAGATATTCAGACTAATATTTATGTTCACCCTATTAGTAAACGTACTATTAAGTGTTTATATCACTAGGAAATCCATATTATTGATTATTTATGATATCTATTATAATTTCACTTCGAACCAGCTACGGAACCGTCGATGCTCGAGCCGGACTCGGACATGGACAGTTTTTCCATTATCTTATCACAATGTTCACCTGTGTGTCTAAATAAATCCAGGAGTACGTGAACATTTTATAATTATCAAAAAAATATCCACGCCGTCATGGTTGAAATTTTAATACAAATGTTAACCAGTTTTTCCTATCTACTTTTGTATAAATTTTATGTACCTAACGTATATTTCGATGTATATATATATGTATATATATATATATATATATATATATATATATATATATATATATATATATTATATCGATATATCGTATATTTCGATTGAGTAAAGTAAACATATACCTTCGATTGAAATCAGTCTTAATTTAAATCTTTATTTTCCTCCTTATAATCAGAATTACAAAAAAGTTAATGCCATGAAAACCTTTATTTATTTGTATAATCACATTTTAGTTGTTAGGGTTGCAGCAAATTTCGACCTGCTACAATGAAGCAAGCGATTTATACTTTAACATTATCAAGTCTGTAGTGGTGAAATATGATTCAGTATTTAAATTAGGTGCGACGGTACCCTTAGAAGGCGCTTCTACGTCAACTTAATTAGGTTTATAATTTAGTAGTCAAATTCTACTGGCGCCCTAATTTTTACGGTCATTTGGTTGATGAAGTAAACAATTAATACGAAAGGTTCTCTATAATATACCGCTGGATTCTTCTAACGTAATTCCACAACTTGTAACCACTTTTCCACCAAATTAAAGCCTATAGTATGTTTTATGAAACTAAATAGATTAGGGACCATTTGAGACCATTTTCACCAGATGATACGATAGTTTCTTTTTTTCCAACTGACTTTATCTAGGACCTCTGATATTTCAACCTTTGTAACTTGAAAGATATAGTTCTAATAAAAAAGTTAACTTTTTTGATTGATAAATCAATTTATTTCATAGGTTAGGTTAGCGAAATACTATTAGCCATCTTATGTAACAATTTCCTTTGCCTCTATATATCCCACGTAATTGTAATAATAGTATCCAAAAGAGTATTATTTCTTTAATCTCTGGTTCACAGTGAAATCAAGGCATAATTGGCATTTAACAAAAAAAATTCTGTGGAAATATTTATTACAAGTGTCACGAATTGTGAATATATGGAGTATTTAATAAATATAGTTTTTTTTCTAATGTGGTATTTTCAAGTTCCATATTTATATATATTGCGAGATAAAGAAATGTTATTCCATGATGCGCAAATCTCCAATGAAAATGATATTTGATTGATAAATTTAATTAGAATGTAAATGAAAATATTCAAAAATTCAAGGAAGTCTCCAATAGTCTATGCTATTTACTGAAATATAAAACTACATAAGCATGGCAACACATCTAGAGTTAAATTAAACGCCTGAAAGATTAAAGATATCATTCAGAATTGTCGTATATTGAAAAATTAATATTTATACTAAATTCAAATGTTTATTAGATTATCGTATCGTAAAAATAATTGTACTCCTAAACGGCTTAAGTTACATTGAACGTTATAAAGTATGTTGAACGTTATAACCAATATTTATTAATTTGCTTATATTACGTTAAATATTATGAGGTTGGCAATTAATAAATACATTACTTGAGTTAATCGATGTCAGCTCATGCGGTAGTGAAATAAAATTCACTGTATCCTCCAAACATGAAGTTCTTTTTTCTTATGCAGTAAAAGAACAGTTATGTTAGATAATGCGTCTGTCTCTTCGTTTGTCTATTCATAAGTCACAGCTGTTTTATTCGGAGACTATTCGCCCTATGTAGATGATATTTTGATGGTCGTTGTTTTTATGAACATCAATGCAATGAAATAATGGAGTTATGAAAAAAAATAATATTAAGGGTGGAACTCCTTACATGTAACTGAAGGGTAAACAAAATTCAGTGCATATAAGCATGGATATCGTCAAATAGGTCTCAAAAATGATACAGAAGTTCCAAATACCTTTTTTCTTGAAGTCAATAGTTGATGAGATATGCGCTTCTAAGGCCTTAAAAAGTGCGTCCCCGTTCTTATTTTTAAAAAACATATGGAAAATTCTGAAAAATTAAGGTTGTAGCATTTGAAATAAGCTTTGGATATTAATTAGTTTGAATAGGATATGTCTATAGTTTTTGGTATATGGGATATTTCGGTACCGACTACAGCGACAACTTTGTTTTTCACTGTGTCTTTGAGATATATACACCTAAACTTTAATGACATTTGGTGCTATGGACTCCTTCGTGCTCATTTTGTCAGTTTTTCGGAATATGTTGTAGCTGGTTTCCAAATTTAATGAAGGTAGGTTAATGTCACCTACATTAACCTAGATGTCGCCCTAGATGATAATTACCACATAAATCAAAACGCTCGTCCTTGAAACTTTGGAAACAATACTTCGCTTATCCTAGTCACTAGTAGACTATAATATTTTTTTAATAAAATTCTAAATTAATTTTTGGTTTTAATTCTTAAAAATTCAGTAATTTCCAAAAAAAATGTGTTGTTGCACTTTTCATACGCCTTTAGAAAGACACTAGAAATTTCTATAATATTCCAGATATCGTTGGAAAAAAGTGGAGGAGTTTAAGTTATCAACCTAATATATCCTCAACAAAGTAATCTTGAATTTAGATAGTTTTTTAAAACTAGTTTTTTTTCTAAATGCCAATAATTTTGTAATTTCAAGTTAATATAATAAAACTTGAGGAATGACGAAACATTTAAAAAAAATAAAATTAGCTATTAAACATTCCGAGAGAAATAATGAAGAGTAGTTTAATAATGGAGAATGTATTATCATTTAAGACCATATTTTAGTTAAAAATGCTCTCTGGGTTATGTTATATGTGTTATTAAATGCATATCATTTCATTAGCACCATTTTCAGCTTACTTCTAGGTTTACACCTTCCTTTTTATATTTTCAAAACCTAATATATTAATATGATAAATTCTAAATTAAATTACTTGTTAAAAAATTTGTAATTCCAACTGTAGATAAATGTATTTATTGAAATAAATTTATCTACATTAATATTAAATAATTATTAATAAATTAAGTAATAAATTTTTAATTTAAAAGTATTTTAAAAACATTAGTTTATCCATCATTGTATTTTCTATATTACAAATATTAAATAAAAATGTTATTTTTTAACCAAACGATATGCGTCTACTGTATGTATCATTATATATCTTTAGGCCATGTGGAATAGAAAACGAAGGTCAAAATCCGAATTGGTCGTTGATGTTTTAAAAATTTGGTTATCTCGTGAGAGTTTCGCTTTCATATAATCAAAGAGGATAGTCAGCATCTGAATATGAGAATAACAATTTTATTTATGAATATCACATTTACGATATATTTATGTAATCAATAAATAATTAAAACAATACTTAATATATGCAGGGTTATTCTTGTCTTTATTTTCTAACATTCCAGCCCATTTTTATAACTCTAATCCTTACCATCACGAATACGCTTATACTTTTTCAATGATATTGAGATATTGTTCAACTTATCTAATTTTAACTTATTTAAACGATACATCTTTGTCTACAAAATATATTAGATAATGAGAACTTAGAAGTAGTTTTTCATCCCTTTATTAACCTAAATATCTTCGGCAGTTACAAAATCAGTACGTCTAGAATTGTCAAGTACGACTAGAACTTGCGCTATGAGTTACATACACATTTGGGTACTTATAGATTGCTATAAAATTAGGCACTTATAAACATTTAAGGGCCCATAGTATTTCTATTAAACTAATTAAAAATTTTAATTTTTACTACGTAAATATATTGCCCACTATATCTTATATAGGCCTAAAAATATGGGGCATATCCCAATAATTATATTGTATGTGTGTATATATTTAAAAATGAATATAAACGGAGTGGTAACAAGAGATATTTTTTGAAAGAATTTCTTTCCAATTTTAAGTGCCCCACATATATTTTCACAAATTAAATTAGAAATAAAAAATCTAAATAGGTATTAAAATTATGTTAACGTAACTTCAGTTTTAACGTGAATTGGTATAAGAGAGAATATACAAAAGATAAGTACTTTTTATTAGGAATGTGAAAAAATTGAGAGTGATTATTATTTTTTTTGGCACCTGAAGGGTTTAACTAAACATTTTTTTTAGTATCTATTAGAGACTTCCATTTCATCAACGGAATAAATTATGATCTCATTTTCATATATGTATTGGGCATTTGATTGGCATTGGCATAGCTAATGTAAAAATAATATGAGCGGTATTGGATAATTATTACATTGTTTTGTTGCTAAAAAACGTAAAACTCGTTTAAACTATAAATCAACAAGTATGTAGAAAACATTTCAAAAACAAGATTAGTTAAAAACACAAGTGAGACTTTGGAAAACATTCCATCATTCCATTTAGGAATGAGCAGTATTTAAAAAAATCTTTTAATTTCAAAACACTTATTTTCTTACTTGTGTTTAAATAGTGGTTGTAATATTTATAACAAGGTTTTTATAAAATGAAAAATTAATAAAGAAGAAAATGCTTTAAAAAAGAACCAAATAATAATTTTAAATTAACGTAGTTAAGATGAAATAAAAAGCAGAGAATTTTCATGAAATACTGTAATAAAGAATATAACCTTGGAATTTGTCCTACAAACTACGGCAAATATCACTTTGTTTCTCCATTTATTATAACCGTGACACAACTTATTATTTTCATTTGAAATTATTTTTAAATTTTGTAAACAAGCACATAACAATCTTCTAGATACCCATTTCACAGGAAAGGAAGAAATTATTAAATTTTCCTTCTTTCTTAATACACATGGTTTTCTCGCCAGGATAACCTGGCTTATTTCTTGATTACAAAAGATCAGTTTGTCGCATAAAACCTATTACTATTCACTCAGTGTCAGATTGACTTATCAATATATCTTCTCCTTCCAAGATCTAAATAAATTAAAAAGATATGTTAACGCGTTTAAAATATATTTTTAGCAAGTTTTAATAAAAATTGTTATAAGAGAGAATATACAAAAAACTAGTATTTTCATTATTAGTTAAAAAGAAATAAATAATTGAAAATGATTTTTATTTTTTAGTTCCGCACCTAAAAAGCGCAACCGAACATGTTTCAGCATCACTATCTCACAGAGGCTTCTATTTCCTGAAAGAAATAAGCTATGATTTCAATTTGAAATATATTATGTAAATTTGTATAAATTGTTCAAAACGAAAGACGACTAAAATATTTCCTTTGAAACTTGTAGTTGTGAATACAAATCTATTTTTCATTTTTTTTAAATAATATTTTAACTTCTAGAAAGAGTACTGTGATTAGAATACAAATTTCACTTCAAAATATATTTAAAATGTTATTTTTTCTTTTTATCTAATTTAATTTTTTGATTAGAGTAAAAATGTATTTTAAAATACATTTATAAATGACATTTTAACGATTTGGAGCGCTTAAATTTCCCGTTTCTCACTTTTTACCTGGTTTATAGCCCTATTAAATCTATTAAAATACGTACACGTAATAATCGTGACTTATTTTATTATAATTATTTAAATGAAGGTAAATATGTTACTAGTGGAGAGTAGATCACTATAAACAAAAGGAACTGATATTTTGTTTGATAACATAAATATGTAACGTAACGAATATTTTCACGTCACGCTCCCCTTACATGGAATAAAGAAGGAAGATGTAACGATTAGGCATTGCTAAAATAATAGATGGCAGTGGCAGTACCAATATCGTAATATTAACCAAGTCATTATGTTTTGTATGTATGTAATATCGATTTTAATAATATTATATGTGTTGCTCGAGGGTATGAGCTATAACCATACCAAGTTTAATCAAAATCCTTCTTTCGGGTGATTTGAGGACAATAAAGATTCAAATGTAATATAATAAACTATGATAATCGCAGTCTTGTCAGGATCATAAAAAAGCCATATAAAACTGGAAAAATGCGAAAAATATGTCATCTTATAAATGTTCCAATTTTTTAGTACACCGTATTATAAATTGCTGACCTCTTAATTGTTATTGGAATAAACATAAAGCTCCTTTCGGCGAATAACAATTTTTTCGGTATTTAGTAATGTTGAAAATTATAATCGTCTTTAGCCTCACTTTAATATGAATGTTTGAGTTAATATGATGTTTTTAAGTAAATTATCATTTTCGTTGGAGAAACTTAATTGTAATTAAATACTTATTATTTATATAGGATAGTTATGTATTGAGAGAGACTATTTATAAAAAAAAACATACATAACAAATTAAGTTTATTACTTAAATGAATATGTGGTTTAATTTTCTCAGAAATAGCACTGAATTAAATCTCTGCTGTATCCAGGAAATAAAGTGAAAAGGGTCTAAATCTAGGGACATTGGCAAGGGCTACCAATTACTATACCATGAACGACAAACAATGGCAAAGACGTAGGCGTTATTCCAGATTAACAGCTTAAACAACGAGTAATATCTATCGAAAGACATAGTGACAGAATAATGTATCTAAAACTTGCTCTTAATAACCAACCATGCCTTAATAAAATAACTACATATGCCCTGCAAACGCGATGTACAAGAGAAGAAAAGAGCGAATTCTGGTTTGACTTATCAACACATATTTCAAATAAAGATGAACACCTAAAACCTTACAAAAGCGGCACTGCTGCCTCCTAAATTAGTTACTTCCTGTGCAAACAACGTATGTTTAATTTTTTCAAGAACAGTGAAGTCATACCTTGCGAGATACTAACGTCTCAACATTGCTTACTTTTATCGTATCTAAAAATGGCAACATGAAAAAATGCCCCTCGTAAAAGAAAATCTACCGCACAAGTAAAATGTTTTAGGCTACAAAAACCTCAAGGCTCAGCTGCAATAGTTAAAATAGTGGGGTATATGGATAATGAATGTAATGAATTCACGATACTAGCAGAGAGAATACCAATAAGATGGGGACGGTTTTCTATACGTACACCAAAGAGGCAGCAAAGGAGACGCTAAGAGTTAATAAGGGCAAAGTTAAGCCAGATAAAGACCTAAGCTGATAAAACGATGTGGTAAGACAACAACTAGCCGAGAAAAAGAAGAGATTCAAAACGTGGCAAAGCTCGTAATACGTTACCGATCGCTAAAAATATATAAAAACAAAGAAAGAAGCAAGAAGGATTGTTGCATGCTTGAGAGCAATTTCGAATGAAAACCTTGATAATAAACTCGCGAAGGCTAAAAATGAAAAGGAAATTTTCAAAATTACAAAGTTTCGATGCAAGCAAACAAAGGAGATTAAGCACAACAAATAAATAAGGAACTCCAGCGGTGCACAATTGACTGCATTTAGATATGTCAATGAGAGGTGGTTCGAATACTACAACGAGCTACTCAATAAAGAGTTCTCTCAAGAAACAATGTCAGACGTCCCACCTGTCTACGGCCCCTTGAGATAGAGTAACACCAGAAGAAGTTAAACAAGCACTAAAGAAAATGAAAAACGGCAAAGCAACTGGGCCCGATGAAATTCCTTGAGAACTTATGAAGATGGAGGAGATGTTACCATCGCATGGCTGACTAACTTCTTTAACGTCATACTTACAGAAGGCAAGATGCCTGATGACTGGAGGCAAAGTAATCTTATCCTTTTCTTCAAAAACAAGGGTGACGTGTCGCAATGTGGGATCTATCGAGCGATTAAATTAACCTCGCACATTTTAAAACTGTGGGAAAGTGCACTTTTTGGAAGACTTACTTACTTAGACCTAAATAACAAAAATCACGCCTAACCAGTGCGGACCAATGTTGTCGGTACAAAAGACACTTTAAATCCTTACGGAGAATGTTACTATCACATGATCTTCATAGACCTCAAGAAAGCCATTAACTGTCAAGGAAATTGATATGATAAGTTTTAAGGTCACCACAGGTCCCAAAACACCTCATAGATCTGCTGAAGAATATGTACAATATAACCACCAAAGTGGGGTGCCCAGCTAGTATAGGAGCCGACTTCGGAGATAGAGTGGAAATCCATATAAGTTCCACAATAAGCCCTATGCTCTTCAACCTAGTTATGAACTATATCACAGAAAACCTACAAAAACCACCCCCTAGACGCTTTTGTACGCTGATGACATAGTACTAGTCACTAGATCGGCAGAGAGAGATCGTCAGAGGAGAGAGTTAATCTGTAAAATGTATTAAAAATAAAATTTGTGCAATTGTTACTTTTGAGTTATTTATTTTTTTTTACAAAATTCACATATATGAGATTCAAAAACATTGGTGCCTTAATTCCCCGGCTAAACTTTAAAGAAATTAATAAAATTAATAAGTGTCGCCAAGTGGTCGAAATTCGCCCACTGGGCCACAATTAATAATTCATGCGACAGTAATTTATTAAATTTTTAAAATTTAACGTCATCAAAAGTTTTATCAAATAGTTTATCTAAATTACTGGCATAAATGTTTTTTTTTATTTTCACTCTATTACGTCAGCTGAGAGCGTGTACAAATTTATCATTAACGTATAACTAGCTACCGTCCTGGTTTCCTACGGGTAGATACAAATTTTTCGCATATAGTCGAGTCCGCTGCCAATTTCCAAAAATTAGAGTACACAAGTAAAATTTTACGTATATAAGTTGGAAAAGAACACTAAAAACTTATTATGACAACTTCCCATAATAAGCTCCTAAATTGGAGTTAAGACATTTTTTTTAAACAGTAAAATATTAGTTACGGATTTTAAATAAACATTCACGTGCTCTCTGACTTCGCTGTACAATTTGTTGAAAATGACTGACTATTTCGCTAGAATTAACGATAAAGAGTGCAGGACAATATAACTCTGACGATATAACTCTCTGACTATATAACTCTCTGACGTTTTATCGATTTCATTGGCATTCATCATTACAGTTCGGATCAAGTTTACAAAAGTTCATACATTATATACTTTAAATTTTATTTGTCATCTTGACATTTTTTAAATTTTCTTTTTTTCTCTTGTCTTTCTTGTCTTGTATTGACACATGAAATTTAATGTTTTTCAAAATAAAAAAATCCTTGTTTTTAGTTCATAGATTGTATTAAAACATAACCTATATGTTGCCTCAGACCATATAGAATTCAAAAGTAAAATGTTTGCAAACAAATAAACAGAAGAAGAGAACAAATGTCACGGGAATTAAAACATTGCACGCAACCATTTTTTTAAATTTATAGGTAGGGAAATTTCTGAGCAAACTTTTATCAGTTATTTTCAATATTTTAATATTTCTCATAACGGATTTACTCGCTCTTGTAAAGGACCTGTTAAGCTAAACACTACTTTATGTTTTCACTGAGTTAAAATTAAATTTTTAAAAATCGATGTGTGGTTATTCCATGCTTTAAAAGTGGTTTCTCGTTAAATGTGTAGTTTGGAAAGAATATTTAATGTTAGGAAAAGTTTTACTCATACTCTTGAATATGGCATCGTTATAAAATCACTCACGTGAGTGTTGGTATAGTCGTTTTCAAAAACCATAACAGGTATTTCTTAAAATGACTAGATATTTTAAGAAAAATTTTTTTTTCATTATTTGAGGCATTTTGTTTTCAGAAATATACTGAAATATAACTAAAAAAATATGTTCCGTTTTATTTAAGAAACTATTTAATTTTAAATTACTAAAATGAGCTTTTAAAAACACCCCCAAAAGTTATAACTGTAGCGATGATGTCATAATTCGTATGCATTTTACGCCTGTCAGAGATATGGTGAGGTGAATGTATTGACATTCAGCTTATCCTGTTTCAGTCCTTTTTCTTCATTACTTTTTCTATATACTGCTGGTTTCTTTAGAAACCATGCAATGTAGAAACTAGCACAGCCATACATTTTTTTAATAAAAAATGTTTGCACTAGTTAATTTTATAAGAATATCCATATGTGAATTAAAGATAACGTGATAACGTTTTTAAAATATTTTTCTTTTTTTATTATAATTTGCACATATGAAATTATAATCGAAAGTATATGCAAAATTAGAGCATCCTCATTATTTCTAATGCGGAAAATTTTACATTTTCTTTTTTTTACTTTTTACATTTCGGAAAATTTCTACCCGAAGGAAAAGTATTACTACAATTTTTAAGATTTTTACTTTCGTTAGTACAAAATCAAGTTTGGAGTCAACTGAATAAATATGTATATTAATACGTGAAGCGAAACTTTGTTCCCCTTTTTAAGTATATTGCAGCCACGAAAGAGTGTGAGATTTGGCGTAAAGTTTGTATGGAGAAGGAGTGCAGGAAGTTAAAATTATTACGTAATATGTGTTACAAATGCATTATATTATATATTACACGGACAGCAAAAGATTCCTTGTATATGTTCATATTCTCAATATCAAATATGTAACAGTCTGTTGTCAAACAGTCGCACAAAGTAGAGATTGTCGAACGATGACAGTTATTAGCTGTGAATTTTATGTGATTTTAAATGTTCCTTTTTCAATAGTCTGTGGAGTGTATGTAAAGGCAAACAAGCGTTTCTTTTATATATTGTGTAATAGTCATATCACTGTCACTAACAATAAATTTAAATTTCAAAAGCAAACAACACAAGCATATTTGCACTCGCTCTTAGCTGATGTAATAGTACAAAAAAGTAGGTCCACTAATTATAGACTGCTTAACAAAAAAATCAGTAACAAGTCAGTTCAATACGTTCAAACTTAAAAAAATAATGAATTTTGATCGAATTACTATCACTAGGCGATCACTAGTACATTATAAATCTTTCAGCAAAGAAATCAATGCTGAATTGCTACTTTTACAAATAAAAGTTAAACTAATTTTTAACTTCCATCTTAACATTTTATAACATTCCAATATTTTTAAATAAATTTCTTTGAGCCCAGCCACGTATAAATTTAAGTAAAAATGTTATATGTAATAAATTATTTTTAACACAATATTTTGAAAATAAATAAGCTAAAACAAATACCTGTGTTCTTAGAACAATTTGAATACTTTTATGCCTATAAATATTTTTTTATCATAAATTTTAATGAAAATTTCTAAATTTAACTTTACCTTTTCTGTCAATAAATCAAACCTTACCCAGTAATATAATACACCACGACAATTTATTAGATGTGAAATTCCACGTTGTTTTTAATAGTGTAAGAAGAGGTAATATCTTCGAACACCTTAACAAGCAGCAGGTGATTTTTCGAACCAATCCGCGCTACAGAGCAAATGAAAATGTTACTCTGTAACTTTTTTCTTTCATTTATTTCGCCCCAGCTAATGGCCAAAAGAAAAGAACGGAAGAGAAAGTGTAAAAATATATCTTCCTATTTGCCTTTTAACGCCATTGATTTATTCATTTCGAGAATTTAATTAAAAGTAACTTCTGTCCGTTAAGTCTAATTAGAAGTTCGATAATTTACTGGCTGTTAATTTTTGCCATCGAAATGTTTCTCTTGACTACTTAAAACATTCAGCTTAGGAAGTATTGCCGTAAATTTAATGACATTTTTCTGTAATGTCAATTACAAAAATTCGTAATCTAAATACTATGTTTACTTTTGAAATTGATACCTGCCTTAAGGAAATAATCAGATCGTATTTCTTTTGATACATTTGATTTCGTTAATACTTTACGTTTCGTGAATAAAATTTTGTATCTTAATTTATCGTTGTAGAAATTTCTTAACGCAATAGGGATTTCTTGGCCCAATGATTACATAATTTATTTATATTAAACGTACCTCAATAGATGGTTTTTTGAGTCAAATGTTCGTATTCCACATTTTGTAGCGTGGATCATTTATTCTATACAATTAATTTCAACGAATAGTGTTTAATTTATTGCTCGACGGAAACTTAGTTCATAGAAAATTAATGAGTTGTCGAGTTTAAGATTTTCTGGTAAAGACCTTCAATATGTAACACGTAGAATAAATATTGAGACGGTTAATTCTAGTTTCATCGTTGCGATTGTAACATAAGAAAAAAAATACTATCTTATTGTAAGCATTGCAAAATTAAAATTTATATCTATTATCATGTGTGATATTAAAAAAATATCTTTTAGTGATAAAAACAAAATTGACCTAGTATAATTCGGATTCATCCTACGAAGACTCCATAAGTAAATTACAAGTCATATTCATCATGTCCACTTGTACATTTACCACAGTATAAAATATGAGAGATTTCTGAATGGGGCTTTGACTGGAATAAAGCTTGGAGTTCAAATCCATATTCATGATGCGCCTTCTGCTGATGGAATATTTCCTAAGGAATTTTAAATTAAATTATCTATGCTTATATAACTAAAAGGGAGGGTATACATTTCAGATCTTATTTTAAGACCTGAAATTGTCGGCATTGAGATTAATCAGTATGAAATACGTTATTTTAGTTTTTTTAATAAAATTGGTGACTATAAGTCATTCGTGATGGGATTAAATTATTTCACTATAATATTCGGCGTATATATCCAATTACATTCAACATTTCAACTGTTTCTTAGTATTGACTAAAAATACGTGCAGTAAGGTTCTGCTTACTTTTTTTCTTCTTACGTTAGCAAAACATTAATAATTTTATTTTTAATTCTGATATAATTATCTACTTTCCGCGGAAGTGAAATTAAAAATAGGAAAACGATTACTGACGCAAACGACCAACGAACGAATACAAAGCACGTTAACAATATACGGAACGTGTCTTAATACCAGGCCGACAATTTTAATTCTCTAGTGAAAGGATTGACGTATTCCATTAGTTTCCTTTCGGAATATTTAAGTGGTTTCCCAATTGACTTCAATTTACAAAATACACTTAAGTTAAGGTCTTCCTCTTTTTCATTTTTTTTGGGAGCCCAGTAGACTGGCTGAGAAGATCTTCTTTGTTGCCCGACTGTCATCCATTCTCCTCATGTGCACTGCCTATTTTATTCTCTGAATTGCGATGTATTTGATTACATCTGGTTCTTTAAATAATTTGTAAAATTCAGAGTTAGTTGTTTTTCTCCAGATGTTATTACATTTTAAACCACTAAGAATACTTCTTAAAATCTTTGTTTCAAAAACAAAAATGGTATTTTTAACTTTTTCTGTCATTGTTCATGTCTCAGAAGTGTAGGTAAGAATGGGTCTAATTAAGCTTTGTAAATCAAAATCTTTGTTTTTCTAATGGTGAAGCTAGATTTAAAAAACTTTTTAAGACCAAAAAAACTGCTCTGATCCTACTAGGGATTTCAGGCATGGTATGCCGAATTAATGAAATAAAATCGAAAATATTTATAATTAAGTTCAGATTGATATGAGTCTAAATATAATACTTGAATTTCTATGGTCAAGAAATTTTAAAATTATAATATGGTAGGCATTTACATAACTACAAAATTTAATTTTCCTATTACAGAAGCGCTAGTAATAGGAAAATGAAATTGTCCTAATTTATTTAAATGAAAAAAATGTACTAAATTTGTATTACATTTTCTCACGCGTAATTTAGACATTTAATTTAATATTTCAAAGTGTGCCATTTTTGAGGAAATCAATTTATTTATTTAAAATTTATGTCTTCATTTTACCTAAAGGTGGAAAAAATGTGGAAACATTTTCCAAGTGACGAAAACTCTCAAAAACTTGCAGTTTAATTTTTTTAGCCAAGTACTATTAAATAAAAAAACTTCTTAGTACAATGGGTGCTCTATTTAGATTTAAAAACCTTAGAAATTGCTCGCAGATATTCTAATATAATTTCCTTCTAAAAAGTTAATAAATTTTCTAAAACTTTCCTTAAATTTTTGTAAATAGCTTCTAGATATATTCACAAAAATTGTCAGGTTTCGGAAGTACCTTTCAATATTTTGAACACTCGATAAGATTTGTTGATAAAGTTGATGATCTAAAGTGATACTAAATTTGTACGTTTTATGTATTACTATATCCTCTTTTGATTGAAGATTTTTTTTTTCAAAGTGTAAAATACAAACGTATTAATAAGTTAATGTAGTCATTAAACTGCAATACTGCTAAGCAACTTTTGGTATATATAGGTGCAATTATTATACACCATCATATATGTATTTAGAGAAAAGGATCTCTGAATCAAAAATTATTATAATATACTTTCCGCGACCATATTTTCCGCATTCAACATCAGTATAATCGTACGACAAGTTATTAAATGAAACAATTTTTTAATTTTATACTGTTATATCTGAAATTAGAGGAAATTCTTCAACTAGCTCTAATAAACAGGATAGAAGAAAAAAAAATGTTATCCAAATCATCTGACTTTTCCTTGTGACTACTAAAACCCAAATAAAACAAATAATTAGACGCTTAGATTGGCTGACCGAACAGGCGGCCACGTCATATAAGGGTTATTTACGAGCGAGGGAGTAATCCATGCCGATTGGACGAGAGGTCTGTGCTCTATAAAACTTCTGATGTATCACGTTATTAAACAAATTAGGAAAGCTTGTGTTAGGGTAAAATTTTGGGACGAAATCTGGGAGGTTGGTTTTGTCAAATGAGCAGGTGTCGGGTATTACGAGGCTTGTGGGCGTATTATTTTTGCAACTTATTGCATTGAGGTTAAGAACCGTTTTGGGTAAGCCTTCGTAGTTTTATATTAAGCTATAGCTTTTAGTATTGAAAAAAGCCTGATTTAAAAATTAGTTGCTTTCATATAAATTCTATCGATTATTTATTATGCTTAAAAATTGCATAGGGTCTGGTGTATAATGTCCTTGTATCTCCATTAAAAATCGAATCGTGTGCAGCGTTTGTTGTTACATATACAATTTCTGAATTGCTGATGCACTGGCAATATCAAAGTTTGTTATGTTTTTTTGAAGTAGGCATAATATAATAAAATATAAGTTCAATGAAAAAAATGCTACAAAAAAATTAATTTGTTTAAAAAATCACGTGACGACAATGTTGTCCCCTAATATTAAGATTAAATATTTTTAAATAACATGGATAAATATTTAAAAATGTCTTGAAATAACAGACAAATATGAAAAGGTTATGCAAAAATGATGTCAAAAATTGAACAGTCCTTCAGTCCGTCTGGCCGTTTACCTGCAACAGCCTCAAAGTTTCCACCGATTTAGAGCTTTGTGTGTGAATTTTCAATAAACGTTTCACATGGCGATGTCAAATAATGGACAGCAAAATATTAAAGGAACATATTAATCTACCTCCATATATGTATCTATATATATATATATATATAAATATATATACATATATATATATATATATGTATATATGGAGGTACATCGTTAATATCTTTTTGTTCCAAAAAGCTAGTTTTAACTCTGCGCGAATTTTGCATCTCTTGATGAAAATAATTTCAAAGTAAGTAACGAGCTGTAAAATATTCGACTCTATAAGTCCTGGAACATTTCGAGGAGGTGATCGGAGAGTTAGAATTCCAGGAAAGATTGGAAAGGTGCAACATGCAATTGAGGCCAGCCTTTATAAAGACAATTTAGCAGTTTTTGAATATTGCACATATATTAATTTAGATATTCGCCACTACCATAAAAAAATTATGGTGTTTCAGGAAATGCAAAAGATGAATTATTTGCGTTAGTTTAATTTTGCCGAGAGAATGTTGAAAGTGCTATAATTGATGTCATTTCACAAAATATTATCAATTATCTGACTGCGTTAACAAACATAATTTCAGACCGATTCCATTAAAGACTGCTTCACAATTAGCGTATCAGGGTGAGAGATAAAATAGTTTTCTTTACGATTATTGAAACTTGTTTTTTTCACAGAAAAAGATCGCACAGTGAGTATCATTTCAGAGCGTTATTTAACAATGGGATATTATTACGTAGTTTCTGAAAACGCAATATTATCTTGAAAAATATATGGTTTTATATAAATTATCCCAACACAATTTACTTCGATATAAAAAACAAACCGAAGTCGTTCGGTATGTTAAAAAAATTCGGCGGAAAAAAATCAAACAAATATTTGGTAAGTGTTACACATATCAAATGTTTGACTTCCTTCCGTTTTAGCCAACAGTTAAATCTACATCTAACAAAATAATGTCAAGGAATCGTCAATGTCTGCGAATCGATGGACGCGTTTTAACAAAACTTTGCATTTTTGTACCAGAAAGACTTATTCATCATTTACAATACATATGAGAATGATTATTATTCAAATATACTACTGCGTAATCAATTAATAGATTATGATTTAATTACCTGAAATAATCCAAAGAAATATGGAAACTTCTCGACACATTGTAATATCATGTCAATGAATGGTCGTTATTTTATTTTTATTTTTGCAGTTGACGCTAATTGTTTTTTTCAGTTTTCAAAAATGTTTCTAAATGATATATTGTAAAATTAGAAATGAATTTGGCTTAAGAGATTTATTGCTAAAATGAGAATGCTATTATTTTTAAAATCGGCATACGTGGCTGCCGGACCATATATCTGTAGAATAGGGACGAAAATAATATTTTCGCAAATCTAATTGGGTATGGTATAATTGGAGAGGTATTTAAAAATAATGATGAGATTTAATTAGTCATTTTTATTTTAAATCACTCTTTGCGAAATGTTGCGCTTTAACTTGACATGCAATGTGTTGCCCTTCCAGTTTTTAACCATTGGTTTCAAAAATATAAAAAAAATTAGATAGTAGAATTTGATTACATTTTACAAATAAAATTATTTTGGTTTATCTGCTTCAATCAATTAATATAAATGATTACGTAACACTACCCTATGTATATTGTGACATGAATTTCCGGTTTTACTAAAGTGAATTAATACATGATGTATAAAATAATGATGAGATTTAGCTGGTACAAAATGTTCTGATAAACTTAGTCTCGTGGCTAAATTTTACTTGTACACGTCCCTGTAATAAACTTAGCCCGTTTTACTTTACTTACATACAAGTCTATTCATGATATTTCATAAAATAAATATCATATTTTCCTTCTATTTAAAAAAAACACGTAAATTTATCATCTCAAACCTTATTAAATCTCTTATTATTATACACCCATCCTCATTATGTTTCATGAAATTGACATGTATAAATATCCCCCTTAAATTGTTTTTCCTGTTAAGCTCATTCATTATTAACGCCTTGCAAAGTTCACATGCCTCAAATTTAAATTAATGTTCTATAAATCAAAAAAAACTATGCAAGAAAGCTTTCTAGGTAAATAAGTAGCGATGCAAAATTCTAGCTAAATTAAAATTATTAATATTTTCGAAGACAATATTTTAAAAGCAACTCATTAAATTTTACGTAAATAAAAGTTATAAGTAAAATAATGTGGTGCCTCAAACCAACACATCGATTTCCAAAACAAATTCAACTGTAGACGAATAAAAAAAACTTCAAAAATAAACTAATTTTGTATTTATATTTGTACATTTATAAAGACACGTTTTATCAAATTTATAAATATCTTTGAAAATAATATGAAAGAAAATAAAGGGCTAGTAAATGATAATGGTCATTTAAATGAAATTAGAGTTTCGTTGAGACGAAATATCGATAACGAGTATTTACTCAAACGTGCGTGTATATATATAACATAATTTGTGCGTGCACAAATGAAATGTGTGGTTGTTTTATGATTTGTGGCATTTGATAGTCAAATGTCGTTCGAAATATCACTTCCTCAGTCGGCACGAGATGACCTTTATTAATCAATAAAAGGGGAATGACACAGAAACTGACCGGAACTCAGGCGATTTAGTTTTTGGTCAAATGTTTCTCTAGAAGTGTGTATTATTTCATTATTAATTTATTATAATAATATTGGTATTCGTTCATTATTAAATAGGAATGAATGCCAGTGAAAAATAACTGACATTTATATCTTCGACCAGCACAATTTTAAAGTCAAAATTTTTCTATGCTAATTACTTGGTCTATTTTTTAAAGCTTGCAAGTTTCACTCTATATTTTTTTAATTTTTTTTTAATTTACATTTTCGTCACTTTTTTATCGTAACCCTCTTTAATCATAATCAATTTTATAACGTATCCCCTAATCGTGTTCCTGTCAATGTTCTTACTTCTATTGAGTATATCTTATTTTTTTTCCCTTATTTTCTTATACGTCTACGTATACACAATAGTATGTCAAAGGTTATGCGTGGAATTAGTTATTTTTATTCATATTTGTTGTGAAATATTTTCTTCCATTCAAATCTTTGTAGTCTTATTCTAAATGTATGGGTACAAACGTACTCATTCAAGAATAGCCTTTATAAAATTTAATCGAAAAATATTACTTTAGTATAGTTGAAAGAATACGAAGATAAAGTGGTTCTCATTATATGTAAAACAAATTACTATTTTTTTACCAGTGACCATAAGAAGTTTAGCTTAAATAAGGGTAATTGTTAAAGTTCAGCTCAAACAACGGGTAATTATGAACGCCACTATAGCTTTAAATATGTAATTTTGTTGACTTTAAAAAAATAAAACTGAGGCCCTCCGCAGTTTGAATTCTCTTCTTAATCTACCCATTCATCAAACGTACCTTAATTTTTTTCCCAATTGCGCTTGAATCGTCAAACATCCCATTCCAAATGAAGCGATAATACAACACTTGCGGGCCCGCCGGTTCTCGACTTCCAGCTCGCCGAATGAGTTCCAAATGTTGTAGCTCAGCAGGAAATTTCAATAATAAGGATTGATGTTTTTATATTGAAATTTTTGCAAATATTTTAAATTCACCTTGCTTTATTGTAAACCTGTTATTGACGTACGAGTACATAGGACAAAATAAATATTGGAAGAAATAAAAATAGTTTTTTGTGTTTTAATAAACAATTTTTATGTTTTAAAAAATTAAATGTATTTCCTATTATATCTCTAATAGGCGTGAAAACTTTATGTATATTTAAAAAAAAATAATCTACCGCTTTAAGTGGATTTCTAAAAACCCAATTTTTTTCACAATTTCACCCTGAGTAGTTTCGGAAATATATAATAAAATGGGGTGTATATTTTTCAACATATCTTTGAATATATGTTACCTTAAATTATCATATAATATTTTTGCAATCTAGAAACTAAACAAATTTGGAGTAATTAATTTGTCCCTTTAAAATTTCCCAATCAAAATTATTTAATTTTAGCTGTTGACATATCTGAAAGTTACCATGTTTTATTACTATTATATTAATATACTTTATTACTATTCTAATAATATACTTTAATATGTTAAATTTCAAGATTAACTGTCTAACAAGGTGTCTTGAGTAACTAAATTATATGGACAGACTGTCACGCTTTGACATATCAATACGTGATAAATTGAATGCCTGTTCGTACGAAGCCTTGATTGATAGTATAAAATAATATTCTTAGCTTACCGTGCCTCAACCAATGGTGTGAATTTATTTACGAAATAATTTTACGTGAAAATTACCTGCAACCAATATTTTTCAGGAAAAACATGTTTTGGCATATAATAAGATTTATATGATGTTTATAATATGGAATTTTGAAGAAAATTGTTAAGTTCTAGAAAAAATATATTTTCAAACACACCATTATGCATGCGCGGTCTTTCTCACGTGCCCAAAAAAGACGCACAAACAAGAGCGAGTACGCTCGCTCCCATGAGGATACATGCACAATTGCGCAGGCGCTCATGCTCATGCACGCTCACAAACACACTCACGTATTTTTGGGTTTGATTTTGTTTTACCTCTAATCGTATTTTTGAAGTAGGCGCGCTTGTTTAGGCGCGTTACGAAAAAATGCTGAGATTGACATTTTATTATTCCCGCGCAAGACGCAACAAAAATCAATAGGATGAAGTTGCTCCCTAAGCATGCGTGTAGTGACTGATACTATATTCACAATAGTTATTAAAGAACTTGTAAATACATAAAGCGTGTTTTATATTCGTACAAATCTAAGTTACATCTGTGCTTTTAAATAATATTTTTATAGTTGAAATTAAACAGTGGTCTAGGTAATAAAAGAAACTTCTATTTATATGGATATTCTTAATAGAACTAGTAATTGTAAGCTTATTAAAATATATTTTAAGTGCATTACTCCAACTGAGGTTAAATTTTGGTATGCATTTATAAATTAAGAAATACTTAAATTTTAATTTTGTGATTAAATTACGTACTAAAAACCGTATTTATTATCACTATCTTATTTATCTTATATTTATTATCACCATCCAGTTCTTTCATTATTTTATTTAAATTAAATATTAATTATTTAATTAATTTATGTACTTAGTTATATATAGTTGATACAAATGGCAGATTTATTGCTACAAGAGCAATCTCTTACAGTCAACCAGAACACTAGTCCAGTCCCGCTCGACGAGCGGCCGGAAATTGAACCCGGATCCCAGCGATGCGCCGTGCCGTCGAAGGCCGTATGCCTTGTGATTAATCCAATACACCACAGCCACGCCATATTTGTGTACTCAATAAAGTTATCCTTTTATTATGCCAAAGAAGTATAAATATTTCCACGTACAATTTTTTACTCCTTTTAGGACTGACTTCAGTTTTTAGGGTACCTCAAAAAGAAAATCCGAATCCTTACATGTCCGTCTGCCTCATAGCGGTTTTCCACAGATATCGCTTAACGTAGAACCTAATTTGGCACAGCAATAAAGCATATTACCCTACATATATCAGTAGTTAAAACTCAAGAATATTCATATGGAAAGATAGGGAAAGCCGACATTATCTGTTTAAGGAAAATGATAATCCTAGTGGTAATAATTTTTGAGATATTCAGAGTACTATTTATGTTCACCCTTTTAGTAAATATATTATCAAATGTTTATTCCACTAGGAAGTCCATATTATTGATTATTTATGATAATTGATGTAATTTTACTTCAAACCACCCTCGATGGAAGTTTTTCCATCAATCCTATGCCACAATTTTGGGCGATTTACATCTGTATGTTTAAATAAATCGAGAATATGAGATCATTTTAAAATAATATAATAGAATGTGAGATCATTTTAAAATAATATAGTAGAATATGAAATCATTTTAAAATAATATAATAGAATATGAGATCGTTGAAAATTTTAATGCAATTATTTACCACTTCTTCCTACCTATTTTTGTATATATTTTATGTATTTAACCGATATTTCGAATACGTATGAGTAGAGTAAAAATGTACCTTCGAATAAAGACCAGCCTAGATTTAAAACTTTGTTTTATTTCTTATAATCAGAATTACAATAAAAGTTAATACGACGGAAACCTATATTTATGTGTATAATCACATTTTAATTGTTAGGGTTGTAACAAATTTCATCCAGCTAGAATTTAGCAAGCGATTTATAGTTTAACTCTGGCTAGCCTGTAGTAGTGAAATATAATCAACTATTACTCTGATTTACTATCAGTAGGCGTTCCTACTTCCACTTAATGAAGTCGTTGATTTGGGAGTCAAATTCCACTGAGGCTCTACTTTTTACGGTCATTTGGTTGACGAAGCAAACAAATAATTCGGAAGGCTCTCTATAATATAACGCTGGATTCTAATAACGTAACGCTAGAATTTATTGTCACTTCTCCGCCAAGTTACAGGTTATAGTACGCTTGATGAAAACTAAATATATTAGGAACCACTTAAATTTTTGAAGCCAACTTGAGATTATGTAAAAACTATGTACTACTTATTTTGTTACCTTTCAACCAGATGATAGGATATTTATCTAGTATCTCCGGCTTTATCTAGTATCTCTGGTGTTGCCAACTTTGTAATTTGAAAGATATAGCTCTAATAAAAACATAACCATTTTTATTGCTATATAAACATATTTCATAGGCTAGGTTAGAGAAAATATTGTTGGCCATCTTATCTAATAGCTTTCTTTGTTTCCGTATATATCACGTTCTTGTAATAGTAGTATCCAAAAGAGTGTTATATGTTTAATCTCTTGTTCACAGTAAAACCAAGGCATAATTGGTATTTAACAAAAAAAGAAAAAATTTCTTGAAATATACATAAATACAAATGTCACGAAATATGAATGTGAGGAGTATTTAACAAAGGTAGTATTTTTTACTAGGGCGCTAGATTTTCAAATTCCATATTTAAATATATTGCCATATAAAGAAATCTTATTTCATCATGCGTATATATCCAGTGAATATAATGTGTGATAGGTTAATCAAAAAATTTTGGTAATAAATAATGTATAGGATAGAGCGAACTATCGTTTTCAAAGTTTCAAGGAAGAGCGTTTTGATTTATATGGAAGATTAAAAATAATAAAATTTATTAATAAAATTAAAGCGAATCTTCAATAGTCCATGCTTTATACTGACATATAATAATCATGGTAACACATCTAGAAATCTGACTAAAGGCCTGAGCGAAAGACCTGAAATCGAGTCTAAAGATTAAAGATAATCGTTCAGAATTACCGTATTTTGGAAAATTAATATTTATATTAAATTTAAATATTTATTTGTTTATTGTAACGTAAAAATAATTCTACTACTGAATGGCTTAAGTTACATTAAACATATTGTAAAGTATGCTGAATATTTTATTCAAAGTTTTTTAATTTGCTTGAGTTACGTTAAATATTGTCAGGTTGGCAATTCATAAATCCATTACTTGAGTTCATCGATGTCAACTCATGCGGTAGTGAAATAAAAAATATTCTCTGTTTCCCCCAAATATGAAGTTCTTTTGTAGTATGAGAATAGTTATGCCAGAACAAAAGAATTTCTCCTAGAATATTCTCAATTACGTAATTCTCATATTTGGGTTTTCGTAGCCAAATGGCAAAAATCCTTACAATGTCGTCCTCTCCATCCATAAGTTACAACCGTTTTACTGGGAGTCTATTCGCCCTATACAGATAACATTTGCATAGTAGGTGTTTTCTATGAGTTATGAAAAAAAATATTAGGGGGGCTCTCCTTACATCTAACTCAGAGGCGAAAACAAGCATGTATATCGTCTTAAAAAAAATACATGTAAGTTCAAAACACTTTTTTTCGAAGTCAATGGTATATGAAATATGCGCTTCTAAAATCTTAAAAAGAGCCCTCCCCTCTCTTACTTTTCAATTAACATATGTAAAACTCTGAAAAAATTAAGGTTGTCGAACTCGAAATAAACGTTAATTAGTTTGAATAGGGTATGTTTGTAGTTTTTAAGCTATGGGATATTTTGTTACTGACTCTAGCGACAACTTTGTCTTTCATAGTGTCTTTGGGAAATGCAAAGTTAAACTTTAATACTGTTTGGTGCTATGAACTCCTCCGTGTCCTCTCATTTCGTCAGTTTTTCAAAATAGAATGTAGGTGGTTTCTGAATTTAATATAAGTAGGTTAATATCGGCGGTCGCCCTAGATAAGGATTACTATATAAATCAAAACGCTCTTCCTTGAAACCTTGAAAACGATACTTCGTTCTATCCTATACATCTTCATCCATTCTTTATACATATGCTGTGTATTATCTCGCGTTACATTTTAACCCGAATACAAGAAACAAAAAAACGATGGGTTCTCTTAATAAAATTTTAATATTTTTCTTTTTATTCTTAAAAATTCAGTAAATATCTTTAAAAAAATGTAGTGTTGCATTATTTACGCAACTTTTGAAAGCTACTAGAAATTTCTGTTTCTTTTCTAGAAATATTTGGAAAGAAGGTGTGTATCACAATTAAACTAAATGATGGGTCAAACGGTGTTAAAATTTCAAAATGGTGACGTTTTCAGCTCTCTTAAAGATACATAGATTCATTCCATGGCCGTCGTTCTTTCCATAAATCATGTCTTTGGTTATAACTTGTTTAATTTTTCAACTTTCCTTAACTTTTTTTGAAACTATGTAAGAAGGGCATTAATTACACACTTCGTAAGACACTTAGCATAGCGAGCCTTTAAATAATTGCATTATGTTCATGCTGCCCTTCATTTTCCACAAAAAAGTAACTATGTATCCTTATTCAAAAATTGAATGTAACGATCCTACTTCAGATTTCAAAACCAATAATTATATATGTCACTTAAAGACATGAAAAAGTGGTCGCCAAGGGTATTATTTAGTCTCTTCAAGACTTTGAATTGATGGCGAGAGTTGAAAAAATAAACTTAATACCTCATTTACCAATGCTGAATTTCTAAAAAAATAAATCAAATTGAAGCTGACAATTCAATTCTTTTAATTATTGCCAACCATTGGAATTAATTAACTATCTTTTTTGAGCATCAATAACAATTGTTATCAGAAATTTCTTATCTTTTGAACCAAAACTTGAACAAATTTATGTATATGCAAAATTAAGTAATTAGTTAAACGTAATTCTGTATAAACTTTCTTATAATTCGTTTCGTATATTTTTTTAAAGCGTAGACACTTGACGCGTTCAGCCGCAGGCTAGGTACCTGCTAAGACTCCAATTAAGCTAAGTGTTAAAAAGCCACAACACGTTTGACTGAGAATGAAAATTAACTGGCTTCGCGCTGAGTTATGCAATTTCCCCGCGCAAGCCATCAATTATCAGCAAACAAACCGGTGGGAAAAGGGACTCATTACAACAACCAAGACTTAGCAGTTAACATGGACCATTAACAGCGTTGGGAATACTGGACGGATATTGCGCACGATAGCTTTACAAAGAGAGGGCAAGTCGTGTACTCCTGTCACTAGCACAAAAATCTCGTTTTACCTATTTTTCCTTCGGGGATTTCCACACTTTTTTTACTTCCATCCGATTTGGTCGCGTGATATTTTGTTATCAAATTTCAATTCACTTTAATTTCAATCATGTCATACTTTTGGCACAAATGTATTAACTTATGGTGTAGATCTAACGGTTCTTCATATTTTTTTTAATTAAAAATATAAATTGATGAAACTGAAATAATTTTTTGTTAGAAAAATATATTTTGAAGTGAAATTCAAAAGTAAAAATTCAAAATTTTATAATACAATTTGGATTTCACTGATTTCACATTTAATTTTATATTTAAATAAGTGAATAAGGTTTTACGATCTTCTTCAATATTTTCAAATCTTTATATATTAATATGAATATTTCGAAAATAAATAATTTATCAAACACGCGTATTCTCAACCGTGAATAAATCTATATATTTCATGCTTAAAGATAATTATTTATCAATTCAATAACAAAATCTCGACATAGCTCGACAAATATAAAAGTTCTTTTCATAATCAAAATTTAGTTTTCAGAAAATATCGTTCTCTTAGAGTAGAGTGAGACATTGTTGGGATAGAATGTATACGTTAATTATGTAAGTCTGTTAAACGTAAGAAATTAGAAAAAATATTATAATAATGTTTCTTATTTGCTGAAATAATCTGATTAAATTACTAAATTGCTACTATTTTGATTTACTTTAAAATAAAAGCATATAAGTCTAAACCATACCATATAAAAGTTTTGAAATTATCAGTAATTATGAATCGACACAGTAAACTTTTAATCGAAGAATATTTATTGAGTACGTATATTACTTTAAATTGAATACGATATGAGTGCGAATATTCTTGAACTATCAATATAAACGATAATATAAATATTGAAGGTTATCTAAAGTGACTTAAATACATTTTGTTTATTATCAATAAATCTTAAATTGTTGCATTAATTTCTTCGTGTAATTTCGTTATTATTTTTGCATTAATTTTTAGATTAAACAAAATATTAAAAATGTCCAAAATTAGTCATTTACAAAAAGAATTGATGAATAAAAAACAGTTTAAAATACGGAGAAACTTTGCAACCCCCTTTCCGTTCGTAATATTTAATGAAAAACAATTCATTCACATGTAAAAGTTAATATTCAAAAACTTTCAATTAATTTTTGTTATTGTCGAATCGAGATCTACTGTATTGTATTCCGTAAAATACTTTGATCTTTAGCTTGATCAGATAAGTCACATTATGTGTTAAATATTATCATATACTGTCCTTCACAATCATATCTCTCAATATTCCGAAGTCAATCGTGGCGAGTTCGTTACGTCAGCAAAATTGGATTACCTTGAATAGTGGACCAGGGATATTAAGTGAGGATAGTTAGAGTTAGTACCTCTCTAATATAGTGTTGTATTTACTATTGTAGATTTTGTAAAGGAAACACGGACTCTGCGCATCAATAATTTCAAGAGGGATTAAAGAATTTACTGAAAATAAAAACTTCATATCTACGGGCGTTTTCAGATTTCTGTATATATATATATATATATACATATATATATATATACATATATACATATATATATGTCTATATATATATATATATATATATATATATATATATATATATATATACATATATATATGTCTATATATATATATATATATGTATATATATATAGCCAAAATATAAAAAAGCTATGATTATTACTGAAATAAAAATAATATATGGCGTCGTATATCATATGGTATCGGCACACTTCTCCACCCTAATTCTTCCTTGGTCGAGGAATTTTACCAAGATTACTAAGTATCCTTTAGATTCTACAATTAATAAACAAATGAGGTAATATTTTTTTTTATTCAAAATTTTCGAAAAAAAATTTTAGTCTCTCGATATAAAGGATTTGTTCAGGTTCCAAATAAATACAATGGCATTTTCATTCGTTGAATCTTTCTATTAAAATTAAAAACGTAAAAATGTACGTGTCTACATTAAAACTGAAACCCAATATTTGTCTTGGATTAAATATTAATTTTATTGTCGCAATAGTTTTTAAGTTAGTGAACTACATCGATAACCAATTATGTTAGGATTTGGATACAATTAAGCTTCTCGATAATATGTTTAAGAAGCATGTTACTTTACATAATAAGGGAAAACAACATTCTTACGTGGGCCAAATCAACACCTTTGATATTTTACACCATCAAATATTATAATTTTAGCAGTCCCAATCACACCATAATCCGCATTCATCTACTTCAGGGGGTACAATATACTTATCATGATGAATTTACCTGAAATTCACCATCCCGATAACACCATACTTTTCATCGACCTATTTCGGTGCATTCATTAACTTATCAGGACGGAATTACAAAAAATTCACCGTCTTTTACTGTATACGAAATCATTCGGTCTGTTGTCAATTACAAAACTATCTGAGATAGTTTTGTAATTGAACATCATTTTAAATGTATTTTTCGTCTATGTACTGTCACTTGATTCTGTCTTTTTATTTCTAATACTTAGTAAATAGTTATATACTTACAGTCTCGGTTATTTAGTTTCATTCATTCCATGCTATTGAAAGCAAATCATGGTTTCAAAACAATATTTAATTAAGAATTACAATTTCGCCATATCCTTTCATGTGATACATGATTATAACTAGAAAAATTAAACTCACACTGTAACACTCTTCTCATAAACAAACGTTCAAACACACGCCAGCGCGTTCATTTTTGCGCTTGTGTTTCGTTATGTATAACTAATATAATAATTAAGTATTAATAATGATAATAAAATAATACAATATCTAACCTTAGATTAAAAAGGCTGACTTTCCATCAGAGCTATGTTTTTCTTAATTGTTTTTTCATATTTAAAGTTATCTTGCAGCAGGGTGAATAAATAATGGAATGAGTTCACGCTCATTTTCAAATAGATCTAGAATTTATCTGAGTGTTACTTTAGCTCTTTAAAAAGCACTTCGTGTTCTCCACGCTCTTTGTGAGTAGTTAAGATAGGCTGAACCCAGTAACAATGATTAATTTCACGTCGCAGTCGTAATTGTTTTTGAAATCGACATACTCTTCGTTTTCGTATCATAATAAGGAATACCAACGAAATCAAATGTGTTTCCATTTCCACAAACAAACACGTCCGATCTCTGCAGAAAAAAGGATGGAAAAATGAACTCATCTGTGGCTGTGACTGGTAACCGTGTCTAGTAGCTCGGCTGGTCCACCAGTTTTCTTGTGTGGGGAAACCCTAATTGCCTACTTCCTCGTGTCCTTCGTTTCAAGTTTTACTAGAATTTTATATTTTGTCTTACACTCCGATTATGAACGCGTCAAAGAGTTGATATTGTACTGTTGAGTACCCACAAGTATAAAATTCTTAGGTATTTTTTCATTGCGTTTCTCGTTTTAATTAATTTTTAAATAAATTCTTAAAATTTCCTCTAAGAAACATTTTTTGAAAATATTTTTCTGATCTTCTTGATGAGTATTACAAATTGATCACATTTATGTCCTGTAATTCTCAAGGTATTTCAGGTATCGGCATATATATTATTGTCTTTTTGTCGCATATTGTGTGTAAGTTCAATTATTATTAAAAGTCACCGTAAAGGGGGTGTTGGTTTTATGTGTACCAAATATTGAAAATGTTTACTGCCTCTCAACAGCGAACAATTTAATCGTCGAATTATTAGAGATTTGAGAAAGAGAGCAAGGCATGCGTAGAACAGAGTTTCATCTGATATACGGTAGTAATACTGGCAATATGATATTTTTAATGACCCTCGACACATTCAGCTCTCGGCACACTTTCGCTGTATTGTTGTAATTGAGAAATGTAGTTTTCTGAAAAAAAAAATTATTCGTATAGTAACTGTGCACATTGAATATTTTTTTCAGAACCTATGTGAATAAGTTTTATATAAGCAGCAGTTTACTCTCTTGAATAGTTTGTTTCGAGCTCTAGTGTCCTATATCAGGTTTTAGAGTAGTAAATTTCCTTTACTTGGAAATTGCTAAGAGTTTTGAACAAGTTTCGTTTGAACTTTAAATAGTTTAGTTGAATCTATGAAATTCTGACTTAATTCGATTCATTTCTTGTAAGTTTGTATATTAAAGTTAAAAATTATAAAGTGAAAAAAATCAGATAATAGCCCCATTAAGGATTACCAATAATTATTTAATGATTTGTACTAATCGTAGCCTTATTTCTTTTGCCAAAATTACTTTGTTACGAATATTTTTCTAATATTTCATTTTAATTAACACATTACGAAAATTACTAATAAATAAGGTTTGGTTTGTTATTGTTTTTAATTACTGAAGAAGTTGTTCAAGTGCAAAAACAAGAAGCGGTGAAATCTTTGTAACAGCAATTTTATTTTAATAGACAGAAATTTTTTTTTTAGTATAATCATTTATAATATCATTTATTTGAGGTAACTTGTTTGCTGCTGAAGCAAATTAATATTTAAATGCATTAACTATTTTATATTCTATTTTTTTAATACAACGTGGCTTTTACCAGGGACAAAACCTTGCCTTTTATTAAATCGAATTTGAAACGGCTCAGAAGCGATTAGTAAAACTTATTTGTATAATTTGAGTGAAAGAGTTAAAAATGAAGTGTCCCAGTTATACTATTATTATACTTATTTGCCTGCCTGTGGGTTACAGCAGTTTTCTCAAGAACTGTTTAAAGTAGATATTTAAAGTTTAGCATATTATTAAAACATGCAAACGTAAATATATTTCAAAAGCTAATAATGGCAAATATTTATATTTAAAGGTTTAAATTGGAGGAGAAGAGCATGGGCTGAATTAAGTAATTAATTTTTTTAAATTCTATATACAGCATGGGATATCGTTTGGGAAGGCTAGTAATAAGGACCTCGTATACACTTTTTCATAAATTTATTTAGTATGTTTACCAAATGTGCACTGAAAAATAAGCAAAAAATATGGGAGGATCCTTATTTTTCACCCCGTATTTTTCCCATTATTCAACCTAAAATTACAAAAATATAAAGCTTCTTTAGAAGTCCACAAAAAGTTGTTGGAAACTATAACGATTCAACTACCTTATCATTTTATAAATACGCAGTGTTTTAACGCTGGTGAAAGATTTAGTAGGCAATATGTTCACGATATGAATAATTAATATTTGTGTATATTTTAGGATAAATATTATGAACAATTAATTGGATATAAATATTTAAGTTAGTACGGAAATATGCCAAGTGTTATATGTGTCATAGTGCCAATTTTCTCTTCCTTGATTTTCTTTCCTTGATTTTGAAATAACCTGTATTTTCACAATTAAATGAAACTACGTGATGTAGTATTATTTCTACTATCTTTAATTTATTTACCACGACCTAGGTTTCGTTGTATTACAACATCTTCAGGTGGGATATTAGCAAATATATCATTAGATATATTTGCTAATATCCCACCTAAAGATGTTGTAATACAACGAAACCTAGGTCGTGGTAAAGAAATTAAAGATAGTAGAAATAATACAACATCACTTAGTTTCATTTAATTGTGAATAATGAATTTCTACAAAATTAACGCCAAATATATTCAAAACCTGTATTTTCGTAATATTTTACAAAATTAGACGCATATGCCGCCATTTACGCAAAGTTCATTTATATTAATGAAAGATCGATAAAAAAATTATTTCAAATAAATATATGCGAACAATGCAATGCCTCTTATTTTTAAGTTATATATACATGTATATATATATATATATATATATATATATATATATATATGCGAGAATGAATGTGTGCAAATTATTAGAGACATTCGGTATAATGTTTGGGACTCCTGGCAGTATTACTTATTTTTGAACTCTCAAGAGACAATAGGTTCAAAATGGAATAAAACTTCCTTCTTTGTCGCGATATTTGAATCCTCCTGATAAAACGAAAAATAAAAAAAGTTGTATCTTAATATTGCTTAAAAAGACATTTTTAAATGGTTTAATTGGAAATTAATCGCCAATAGACACATTGAGCAGACTAATAATATAATGAATTAGTTTTCTAGAGTACTACACGAGACTCGGTAACCAACTTTATTACAAAAAGCACAAACTCTGCAGACAGACAACGTTGATTCAAAAACTCTCATTTATTGCGATATTATCTTCACCATTGCAAACACTTTCAAGACAGTTATCAATAAAAACTTTACTGGGGCACACTATAAAAGACACTAGAAACATTTTCCTTGCGTTTTCATTTCATTGAACGTTCACAAATTCATTTAGGTTGAAACACCTGTTTCGTCCCTTGTTAAAACCTCACTCTTGTTTATCGTTTGGACCAGCGGACTAAATCATTTATCTCGCGACAGGACCGCTATAACTGTAACCGGCGACGGAAACGGACATGGAAATAGATAATTTTTAAGCTTCGCCGAAAGGACGGGACCCTTCGGCTTCGCCGGAAGGACGGCCGAAAAGTTTAAGTATCATTTAGTACTCGTTGGAAATTAGATAAAGCGCCGGTTACAAATTTAGAGCAATAAATATTAATGAGTACGTACCTATCTTCTTGAAAATATTTTACATTAGGAACAGTTTGTTCTTGTACGTTTTCAGGCAGAATGAGTGAGATGGAGTTTGGAAGATAAGGCCGCGTAAGTAGGAGACAATATTGGCCCAATAAGCGCGAAACAACTCCTGCTGAATTAAGTCGTTAAGAAAAGTTTTATCACAGGATAAATCTTTGCAGAAGTTGATTCTGTACTGAACTCGGAGTATTTAATTATTTACTTATAGGTATATATTATAATAGATTTAGGTCAAGTGTCAATATGTTACATGCTTCTCAAGTGGAATTGTTTTTTATTTGCAACTAGTATTTGAAAAGTAGTTAATATAAAATATTTTGTTAAATTCCAGTAATCATTGAATAGGTACATTTAAAGTAGTTGTAATATACAATGCATTGGCTACAATATTCATTGTATCTTTGACATATTTTAAAAATTGTGAAGATATATCTTTTTTAAAATATAAAAATTAGTTACTGTTTAGTTTTGGACAAAATAACTCTCAAAAATTATAGAATTAACGTTACGAGAAAAGTAGTAATTTCACCACAATTACCTTTTTTTAAAAAACGTGTGAAACGATTTGTTTATGAATTGTGTCACTATAAAATTACATTGCATTAACATTAAAAAAATTATTTTCAATAAAATATTTGCAAGAAATTTTGGATTTGGTTGTTGCGCGGCCACTACCTTAAAGTGTTTTTCTTCTTCTTTATCTTTCTTCATTTTGTAGATGTTCATTGTATCAGTCAACTCATTATTAATTAATTTAACGTCACTTGAGTACAATAAATCCGTTTGTACACTTGTTTCTAAAACGAACTTTCCACAACTAAAGACGGACTCTTTAAATATTTTTTATGCTACATTTTCTTCACACTACTAGCTCATTTGAAAGCTTAACCAATCTTTTAATTTGAAGTTTATCTTTTATTTTATTAAAAAATAAATAAATATTTAAATTAAATTCACTTTACCGTTGTTTGTATTGGATTGGATTTCTAGGTCGGAGACATTGAAAATTAAGTGCAATATTAAACGTTTGACAAATAAGAATATATATATATATATATATATATATATATATATATATATATATAAATATATATATATATATATATATATGTATATATATATATATATATATATATTTATATACATAAAATATCAAAACTTGTTAAAAAATTTAAATATGAAAATTGTTTCCTGAAAATAAAAACATATTTTTCACTTGGAAATACCTAAAACTACTATCCTAGATTAAGTAATGAGAGATTTGAAAATATAGAAATAAAAAAATTTTAAATTTTTTATTATCAACAAAGCGCATTGATTTGTCTTCTTGTGTTCCGTACACAAAGGATCGAACATTTTTCTGAAAATATTATCTATCAGACACTTCTAGCTGCACAAATGAATAAGTTGTTAACTTTTACACACATAATATATTTATAGTTTTATAATTCTACCCAAATGAAAATTGTGTTCATCGATCTGGGAACCGGGAAATTTTCCATTTCTACATTTTTACAGATCTACATTGAAAACACTTACACTTAAATGTCTGAGATTTCTGCCCTTTTTAAAATACTGTATTTATACAATAAAGTAATAGGTGTCGCGCCGCCAAAGCCCATGTGATCAATGCAACACACCACAACGACGACATATTTTAGTAATATATTTTGACCAGGATGATCTAAAGATAGGACGGAGGTGGTTTCGGGAATTTCCCTAAGGTTATTAGTAAAACCATCAAGCTTGGGATTGTTTAACATATCTCAATGAGTTCTTTGGCTGCAAAGTGCTGTTTTCTTGCTTGTTTTTTAACTACATTTTTTTCTTACTAACCAATTAGAACATAATAATTGTAGAAATTTTCAAAATCAATAATGCTCGAGCAATCATTAAGATATGATAATAAAAACATTAATTAATTTTGAAACGTACTGAATTAAAAAAATGTTTTCATACTTTAAAGAAATATACATACAATTCAGATGACTGAAAAATTTAAATATCTACAAAAAATTACAAGTTGATATTCAAGTACAATCGACCGAATAAAGTATGAGATTGTTTTATTTTATTAAGAACATGAAATTTTCACTCACGAAAATAACTTATAAAAACATATTCATGTCTTGTTAAACATTGCAAATATTTCAAGATACGTATCATTATATATCTTTACACTACGTGGAATAGACAAGGAAGGTGAAATGCCGAATTGAGCGTTGATGTTTATGCAGAATTTCATTATCTTATTATAGTTTAGATTTCATATAATATGAGACGATACTCAGCATCGGGATATGAAAATAATATTTTTGTTTAATTATATTTCATAGAGGGCATATTTCATGTAACAAAAAATGTTTAAAACCATATTTAACATATGCAGGGTTATTCTTGCCTTTATTTTCTAATATTTAAGCAAAACATTACGACTCTAATTTTCAACATCACGAAATAGTATATGCTTTTTCAATATGATATTAAGATATTATCCAACTTATCTAATTTGAACTTAATTAGACGTAACTTGCACAATTAATATGAAGGTCAAGATGATGCATCTTGAGCTACATAATATAATAGATAATAAGAGCTTAGAAGTAGTTTTCATGCTTTCATTAACCGAATTATCTTGGGCAGTTACAACATAAGAAGGTATATAATTGTCAGATACGACTAGAACTTGCACTATTAGTAGCATACACTATTAGGCACTTACAAACATTCAAAGGTACATAGTCTTCCTATTAAATTATTTACAATTAATTTTTTACGACACAAATATATTGCCTACTATGTCTGTTACAGGCGTAAAAACATGGAACATATTTCAATAATTATCAGATCAAAGGGTAATACGTATCATTGACAATACAAAGACCTTCGAATTTATACCCCACATGATGTATTAAATAAATGTTATAATTACTTTATTTATCACCTCCTTAAGTTTAAAATAACATTAAAAAATTAACTCAAATTAATTGGAAAATTAGAAATAAATTAAATAAAAGGTTAAATGTTAACGTACATCCCTCGTTTTACGTAATTATCACAATGACATCAAAATGAATGAACAGAAAAAGTATCGTACTTACAAAATAAATTACACTGAAACTTTTTCGTAATTAAGAAATCCTTTTGGATTTCGATCACATTTTTGGCTTCAGATCGTTAGTGTTATCAACCTTGATCACACTGCTCTTGGTTTGCAAAAAAAATCAATTCGGAACCTTTCTTGTCATTTATGAACAACTAAATTTTATTGCGTTCACCTAGGATGTTACGTTTTACCTAAATCATTCCGGACAATAGTTAGTACGGCAGTTAGAATATAAATTATCCATTTATTAACTAACCACATTTACCCTAAAAACAAAATACTATTTTCCTCTATAAGAAACGTAGTTAAAATTGTTAAAATTGGGTATATACATAATTTTTTTTTAATTTGCAGTCATATGCACTTTCTTCTTGTATATTACTTTATACAAAAGCAGTGTGCATATGGAAACAACCTTTAGTGACATACGACGTTTCGCCAATATCCAAGAAGTTTCCATTCGGTTTTAATTGTGTTGAATACTTTCGAATTCCACGTGTGACATTACATATGCTTAGGAAGGGTCGTTGGTAAGGTCAAGGACAAGAAAGCATATGCAAAAGGCGTAAATATTTAATTATCAATTTAAAAAGGATTGAGAGCGATTTTTATTTTCTTTGACACCTAAAAATTTAAGTGAAAATATTTTAGTATCTGTCAAAGACTTCTTTTTCTTCAAAGGAATAAGTTATGATTTCAATATAATAGATGTGTTGGGCATCGGATAATATCAGGGGATAGCTTATGTATATTATATTTTGAGCAGGATAAGTTAATTTTGTAATTAAAGACACAAATGAGACTTTGAAAAATATTTCATCATTCCATTTAAGAATGAGCAATATTGATGAAATCAATTCTCTTAATTCCAAAACACTTGTTTCCTTAATTCGGTCTAAATAGTAATTGTAATGTTTATAACAAGGCTTTTATAAAATGTAGAAATGATGTAGAAGAAAATTCTCTAAGATATCTTGATGATGAGATTAAATAATTAAGGAGAAAGTTTTTATAAATAAATAATATGATCTTGGAATTTATCCTTCAGACTACGATAAATGTCACTTTGTTTCTCTATATATTATTACCATTACATGACGTATAATTTTCATTTCAAAACTTTTTTTCTACGTTGCATCTTTATGATATTGTTTTTTTTTGCCAGGAATATCTGGTTTGTTTCTTGATTACGAAAGACCATTTTGTAAGTAATTATACACATAAACCCCATTATCACCCACTAACTGGCAGATTAACTTATCACCATATCTACTCCTTCCAAGGTCGAAATAAGTTTTGAACATAGGTTAACGCAATGTATGTTTTAATAGTATAATAGAGAATATACAATACACGAATATTTTCATTAGTAGTTTGAAAAAGGAATAATCGAAAGTGATTTTAATTTTTTACTTCCGCTCCTAAAGAGCTTAACCGAATATTTTTCAGCAACAGTATCTGTTAGAGGGTTTCATTATCTGAATGAAATAAGTTATCATTTCAAATTTATATATATTTTGTAAATCTGTATAATTAATTCTAAACGAAAGATGATTAATACATTTCCTATGAAACGTGTATGTAATAGGTGTAAATTTATATATTTAGTAGGTATGTGGTAGGTATATCTTTAAAAAGAATTCTTTGACCAGAATACAAACCTGTTTTTAATTTTTTTCGGATAGAGTTTTTAACCTTTAAAAATAATTCTTAGACTAGAGTACAAATTTGATTTCAAATTATATTTAAAAATTGTATTTTAAAGACATCTAGGAGTAAAATTTTCCGTTTGTCACTTTTTATCTGGTGTATAACACTATTGAATCTATTAAAATACGTGCACGTAATAGTTGAGACTTGTTTGCCTAAAGTTTATTAAGTTTAAAAGCTATACAATAATTTAGATTATATTAAAACAGAGTTAAGTTTTAAAAAAACCTATTTAAGTAAAATTTGGTATTGACCGATCAGTAGGAAAAATATTAAATGTTTTCTTATTTGATTCTGAAGGTAAAGTTGTAACTAGTGGACAGTAGGCCGCTAAAAACAAAACAAATTGATATTTTGTTCGATAATATAAATATATAACGATACGTATATTTTCACGTCAAGCTCCACCTACATGCAATGTATAAGGAAGATGAAATGTTCCATTCGGCATTGCTAAGGATGCAGAGTTCCCTTACCTCGTGATAAATTCGTTTTCGTGTAATACGTTAAAAAAGTTAGAATCTGTATATGAAAATAATAATTTAATTTGGAGATGACTAAAATGAGGGAGGCTTTATATTTCTAATTTGATGGGACTTTTTACAACTCTCATTGGTTTCACAACAAATGCGGGTTTACCTATATTATAATAATAAATTTGTTGAATGACTTAATTAGATTATGAATAAAATGTAAAAAAAATATCAGTTGCGTATTCCTTAAAAACACAAAGAAAATAATAAACCAAAAATGTTATATGGCTTTCATGACGTAAACAATCACTTTTACGGTGTGGAAAAATACCCACCTGATTTTTAATAATATAATTCTGAACCAATAGGGGGATATTTTTCAAAATATACCCCTATTGGTTCAGAATTATATTATTAAAATCAGGTGGGTATTTTCCACACCGTAAAAGTGATTGTTTACGTAATGGAAAGCCATATTAAATTTTTGGTTTATTATTTTATTTGTGATATCTTAAGAAGTAGGATAAAATTTGAAAAATAATGAGATTAACGATATATATAAATATATATAAAAAAAATGTATATATATATATATATATATATATATATATATATATATATACACACACGTGTGTATGAACCACATAATTCGATTTATATATTTGTTACAATGAGCTTACTCTACATTGGTCTGTAAACGGCATCATGTTTT
This sequence comes from Druceiella hillmani, assembly GCA_039881145.1. NCBI lineage: Eukaryota > Metazoa > Arthropoda > Insecta > Lepidoptera > Hepialidae > Druceiella > Druceiella hillmani. The sequence goes on from JAYKKI010000042.1 coordinate 8,453,350, forward strand.
CAAACACATTAGCCAAAATCGAACGAATATATTTCGTGTAACCACCAACCCTCTCCGGATTCGTATTGATAGACAAATTTTTCATGCATTGGCCTGTCCTTTGTGATTTTACGTAAATTATACTCATATGCTGTGGCGGGTTTTATTGTAGAACGTTATATGTCCATGTATCTCGGACGATATAAGCAGCGCATGCTAGTGTACGTACCTCTTCGACGAATGGTTTTTCCGACTTTATGGATCTTCAACATTACAAGTCCGGTAATTTTCATAAAATATTTATAAATTGTAAATATTATAAACTTAATCAAATACTGAGGAAATTGCTTACACACAGAATAATAAGCGGCTTGTTACTTCATTTTAAAATGTATGTATTTTTTGATAAGTATTCTTTTGCGCATATGCAAAGTGTATCTCCTCGTATGTATAGACTTATGTACAGTTTTCATTCAATATAAAGAAGGAAACATAATTTTTTTTTATTTCTAGCGGTGCCGATGTGACTTCGTTTGCATGGAATTCAGTATAAACAAGTTATTAGGAATTTTGTTGTATTTGTTTTCTTATAACTCTATGAGCACAAAACTTACTAAAACGCTAATGTATGGTTTTCACAATACCATATCTTAATGTATTTATAAGCGTAAAGTTTACTGAAGACATTAACAAACGGCGGTGGCAGTACCGATATCGTAATGTTAACCATTGTGTTTTATATGTCTGTAATATCGAGATAAATACTATATTACATGTTGCTCGAGAGTATAAACTATTACCATACCAAGTTTAATCAAAATCCCTGTTTCGCCTGATTGGAGAACAATAAAGATTCAGATGTAACATAATAAGCCATGATAATCGCAGGCTAGACAAGGTTTTCGAAAAAGCCATTTAAACTAGAAAAACCGAAAAATATATCTTTTTATGAGTTCCAATTTTAAACGTTCCACCGTATTGTATATTGTCAACCTCTAAATTGTTATTGGAACAAAAATTACATCTAAAAAAAGTAAATCTTTGCAAATTTTATTAAAATCTGGGCGGAATCAAAGTTCTAATAAAAAAATACAACTTTTCTTTCAGGAAAGAAGTTTTGAACCATTTCTCGTAGAAGTTCGAGGTCTTAAACATCACTTATAATATTATAATACTTGCTTGTGGAGCTATATCTGCTACAACATTCAGTATGTAATTTAGGCTAGTATATTTTAGACCACTCTCTTACTCTAATGTAAGTTCTTAAATAATATAGTTATATATGATTATAAAATCAAAGAAATATCGAAGATATACAGTTAACAGCTAGATGTACTTTCATTAATACTAAATTAATATTCAATGAATCAGGAGCTTTGTAATAATTATAAGTAAAGCAAAAATATAAAGAACGAAGTCCTATTGAATGCACTCAGTTTTATATACTAAAGTATTGATTATATTTTCTCTTTTTACTATTTTTTCGGTATTTAGTACTGTTTAACTAAATTTTAAATAAATTATTATTCTATTCGTAAGTAAATTATGTACTGAACAATAATATTTAGAAAGAACAGAAGTTACCATTTATACCAGTACGCAAATATAAACAATGCGTAATAACGGAATATCATACCGAATATTTGAAAACGAGTAAATATTAAACTTTAGCATTATTCGTCATAAAGCAAATGTTTTTTTATTAACTGCGAATTCGTTTTTTTTATTAATTGCAAATTTGTTTTTTTATTAATTTTTCCCTTAATTTAATTTTTGTTCGTCTTTGGACTGACGCGCAGTATCAATTTTAGTTACACAATTGAAAATCACGCCAATATTAATATATTTAAATGCTTTTAAGATTTTTGGTTCAACCGATGACTTACATACAGATACGCCATTCGTTAAGATAAGTACCACGATCACTTTAACATAAATAAACAGAAATTGCGTGATACTTAAAAAGTAAACGGGGCAAAAGTTTTTTGAAATAATATATTATTTTATTGTTAGAAAAGTTACATCGTCAGAAATCGATCGTAGCCTCAAATTTGATCGTATTGCGCATGACTTACATAAAAAAATTCAAAATTCGATTCAAAACCCTTTTTGCAATTTATGGGTCGAAAATGTATATTACATTCAACCCGGAAGCAATTTATTATGTTCTATTTGAACTGTCTCAGATAATGGGACGTATGGAGGCTGGAAAAATAATTTATCCTTAGTTAAATTAATTTAACTCCGCAATAAATAATTTTTTTTGTCCATAAGAAATATGATTCGGGATATATGTCACGAAAATTACGGACGTTACGAAAATTTGAAATTATCGCGGTACAATATGGTTGTCGAACGTAAATAAATTTTGCTATACACATTTTCATTACTACACCTGTCAATATGCTTCTTAAACAGAGTTTTTTTTTGTAAATAGTTTAAAATTTTTGTTAAAAATTTCAATTTTCATGGTTTAGTACCTATAATGTCCTACCAAGATGTCACGAAGTTACGAATTGATTAATTATTGATTAATATTAAATAATGATAATTGAATAATTTAATAAGTGTTACTTGACATGATTAAGTTTTACCACGTTTTATGTTTTAATTTTGTTATTGTTATTATTGAATCAAATAAACGCTAATAAAAATGAGACTTGACATTCATAGAAATATAAGATACATTATTTAGTCTCACACACCTCCGTGCGCGCGTATTGCTTAAAAAGGGTACAAAGTTTTCTCGTCACGTATTAATATATAGACATATTATACATTTTTAGATTTCTGCACTCTTTCTCCGTAACAATTTTAAGTATGCCAAATCTCATATTTCGCCATGTGCGCAAAGTACTTAAAAAGGGGTACAGAGTTATCTCTCGAGGTTTTAATATATAGATTAATTATATATTAAGTTTAACTTTGTTCACTCTTTACCCGTATAAACTCCAACTATGCCAAGTCTTACACTGTATACACCGAAATGTGCTTAAAAAGGGGTAAATAATTTTCTCTTCACATAATAATTCATAGATATAGCAAATATTCTATTTTACATATTTATTTCATTCAACTTCCTCTGTGTCTTTCCTTTAATAGTATCGTGATTTCAAATATGTTAGTCAATACGTAATGAATATATTTCTATTTTATTGTATAACTAGATCCCATTCTGACTTCCCACGGGTAAACAAAGATTTTTCACATATTGACGAGCCGCTGCTAATGCCCAAAAACCCCGCGAGTATAATATTGCTTACTAATAAAATAATCATGAATATTTAAACTGAACGTTAGAAAATTAAACACAAATAAATTTAATTTAAGTTAAATCAACATAAAATTATTACCACAATCGTCTAAAATAAGTTCTAAAAATGGAGTTAAGAAATGTTTTCTTTTTAAGTAGTAAAACCTTTATCATGGATTTCAAATAATACAATAACTACTCTCCCGGACCTTGCCGTGCATTTTTTGATAATGACTACTTAGCTAGAACTAACAATTAAAATGTGCAGTACAATATAACTCTTTGATGAATTGTTTTTCCGAATTCATTGTATTCATCATCACAGATTGGATAATTTTTGCAAAGTTCATACATTATATATTTTAATTTTTTTCTTAAATTGAACTATGTAATTATTAAATACAAGAAAAACCTGTTGAGATATTATTTGGAATTCCCATACTTATCGAAAGATTAATATCCATCTATCATAACTACAAAATAAACGATTTTCTAAATAGGTACGTTTTGTATCGACACATGAAGTTTAATTCCTTAAAAATTAAAAAATCGTTCATTTTAGTTTATCAACTATAATAAAATATAACCTATATGTTTCATCAGACCAAATATAGTTCAACAGAAAAATATTTTTCCTTTATTGGTTTCATTGTAAAGAAAAAATACTGAGGAAATGCAATGAAATATATAAAAGTATATATATGTACATATATATATATATATATATATATATATATATATATATATACACATATTTATGGTTTTGCAAGAAATTAAAACAAACCATACAAACTATGACATTGTACATGTACTCGCTCTTAGCTGATGTAATAGTACAACATTAAAAAAAAACAGGTGCACTATTTATAGAGGTATACTCTTTACCAAACAATTTCAGTAACGTTCAAACTTAAAATATTATTGAATTGGGGTCAAATTACACCCACTAGGCGACCACCGATATATTATAAATCTTTCAGCAAAAAAATTAGTGCTGAATTGTTACTTTCGAAAATAAAAGTTAAACTAATCTTTAAGTTCCATCTCAGTATTTTATTATATTCCAATATTTAAAAAAAAAATATTTGAACCTAGCCACATATGAATTTAAGTAAAAATGTTGTATGTATTAAATCATTCTTAACACAATACTTTTTCCATATATAACCAATTAAATGAAACTACGTGATGTAGTATTGTTTCTACTTTCTTTAAGTTCTTTTTAATTCTTTTCAATATATAAGCTAAAACCAATATCTGTGTCCTTATAAGGATTTGAATACTTTTGTGCCTATCAATATTTTATCATCAACAATTTTCATGAATATTTCGAAATTTAACCTTACCTTTTCGTCAATAAATAAAATCTGTGTAAAAATTCCACGTTGTTTTTGATAATTGTAAGAAGAGGTAATATCTACAAAAATTTTGACAAGTAGCAGGTGATATTTCGAACCAATCCGGGCTACTGAACGAATGGAAATCATCTTGGCTCCTTCTTTCTTTCATTTCATTCGCTTCATCTAATGACCAAAAGAAAGGAACAGACGGAAAAGTGTAAAAATATTGCTTCCTATTTGCCTTTTAACGCTATAGATTCACCCGCTTTCAGAATTTAATTAAAAGTAGGTTCTGACCGTTCCGTCTTACAAGAAGTTCGATAATTTACTGGGTATTAATTTATGTCTCCGAAATGTTTTTCTTGGCTATTTTCAATTTTCAACTTAGAAAGTATCGCCGTAAATTTTATAAACTTTTTCTGTGATGCCAATTACGAAACTTTGTAATCTAATTACTATGTTCACTTTTAAAATTGATCACTGCCTTAAGGAAATAATGAGATCGTATTTCGTTAGAGAGATTTGATTTCGTTTAAACTATTTAAATTTAGTATCTTAAAACTTCTAGTCATTGTTGAAATTTCTTAAAGCAAAAGAGATTTATTGGCCCAATGATTGCATAATTTATTTATGTAGAATGTAACTAAATAGATGGTAATTTACGTATGTTCATTTAGAAGAAAATGTTCATATTCCATATTTTGTACAGTGTTTCATTTATACTGAACGAATAATGTTACCAAATAGTGTTAAAATTATTGCTCAATTGAAAGTCAATTTATAAAATATTAATGAGTTGTCGAGTTCATAAATATTGAGATGGTCTATACTAATTTCATCTTCACGATTGTTAAATAAGAAAAAAAAATATTACGTAAATACAAGCATTGCTCACTTTAAAATTAAAATTTATATCAATTATCACGTGGGACATTAAACAATTTTTTTTGCTGATAAAAATAAAATCGAACTAGTATATATCGGATTCATGCCACAATGACTCCATAAGTAAATTATAAGTCATATCCATCCTATCCTCTCATTTATTTTTTATAGCAAAAATAATAGAGATTTCTGAATGCGGTTTTTATTGGAATATGGCCTGGAGCTAAAATTAACATCCATGATGCGCTTTCTCGTGATGATATATTTCCTGAGAAGTTTTAAATTAAATTATCTATGCTCACATAACTAGATCAGAGGACATAAATTTTACAAATAATTTTCTGAACTGAAATTTTCAAAATTGTTATAGAAATTGAGACTGATCGATGTGAAATAGGTTACCTTGGTTTTTTTTAATAAAATTTTAACTCTAAGTCACTTGTGACCTGATTGAAATATTTTACTATAATAACCGGCGCAAATATTCCATTACATTCAACATTTCAACTGTTTCCTAGTATTAACTAAATATACATGCAGTTAAATTTTGCTTACTGTTTTTATCGTTTTAATGTTTTTTTAATTATGTTGTTATTTAATTATCTTACTGTGAGAAAAACAAATAATAATTTTTCTTCATTCTGATATAATTATCTAATTTTTTTCGATTACCGAACGAACACAAAGCATTTAATCAACATACGGCACGTTTCTTAATCAATCACAATTTTAATCCTGTCGTGAAAAGATTTATGTATTCCATTAGTATCCTTCTGGAATATTTAAATGGTGTCACAAGTGACTTAAAATCACAAATTTTAATAAAAAAGACACAGTAACGTATTTCATATTGATTATCGGTACAAAAATTCAGTTACATTCAACTTTTCAACTGTTCCCTAATACTGACTAAAGATACGTCCAATAAAGTTTTGCTCATTATTTGTCTTGTTTTAAGTTTCACGAAGTGTATTGTCACTTAATAAACTCGAGTTACATTACTTATATACTTATCTAGTCTCTGCGGAAGTGAAATTAAAATGGGAAAAGTGTTTAGTTCTGTAAGTATAAAGAACCAAATAAGCTTAACGTATACTTATTTAAACGATTAGTTAACGTATACAAAGCACTTAATCAATATACCGCATATATCCTGATGCTAGGCTGATAAATTCCATTGTGAGGGAATAAATCCTCGTAAGGACTGAAGCAATTAAAATTACAACATATTTGCGACGCCGCCGGTTATGGAAAATTAAAGAGAAGTCAATAACCATCTGCTTCACTTTGCATCGCCCGACTAATGAAAAATATGCAGGGAAAATGAACTTTGTGATCGACAGCGTCATCCTGTGGTGCAGTTGCGTTAAGATGGAAAAATTGAGATAAGGCTCTACTACATGAGCTACTTATTTTTAAATTTAAGTGTATTAACTAAAGAAGTTTTTATACAAGAGCAATGGTTTTAAATAACAAAAATTGTTACAAAAGGCTGATTAATTTCCTCATATATTCAATTTATTTTCAGGAAATTATTCAAAAGAAGTGATGAGAAATATATGTCAAAACGAGCTGAAAACTAAACATGTAATAAAAAGAAAATAATGATAAAAGTACTAGTATATACGCAAAAAGGATTCAGAATCCATAGAAGGGCATAGAAATATTTAAGAACACCATTTATCTAGAAGTATCTTTTCTCATACCAAAAGAAAAGTTTTGCAATCCATAATTCTTGCCAATAATTCTTGCCATTGGTTACTAAAACCTTTTTATAAAGGTTTTTCACTTTAACTATTAAAATATACGTAGTTCAATTTGCTTCACCACTCTACCACACTTTAATTTGCATGTCAAACTATCTTTGAGAAAAAGAGCATGAACAAATCTTTAAAACTATCTCATATAAAATTTTCAACAAAAGCGTTTTAAAATCTTTATAAGTCAATCTTTCAATTTCTTCTCTTTGCTACTTAATCTTTTTTCTTTGCAATCTTTGCTTCGCGCTAAATTTTGAAGAGTTCTTAGAGAACAAACTTTTGTAAAAGGAAAGACAAATGGATATATAATAAGGCTTTGACATTTTCTTTGTTTTTCGGGGTTTGGCATTTTAAAAACCGCCAATATTCCGTAGGTATTGTGGTAAAAGTAGTTTTTCTGCAATAGTATTGTTTTGTTTATTTAAGCACTATTGAAAGTTAAGTATGGTTAAATAGTTAAAATGTAATAATTACAATTTATATTTTTCGTGGAGCTAAAGTTGTTATTCGTAGCTAAGTTCTCATGGGTTATATTTTATCAAAAACCCTGTTTAACTTTTAAATAAATTCCTGAAAAGTGATATGCTAGATTAAGAAATCATATAAAATAATTAGCTTGTAACAAAACATACCATAATATCAGAAAAGAGAAAATGTTATTTACAATGGTTTATATAATAATAATATTGAATAACTTGTCGTAAATAAACACTAAGAGGAGGGACCAACTTAATACCATTTTGTTGTCTCAAAATTGAAAGGAATATTTAAATATTTTAATACATCTTTACCGTTAAAATTAAACTTTTCAATTCATTTCTATTTATATTATCATTACTAAATTTTCATAATTACAATTATAATTTTTTATGTAATAATCAAATAACATCATATATTTTTAACGCTATTTTAAAAAATTATTAAGCGCCAGAGGATGAATAGCAATTTATTGTTAACACTGATCGATTTTTAAATATAATAACTTGAAATTCTATCTGTAGAAACCATTTTAGGATTTACATTAAGAAATCCATATCTCCAAAAAATCGTGTGAAATACGATACGAAATATTTTAAAGTTAACGTCAAGAAAATATAATTCTTTATAACTTGATAATTGTAGTAGGCGAGCCTAGTAGCATTAATTATCAAATTTCACATAGCACTGTTTTCAAATCTTTGGTCATATTACCATAGAACTAGGAGATTGCAGCGCAGGTATTTGATTTAACTATGCGAAACAAATATGCATAAGAATCTTGCAAATTGGCTCTCTTTCCTGAAACTATCTTTTCTCTAACCATAGAGGTTTCCGTCCGGTATTCTGGTTTGCTTATGAATTCTAAATATACGTAAATGAATTGAGATCTGCTTAAATATAGATATACGGAAAAATGTTGATAATATCGTCCATTCCTGAAAACAAAACAATTTTGAAACAAAGTAGCTGAAAGTATTGAAAACCATAAAATGTCGGAAGCTGTTATACCCATGAAACTGTAATGAAAAATAATACGAAAGACCTGGTCCAACTCGTCATACAAGAGATGGCCAACAAAACCGATCCAAAATCTTCTATTGAAAGATCTAAGAAAACTGCAAAATAAAACAATGTGAGCACCAGAATCTTGCTTCAATTAGCATTTAAGAAAGCGATAACTTTGGCGACAGTCGGTCTTCAATCTTCTAAAATATGTAGTACCCCAAGATACAAATAGGCACCTGTATAACTTTAATTTAAAAAATCAAAAATTTTTTTTGTTTTTCAGATCGATTTCATCAAATTTTTAAATAAAACTGAAATCATTTTTAAAAATAAATTAGGTAGTCGTTGATGCGCTATATTGAAACGGGTGCTATAGCTTCAGCACGCAACTCTAACCTACAACCGATTTGAGCATGAAAGTAGTATTATATAGATATGAAAATTATATATATATATATATAATTATATATATATATATATATATATATATATATATGTATGTATATATATATATATATATATGTATATATATATATGTATGTATATATATATATATATATATACATACATATAAATATGAAAATACATATTCTCGGTTTTCTTTGCTTTACAGTTCCTGTAAAAAAATTATTTTATTATTTTACAAATTAAAAAAAAAATGTTTATATATCCCATAACATTAAAAATGTGACATAAAATCGAATATATTTAATCAAGTCATTGATTTGTTAAATAGTTTTTTTTTAAATGTCGTTTATAAACAAATTGTTTTCTTTCTTGAAGGAAATTTTAATTTTAATTTATTTTTACCATTTTTGACAAAATGGTAAAAATTAATAAATGAGTATACGTGTAGTTTCAAATCAGATTAGGTTGCATATATGGTTACGAGAGTGGAAGAATGTATGTTTAGGTAAGTTTCCCTATGAATTGAGGACTACGAAATATCAGTTAGACTTTTGGCAAAACATTTTAAAAAGAAATTTTATTTACCATTATACAAGCTAGGAATATAACTTTGCGTATCAGCACACCACCTAAAACTGATCTTGAGAGAAACGATCTTGCTGCAAGTCAGTTTCTGCATATTTGAAAGTTTGGACCTGCTTCTTATTTATCATCCTTTAACTTTGATAGCACACTGAAGTATTTTAAATTTATTAAAAATTAAGTCTTTCAAACAACGGAATCAGTCTAGTCTATCCAATTCTTTATAGACTCAGTTAAAATAGTGGCCTCAAGTACAGTTGGACAGAGCTTTGATTTACAGCTTGGTGCCATTACGAAATTTCGACCACTTAACATTTTTGTGCAACATTAGATGTGCACGCGCCCGTGGCATAAATTTATGGTATGAAGTTAATGGTAGAGTTAGCAAAATGAGAGACTTAGCAAGATGAAAGAACGTTCCTTTCTTCCTAATTTTTTGAATTACTGTATGATACACCACCTTCATTAAAAATTTAAAAAAAAATTACAAACAATTAGTCTTGCGGTATATCCCAAACATAATTCTCTCACATAATAATTCCATTGAAAATGTCCCTTTAAGTATTATCTGCCCATATTGATAACCTTAATATAGCTTTAAAAAATTGCAAATAGGTTGAACGGTAGTATGTACCTCATCATATATTATTTTGAAATCTGTCAATTTTTAAATATTTTGACATTTGTTATTTCTTAGAACAGAAGAAAATTAATAAAGCTGCTAGCTTTATTAATTTTCTTTATTGAATTAGCTATAACTTTTATTGCATGTATTATGCTTCAAGTACGGCGACTTATATTTGAAGTTTCCACAAGTGCTAAATATCCTATTAAATTTCATTGTTCCGATTTCACTTAACTTTGAACCCGCATTTTACCCCTGAAACAGTCGAAGATATAAGAAATCTCTACTTAGTGGCTACTAACTTTAAATGAACATACGTGATACCATGGTAAAATTTTGATCAACCATTTTGGTATCATATGGGTTGTTTTAAAAAAAATGTAAAGCACTTGCTTATATTTTTTAAGCAACCCGTAACAATAACTCGATTGCATTCAATGAGAGGAAAATAAGTTAACATTTCAAATACTTTCACCAAGTGTAGTGTTAATGTGATCTGTTATATTTTCCTACACAGATTTTAAATCATTATTTTTCTCATTCATGGGTTGAATTTTGGGACCTCTTTCTACTCCTAAGGCGTTGACTATCTAATATACTGAGTGTTCCCTTTAAATGAATAGAGTCATTTAATAAGTTTACTTAATTACAAAATTTCAACCTTCAATTTAACTCTTTAGAGTTTGACTCCCATATAATTATAAAACATGAGTATGATATTATTTTTACGGTGCGCTTATGAAATTTCGAGTTAAAGTCTAATATTTTTTCCATGTTAATTTTGAATGCCCATTTAGTGTGGAGCTCTTTTAAAGGACATGTTTCGAAAAAAAATCTCCTAAGTAAGACGGTTTATAATAATTTTTGTGTACATTTATTGTTAAAATTGAAGCTAGGTCTGAAATAAAGAAATTATAAACATGTTGTAAATTAATGACGCTAGAAATTAGAAAGGAATAAAAATAACGAAGCCCATATAAAAATCTCTTACTATTGTGAGAGCTGTCACAAACCGGATATGATTGACGAAGTACATGAAGAAGCAAAAAGAAATTTCTGAAAGTATTCATACTGACACCTTATTAGCGGCATGATCTATGGCGCAGTATAATCGAAAAAATTGCTGGTCTACTTCGATTAGAGCATGATCAGAAATAATTAATAACTTAGTTTTCCAGAGTGTGAAAGAAACAAGTAAATATTAATTGCACTTCATTAGTTAAACAGAATAATTTGAACCTTTTACTACCAATTAAACATGTTAAAAACAGTGAATACCTTGCACTCAGTAGTTAGCAACCCTTTTGCATATTAACATTTAGGAGTGCTGTTAAATAATTGATAATGAATTTTCTTTTCTAAGAGCCACATCATACGATCTATATACAGATCGCATTTTAGAAATTCAGTGTCTATCATCTAGCTTTAATTTGAATTTAGATGGAGTTATAACACAAACGGAAAATTGGGTGTGGAAATACGATTGGAGCAAAAATATTTTCAATAAAAAGCATCCATGATTTTATCAAATTCAACCTTAGTTTCGTTATCCACCATCCTATTTCTGATCAGACAGGTATTTAAAAAATTAAATACAAATTTAGCGCGAAAGATGATCAACTCTAGAAATATAATGTAAAATCACATTTAGTGAAATTTTATCAAAACTTTTAGCTTTCAGAATTGGTGGATCGTCGACAATCAAGATCAATGAAATTAAGCATTCTAATAATAGAATGCATTAAGCATTCTATTATTGCTAAGATTTTAAAAGCGAGAAAACAAAAGTAATCGTTATTCGTATTATATGATCTCGTATATGAGGTTTTCCAGATTCCATTTTATTTGAATCCATATTTGATCTCATATCGGTATATATTATGGACTACCCAACGCTTACTTGCAGGTACTAAAAAGAGAGTGGTTATCCAACAGCGTCACAGCAATACACACACTTTGAAATATATTGAGATGTGACAATAAAATAAAAACTACTTAAGTTCTAGTAACGTAAATTATCCTTAATAATAGTTTCGTTTTAGTAATCGAAAATGTAAAGGAATGAGTATTTAAAAGTTAAAAATCCTACTATCAAAGGAAAAGTAAAGTGTTCACTTTTACTTACTTTAAAACAACACGCACCTTGATTTTTGTTCAATATATGCATCGGTTTATATTATCTGTCACTCATAGTAGTTACAAATATTCAATACATTTTCCAGATGATTGATTTTAAACGTTCCGTTCAAAACAATATTTCAAATAACGAGAATAACGTAGTCATTATCACTGATTTGGCCCGTCAATAAAGCTATAAAGAAGATCAATAATTACTTCTTTCCGTTGTGATATCAAGTTTAATTTTATCAAGAAGAAATTAAACAATATCACAACGGAAAGAAGTAAATATTTTTTATGGCAATTTTGAATTTTTTTTTAACGAAACTAGTTATTCGTCGTTTCATTTTGTTTTCAACTAGCTGGGCCGATTACTTTTGTTTTCCGAATTTATATTGTTATGTTACTTGTGATATTAAATTGGTTTTACGGGGGTTATAAGAAAGTAAATTTTAATCTAAGGAACTATTGCTTAGGGCTTATGGTATACAATATTTAAATGAGTCTAAAATATTTCCTCGGTTATTATACTATTTTCTTATCTTTCGTGCTATTTACGGATCAAGCCACATGTAGAAGATACAATAATTGCACCCAACCATTCCAGTTAACTGGCCTACTGTATGGATGAAATCGGAATTAAAACTGGATTAAAATTAATATTTGTTATTTTGATATCGACGTAAATTTAATAACATAAAACAAATAAAACCGGTTATTGTACAGATATATACTAGATATTTTAATTTTAATTATTATATTAGCGATTAAGATAATGCGCATAGGCTATAATTTTGTCGAACATCAATAAACAACGTGGCTTTGCGTGTATTAGATATTTTACGACTAGTAAATATCCTTTTCCGACCAACGATACATTGTAAATACGTTCTTAATATAAAAAAGCTTGTTTTATTGTAAGACTGCGATGGATATGTACATTCATAGATTTTGCGTACATATTTATATTGAGAAACATAATAAATTTACGTACTTTTATTAATTTAAATCAAGAAATTTATCTTTATTTAAATCATTATTAAATTTATAAGGTTTCAAGTTACAGTCACAGAAACTAAAGTCCTAATTAATTACGGCATTAAAAACCTTACACTCAAAACGCATGAGTCCAGATCATACTCATGTTTAATTTTTCTCTTTTTATTATTAGATTATTTAATTTTTCGATTTTTCAAATGGAAATCATCTAAACACTTTAAGTCCAAATCCGTAATACATACTTTGGAAACAGTATTTAGTCACTATTTTTCTAGTCACGAAAGAATACAGATTGTGGCACAAACAAAACCTAAATCTGGCGTCAGATCTGCAGAACTATTATGAGAGTAATTCTTGTTGACAGTAAACATTTTTTATGTCGCTATATATTTCTGTAGTTTTCCTAATTATTTTATTATTTTTATTATATTTTATTATTTTTCTTACTTTTTTTTTTGACATCTTAATAAATTGGATGGTCTTTTTCGATCTTATAAACCTTTGCAAGTGCTTACAACTTCTAACATAATTTTTTTCTGAAGAGGTGAATAAATTTACTAAAATTTTCCTTGAATTTTTGTAAATATCGCCAAGATATATTCACAAAAATTGTCAGGTTTTGGAAGTACCTTTCAATATTCTGAATACTCGATAAGATATATATATCCTTTTTTGATTGAAGAGTTTATTTTATAGCAAAGTGTAAAATACAAAGATGTTAATAAGATAATGTACTTGTAGTTAAGTAAAGTAAATTGAACTGCAATACTGCTAAACAAATTTCATATATATATATATATATATATATATATATATATATATATTTATATTTATATATATATATATATATATATATATAAACACACACAAGAGTATATGTGGAGGTATATCGTCAATTTCTTTTTGTTCCAAATAGGTGGTTTCAACTCATCGCGCACATCATGCGCATCTCTTTAGATGTTGGTCGGAATGTTACAATTCTATTGATGAAAATAGTTTTGAAGTAAGTAACGAGCTGTAAGATAATCGACTCTATAAGTTCTGAAACAGTTCGAGGAGGTGATCGGAGAATTAGGATTCCAGGAAAGATTGGAACAGTGTAACAAGCAATTGAGGGCAGCCCTTGTAATTATAGTTTCATTCTTTTTGAATATTGGACCAATAGGTTTACCGAATTTTACATAAAGGTATTCATCATATTCATAGAAAATTTCAATGTTTCAGGAATTGCAAAATATAAATCTCGTGCGCTGGCTTAATTTTGCCGAGAGAATTTTGAAAGTGCCGTAAATTATGGATTTCACAAAACATTACAAATTTTCTGACTGCGTAAACAAATGTAATTTCAGATCGAATCCGTAAAAAACTGCTTCACAACTAGCGTATCAGAGTGAGTGATAAAATTTATTTCTTTAGCATTATTAAGACTTGTTTTTTTTAGAGAAAACTATCGCGTAGTGAATATCACTTCAGAGCGTTAGTTAATAATGAGATATTTTTATGTGGTGTCTGAAGATGCCGCATTAGCACGAAAAATATATGGTTTTGTAGAAATTGTGCCAACATAAAATAACTTTCATACAGAGAAATATTGAAGTCACTTGATACGTTAAAAAGTTAAGGCGGAAAAGTAATCGAACAAATGTTTGATAAGTGTTACATATACCAAATGTTTACCTTCTTTCCTTTTTGGTCAACAGTTAAATCTATATATACATAACAAAATTATGTCGAGAGAATGTAAATGTGTGCAAATCAATCAAAAACCACTAGATGTATTTTAATAAAACTTTGCAGTTTTGGACTATAACGACTTATTCACCATCTATAATAGACATCAGAATGATTATTACTCAAATCTATTCATTGTACAAGCAACTATCATAAATGTATAGTTTTATCTTTCTTTAATTATTAAATCTTCCACTAGGTGGCGCTATTGTGTATGGAAATAAATTGTGCAATTAAGTATAGAAAACTTCACGACATATGATGTCATGTGAATAGTCGTTATTTTATTTTGATATGTGGAGTTTGCAATAATCTTTTTTTTGAAGTTTTTAAAACTTTTCCCAAATGATATATTATAAGAAGTAGAAAAGAATTTGGCTTAAAAGATTTTTCTAAACTGAGAATGCAAGTATTTTAAAAAGTTGAGCTTTATCTGGGCATGCAATGTGCCTCCCTTCTATTTTTTAACCGTTGGTTTCAAGAATATGAACTAATTTTTATATTAGAATTTATTAACATTTTACAAATAAAATTATTTTGGTTTATCCGCTTCAATGGACTAATATTAACGACTACGTAACACTACGTCGTGTCTATTATGACATGAATTTCCTCTTTTATTAAAGTGAATTTGTTCCTGATAGACAAACCGATGATGAGATTTACAAAACATGACACAAGATGCTCTGACGAATTAAATTTTAAATACACACAACGTTGTGATCAACTTAGCCCGTTTTATTTAATTACATACAAATCTATTCATTTTGTTTTCTAAAACAAATTCTATTTATATAAAATGTAAATTTATCATCGAAAATATCAATAATAATCTTGTTCTTAAATACCTGTCGTGATTATGTTTGATGAAATTAATGTGTTTTAATACATCCCTCCAAAGGTTCTTTCTAATTAAACTCATTAATCATTATTTTTCGTAAAGTTCAAATATCTCAAATTTAAATTATTATCTATAAATCAAAGAAAGTATTAATATTCTTCAGGAAGGCTTACTATGTAAACAAAGAGTGATGAAAAATTATAGCAAAATTAAAATTATTAATATTTTTGAGGATAACATGTTAAAATGCAACCCATTATAATTTATATAAATAACAATTATAAATAAACTATAAAATACGAAAAAAAAAACTTCAAAGATAAACTAATTTTATTGATTTTTGTTTATATTTTTAAAGGCACATTTCATCATATATATATATATATATATATATATATATATATATATATATGTATTTATATATATATATATATATATATATATATATATATTCGAATGGCCACGTCCTCGGTCGGCACGAGATGACCTTCCTTAATCAATAAAAGGGGAATGACACAGAAACTGACTGAAACTGAATGGATTTAAGTTTTGGTGAAATGTTTCCTCGGAAATGTGTATTATTTCATTATTTATTTAATATATTAATATAGGTATTCGTTCATTATTAAGTATGAATAAATGCCAGTGAAAAATAAATGGTATTTATATCTTCGATTAGCCCACTTTTGAAGTCAAGGTTGTTCTTTGCTAATTACGTTATATGTCTTTTTTCTCAAAGCTTACAATTTTAACTTTAAATTTTTTAATATTTTTTTAATTAAAATTTTTGTAACTGCCTCCTTTTTATAACGACCCTCTAATCGTGTACCTGCCAATTTTTTTACTTTTATTGAGTAAATCTTAATTTCGTTCCTTTTATTCTTATACATCTACGTATATAAAATTGTTTGTCAAATGTTACGAGTGGAATGAGTTATTTTTAATAATTTTTGTTGTGAAATATTTTCTTCCATCCAAATATTTGTAATTTTATTCTAGATCTACGACTGTAAACGTTACCTACATTTATATTCATTCACGAATAGTCTTTATAAAATTTGGTAGGAAAAAATGATTTTGGTAGAGCTAAAATAACACAAAGATGTATTGGTTCTCTTTATATTTAAAAATAAATGACTATTCTTTCTTACACTTGACCACACGAAGTTTAGCTAAAATAAGGGTAATTTTTAAAGTTCATCTCAAACAACGGGAAATTATGAACGTGTAATTAACGCCACTCTAGATATAAATATATAATTCAGCTGACTATAAAAAAATAATCTGAGGCCCTCCGCAGTTCCAATTCCCTTCTAAATCTACCCATTCATCAAACATTCCATAATTTATTTTCCAATTGTGCTTGGATCGTCAAGAATGATTCCATTCCAAATGGAGCGATAATTCAATACCTGCGAACCCGCCGGTTCTCGACTTCCGACTCGCCGAATGAGTTCCAATTGTTGTAGCTCAGCAGGAAACTTCAATAATAAGGATGAAGTTTGCATATTCAAATGAACATTTTTTCAATGCTTGGGTAAATTAAACTTTAAAGTCATCTTGCCTTTTTGTAAGCTTGTTCTGCACGCAGGAGTACGTAGCGTTATATTTTGTTTAAAGGGGAAAATTTAGGAGAAAACACATGTTGTTAAGTTATAGACGGAATTTTGACTAAATAGGCCTTAAAGAAGAAGTTCCAAATACCTTTTTTATCGAAGTCAATAGTTAATGAGGTATGCGCTTCTAACACCTTAAAACTAACGTACGGACATTCTAAAAAATTAAGGTTGTATCATTTGAAATTAGCATTGCACATTAATTATTTTGAATAAGATATGATAGAATGAGTTTGTAGTTTTTAAGATATAGAATATTTCGGTACCGATTGCAGCGACAACTTTGTTTTTTACAGTGTCTTTGAGAAAAACAAACTTAAATTTTAAAACTGCTTGGTGTGGGAGCCAGACTCTCATTTTTCTGGTTTTTCAAAATATAATGTAGGTGTTTTATAAATTTTATGAAGGTAGGTTAATGTATGTAAGATGAGGATTACAACATAAATCAAATTCTATATACAAAATATGACATCGCTTGAAAAAACTGATAATAAGGGCCTTATATATATTTTTTCATAATTTTAGTTAGTACGTTTATCAAACGTGTACTGAAAAATAGGAAAATGTTTTTTCTCCTCCCCCTATTTTTGAACCAATTCAACCTGAAATTATAAAAATATGGAGCTTTCAGAAGTCTACAGAAATGTTTTTGGAAAATTATAACGATTCCACTATCTAATCATTTTTTTAAATACATACCGTGTTTTAACGCCAGTAAAAGACATAGCAGGAAATAATTTTGCAGTGTGGCCAATTAATATTTGTTAATATTTTATTAGAAATATTATGAACAGTTAAATGCATGTAAGTGCCTTAATAAGTATGGAAATATGTCAAGTTATATGTGTGTCATAGTGTCAATTTTCTCTTTCTTGGCTGGTTTTTTCGTCATAAACTTTTAAATAACCTGTGTTTTCGTAATATTTCACGAAAATTTGAAAATATAGGCGCAGTCATCTAATCCACTTTATACATTGCAACCGAATTGCATAGTTAGTTTATATGCACGGTTGATGAAAGATCAATAAAACAGATATTCTTCGTAACAAGTGAAATGGATATACACGAAAAACATACCTTTTATTTTTAAATGTACATACATATATATGTATATATGTATATATGTATATATATATATATATATATATATATATATATATATATATATAAATATTATACATACATAAGCATATAAGTACGAATGTGTAAGTGAATCCCTCAAGAGACAAGAAGTCCAAAGTGGAATAAAACTTCCTTCTTTGTCACTATATTTGAATACTCTCGATAAAGGGACAAATGAAAAAAAATCCTTTCTTTTAATAGTAATGTATGTTTTAGATACGTTTTTAAATGGCTGAATTGAAAATGAATCGCACGTAACTACATTGAGCAGTCTAACGACGAAATTATTTATTTTTCTAGAGAAATAGACGAGACTCGAAAACCACAAAGTTTATTACACAAAGTAAAAAAGTAAATCTGCAGACAGACAAGGTTTACTCAAAAACTCTCATTTATTATGATTTTATCTTTACCACTGTAAACATACCCAAGACAGTCAACAATAGAACTTTACCGGGGCGCACGATAAAATACACTTGAAGCATTTTCCTCGCGTTTTCATTTCATTAAACGTTCACAAATTCACTTAAGTTGAGACACTCGTTTTGTCGCTTGTTAAAATCCCACTCTTGTTTATCGTTCCGACCAGCGGACTAAATCATTTACCTCGCGACAGGACCGTGATAACTGTAACTGGCGACGGAAACAGAGATGGAAATAGATAATTTTTAAGCTTCCACCCCTCCGCTTCGCCGGAAGGATGGCCGAAAAGTTTAAGTGGCATTTAGGACTCGTTGAAATTTAGATAGAAACACCGGTTACAAATTTAGAATTTTGAATATTATTAAGTATTTTGTTGAAAATATTTTACGTTCTAACAGTTTGTCCTTGACTTTTTTTAAGCATAATGAGTGAGATGGAATTTGGAAGATAAGGCTACGGAAGTCGGAGACAATATTGGTTGAATAAGCGTGAAACAACTCCCGGTGAGTCTAGCCGTTAATAAAAGTTTGGTCACGGGATAAGTTTTTGCAGAAATTTTTTTTGTATTGAACTCGGGGTATTTAAATATTTAGTTATAGGTATATAATATACGAGATATATGTCAAGGGTCAATATGTCACATGCTTCTCAAATGGTGTTGTTTTGTATTAGCAGCAAGAGTATTTTTTTTAAAAGTGGTTAATATTTAATATTTTCTTAAACTCCAGTAACTCCTTAGTACCTTTAAACTAGTTATTATATAAAACGCGTTCTATACAAAATTAACTGTATTTTTAATATATGAAACTATGAAGATCTAACTTCGTTTAAAATATAAAAATGATTTACCATTTAGTTTAAATAAAATTGCTCTCAAAAATTATGAGCCAATTATGAGACTTGTAATCTAATTACTTTGTTTAATTTTAAAATTGATCTCTGCCGTATGAGAGTGTTTAAGTCGTATTTTATCGTATAGACTTCATTTTGTTAAAATTTTTGAATTTTGTACTTTACAACTTATAGTATATATTGTAATTTCTTAACGGAAATAAAATTGATTGGCCTCATGATTAAGTGATATTTACGTGGAAGGAACTCCGTAGATGTTAATTTCGTCTGTCCATTTTGATTAACTTGTATCTTGTTTCGTGTGTTCCATGCGAATAATATCACCAAATATTGTTTAGTTTATAGTAAGAAATTGATGGTTTAATTAAACGCATTGCTCATTTCAAAATATTGAGATTAATTGACATTAACCAATATTAACAAAATATATTTTTCTGATAAAAATAAAATAAACTAACTATAAATCGGATTCACGCTACAAAGACTCCATAAGTATATTATAAATCATATCCATACTGACAGCTTGCTTATTTGCCACAGACGAAAATACGGGAGAGTTCTGAATGGGGCTTTTTCTGCTTGAGAGTTCAGACTAACATCAATGATGTGCTTTTTACTGATGAAACATTTCCTAAGGAGTTTTAAATTAAATTATCTACGAGTACAAATGCATACATTTCTGAATATGAGCTGAAACTGTCACAAAAATTGAGATTGATCTTTATAAAACAGGTTATTTTATTTTTTTATTAATAAAATTTGTCATTTTTAGTCATTCGTGAAAGGATTTTAATATTTCATAAGGTTTCAATAGTTTCCTAATAATAACTACAGATACATGCAACAACATTTTCCTCATTACCATTCTTCTTTTAAGTTTTACTAAGTATATTGATATTTAATAAACACGTTTTACGTTACTGTTAGCAAAATTTTTATTTCCTTTTTATTCTGATGTACTTATCTTGTTTCCGCTTGAAACGTGAAAAAAGGAAAACTATTTATTTATTTATGTCCTTTAGTGTATCTAATTGATACATATTATCAGTCCAGCATTGCACGAGGAGCAGCCGGGAATCACACGCGGATTCCTGCGGCATGCCGCGCAGTCAAAGGCCGTGTGCCTTGTGATCAACCCAACCCACCACGACGACAACAAAACTAGTTGGTCCTATAAGTATTGAGAAGCAAATAAGCTTAACGACTGCTCACCTAAACGATTAACGAACGAACATAAAGCACTTCTTCAACATACGGCGCGAATTTTAACACCGTGCTGATAGTTACGATTGTAAAGAATAATTAATTGTAAAGATTGAATCAATTATAATTACAATACATTCACGAGGTGGGCGGTTATTGAAAATTAAAGATAAATCAATTACTGTCGCTGAGGGTGGCGAGGACGTGTCCTGTCATTTTATGTCGCCCGTTTAATGAACAATGCGCAGTGAAAATTAATTTACTGATCGATAGCGTCATCCTGTGGTGCAACCTCGTTAGGATCGAAAAATTGAGATGTAGCTCTCTGACAAGAACTGTCTATTTCTCAATTTAAGTTTATTAAGTAAAGATGTTTTCAAGGACAACACAACATAATATAGAGAAAACATTGAAAAAAACTCGCAGCATATACACCGAGAGGATTAAAAATCCGGCGAGGGACACACAAATATATATATACGGTATTTATTTAGGAGTATTTCAGATAAAATTCCGAAAAGAAAAAGTTCTGCAATCCGTATTACAAGGTCTTTCCATTGGTTACCAATGAAAGTTATTTTACAAACATTTTTGTGTGTTAACTTCTGAAATATACGTAGGTTAATTTACTTCATCACTCTAAAAAATTGTATGTTTGAATGTCAAATTATTTTCTAGGAATGGAGCAAAAACAGATCTCCAAAAATGTCTCGTATCAAATTTTTAACAAAAGTGGTGTGCAATTTTTATAACTGAATCCTCTTATTTATACCTTTGGTAACGAGCTAAATTTTAAAGGGTTTCTAAGTAAACAAATATTGATTAATGAACATGTAGGTGATCTTACAAGGCTTCGACTTTTTCGTTTTCTTTCGGGGTTTAGCACTCTAAAAACCGCAAATATTCTGTGTATCTTTTGTTAAAATAATATTTCTGCATTGTTATTATTATATTTAATTAAATGTTAAGTGTGATTAAAAACTTAAGATACAATAATATTATTTTCCACAGAGCCAAATTTGTTATCCTTAGCTAAATTCTCATGTTCTAATCCCTACCTACTCGTAAGATCACATACTTTATGTTTTAGATTAAATCTTGTTCGATATCAACATAGCTTTAAATAAATTTAATCATATGCGTTGAAAGCTATACTTCAAAAACTGATATGCTAGATCGAGAAATCATAAAAAATAATTAGTTTCTCCGAGAAAATACCTTAAGATTAGAAAAAGGAAAATGGTAATACCAATGAGTTGTAAAATAATAAAAATATTGAATAAGTTCTGATAAACAGACACTAAAAAGTGTGAAGTGCTTAATTCTATTTTGTTTTGTCTATATAGGAATGAAAAAGTATTTAAATGCATCATTACTATTAAAATTGTAGTTTTCAATTCATCCCTTTTTTCAACATCACTACCAGATTTGCATAATTAAAATTATATATTTTTATGTAACAATAAAATAACACTTTAATGCTATTTTTAAAACTTTAGGACGCCTTGGTGTATTCAAAACAATGTAGTGTCAGTACTGATCGCTTTATAAATATAATAACATATAATTTATCTGTTGAAACCATTACAGTATTTACCTTAGAAGATTTATGTGTCGAGAAAATCGTTTTTAATACGATTTTAAATTTAAGGTCTAAGAAATGTATTTTTTGACAGTTTGATAGTTATTGAGGATGAAAAAACTTTCCTTATGTTGTCATTGATCAAAAATATTACATAGTTTTAAAAACTTTCCTTATGTTGTCATAGATCAAACAGAATGCATCGTAGGTATTTTAACGACGTGAAACAGATACAACAACAGGGTCGTAAAAATGTATATCTCTCCTAAAACTCCCATTTCTGTAACCATAGAGCTTTCCATCAGGTATTTTGGTACGTTTAAGTATTTTAACTATAAGTGAATGAATTAAGAACTTCTTGAAATGTAGACGTATAGAAGAATTTTAATACTATCGTCAATCCCTGAATACAAAATAAGTCAATTTTGGAGAGGATGGAAAAATAGCTGAAAATATTAAAAACAATGAAGTATCAGAAACCGTTATACCTAGGAAACTGAAATGAAGCATAATAAGAAAAATCTGATTCAACTCCTCATAAAAGGGGTGGGCAACGGAACAGATCCAACATTTTCTTGATTGATAGATATAAGAAACTGAAAATAATACAATGTGATCACCAGAATCACGCTTCGAATAGCATTTAACAAAGCAAAATTTTGGCATTTATCAAACTTCAGTCTCCTTCACTCTATAGTACCCCACGTAAATAAGCACCAGAATAAATTAAATTTTAAAAAACTTCAGATCAGACTTATAAACAATTTCCTCATCAAGAAAATCGAACTCGAAATCGATATGGGTATAGAATTAATATTTATTTATATACTTTAATATATCTAATTGATACATATGACGGACTTATTGCTACGAGGAGCAACCTCTTACAACCAACCATAACACCTGTCCAGCCCCGCTTGACGAACGGCCGGGAATCGAATCCGAGTCTCCGCGGTGCGCCGCATCGTCACAGGCCATATGCCTGGTGATTAATCCAATACACCACGGTGACGACAGTATGCCGACAGTTTACGACGACGACAGCTTAGTCGTCAGTAATAAATAATATTATATTGTAAATATATAAATACATAAATACTCCCGATTTTTTTCGTTCGAGTTACAGCTTCTGCAAAAAAATTACATGCGAACACAATATTTCCTTTTGGCTACGTTGTTTATATATCCTATAACATTAATAACTTAACATAAAATCGACTATGTTTAATCAAGTCATTGGTTTGGTCAATAGTTTCTTTTACAAATGTTGTTAATGAACAAAGGAAACAAAGTAAAATATATTTATTTTTATAGCAAAGTTATATTAGTTCTTATAAACTGAAACGACGGCTTATAAACTGAATTACTTTATATATTTAAAACAAAAGTTATATTCTCTTAAGAAAATAAAAGCGACTAAACTATTAAGATAAGTGTTTGTTACACTTATCACGACGTAACTATTAAGATAAGTGTTTGTTACACTGATGATATGTTGTTATACTAGTTAAGATGAGTTAGAAAAAATCAGAAAATAAGGAAATATCTATTTAAAATATCACCTAGCAGTACGACTCAAATCTAATACCCTACAAAATAAACCTAGCCATTGAATATATTTATGTAGCGAAATATTGAGTAACCTGAAAAGTACTACTACTAGATCTAATTATTAGAAGTTATTTATATGGCTTTTACGCAGTTAAATCCATTAGACTCAACCAGCGAGGATGCGACAATTACAAAATCGTAAGCATTGATAATTGAGTATAGTTTGAAACATATGCTTAATATACTATAAATAGACGAACACACTCGACATGCCTTGCATCACCGATATTGAATCGCCCTTATGTGCGTTATTGCACATATGTATCAGTGATGGCTTTTCACTAACCATATTATATCGATAACATGAAAATAAAGGGGACGTATTTGATTAAATTTTATTAATGATTTATTTCCTAGAGCCCATAACTATGATTTTGTCTCTAATTTAACATATATTTTGGAATGATTAAATTCTATAAGAGTAACTCATATCTCAAAAATTATTGTGCAAAAGCTCGTGTGAGGCATTCCCTTCCATATTTTTCAACCTTAAATATTTGTTTGATTTTAAACAGATTCGGTGCATTATTTGTATTGTGAAAATTGGTAATCCGAGCGTATTCATGAAAAAATTTAATATCACGGCGAAAAATGCCATAAAAGCAATTTAAATTTGGGCTAAAAATTGAACAAAAGTTGTATGAGAAAAAATAAGTTCTATATAGAAAATATATACAATGTGAATGTCCAAATATATATGTATAGATATTTTAAAATTAAACAAATAGCATATTATTTAAATAACCTTCAAGTCCTAACCATAAACAAATTGTATTCGTTTTTAAAATTGAAAAAATAACCAACACTCACGTTGGTTATGTTTTCATTTTTTTCATTATAAAATGAAATTCATTTATTTTATTATACAATTACATAATTGAGCTACGAGAAGAAAATTATGCAATTCAATATGAAAAAAAGAAATTGTTTTTACATTACCTCGTATAATATGGCACTCGTATATTATGGCACCAACACTTAAAAATGTATTTCTATGATTCTAAATAATCCCTTTATTAGTTTTTATCATTATCATTGGCCTTTAAAGAAAATGATCTTATTCAAATGGTTTCTCAAAGCTTCTTTTGACAAATTTTTTAAAGTTGTTTCATATCTTAATCTTATTGGCAAATAACTTTGAATTATATATTTTATTAGTAGATATATGTAGCTATTAAGGGGGTTCTGTTCATATGAATGATTAATGAAATTGTCACAAAAATCATCAGTTTCAATAAATTGTATAATTTATAAAACTGTTTTACTAAAAGCCGTCTTACTAAAATTAAAATAAATTTTTAAACGTTCCCTACAATAACGTTTGCATTTAAAATATATACCAAATACATCTTTTGATGGATAAGTTAAAAAGACCATACCTTATGTTACGAAATCTTTACGACTTATAAATGACTCATTAGTTTGTGATTGTACTAAGGAATCTATACATACTTCACAATGTATATATTTTTTTATTTTTTTAACCACAAATCCACCTATATAACCGACAAGAGGTTTAATAATCGTGATATCGTGATAAGTCTTCAGAAGTGTTAGATAGTCTGTCTGGTAATACAGAGGACACGTCTTTAATATCACTTGGATTATCAGTTAGTAAATTATCGCTCAATCGAAATTCCTTTAAAATATTATCATATCAAGTTACAATATTATTGCGTTTTGCGATAGCAATTATACCGAATTCCACTTTCACTCAATTTTAACTCTGCATGACAAAATAACATTTCGTATGCAAATGTAAATTGTCTGATCGTTGATTATTTTTAAAAGCATCCCTAGTAGGTATGACAGTAACATGTTTCCAAATAGTTTTGTGATAATTTATAAAAAGGCAAAAACTACAAGTAGCCTTTTTGAATGTAGCCTACGTATAAATATCTGCAGAATGGCTGCTGTAAAAACCGGTTCGCAATTTACTCTCTAATATATTCCTAAATATGTTAATGTGAAGTAAACAAAGATCAACCTTTTCACGAATATAATTAAAACACTTTGGGCTAGAGAAATGGAGAGTTAGTGCAAGTTTTCTAACACTTCACTAGATTCAGTACAATGGGCTATTTTACCATTTTTTTTTCATTTACCCAATCTACTAAAAATTGCAACCATTTATTACTGCATGATATGGTAAGATCGTTAATGTTATCTCGAAACCTAGAGGTTTTTTAAATTCTTCATGCACCGATTGTAGTGTTACCAATTTCTTTTTCATTGTCTTCGATTTAGCCATCAAGTTCCTAATGTTCTGCAGCTTAAATTTTTATTTTTATTCTAGTTCCTTTTATTTAAAAATAAGGTATATATCGATAACCATGATGAAACATCTTTATGTATATAAGACGACATTTATAGTATTTCTTCTTTACATTAAGTTCACCTGAAAAAAAATATGTAAATGTGAAAGACAGCTACAAATTTTATCACAAATGCTTCATTATTATATCATAAAAAGGTAAATATTTATAATAATATTTCAAACTAAATAAAAAGAAAACTTATTGTCAGTTTTATCCAGAAATATAAACATGATACGAATTATAGAGTTATCCGAACCCGGTATGGAGTAAACGCACGCTTACTGAGCAGTGTGTAGCTTGTCCAATCTATGTGAAAACATTAAACGTTTGTAACAGGTTCAATTATAAATGATAAAATATAAATCAGGATGTTGACAAACACACCGGTACAAACTCTGTAGGTACTGAGTCCTTTTTCAAAATAATGTGCCTTTTGTATAAAATATTTTCTATTAAAATGTTTAGTACACACCGTAGAATTTTTATGGGAAGCCAGTTTTATCTATTTAAAAATTCTTGTCCATTTTTCTAGTCGTACAAAATTCATTGGAACCCTGAAAATAATATTTTTGAGTGACATTTTGAAAAATTACCTGAAAATCATTATTAAAAGATTTCACTTTTTCAATAATTTTACTTTTTAACTAATTGCTAGCTTGTTTTGATTATTATATACCAATATTATATAAGACCAGCTCTTATTTTAAGTACTGAATGATTTAGATACATTCAATTATTTAAAGAAAAACAATATTTTTCTGATCTGAGCGTAATTTGAACCCACGCCTTTTTTGGTCACATATATCACTAAGTACTTGCTTTGTAAATAATATTAAAACTTATATAGTTTTATTTTATCTACTAACAATTTTTATCGCAATCTACGTTAATTTTCACTATAGAGAAATATTAATATGATATATCGATAAAAAAATGCCAATTTCTATATGTCAATCCACAAAATGTTATCTTTCACGGATACAATATCTCCTAGTTATACAAACAAAATATGAAAAAATAATAAAACGTAAAATAGAATATTTGCTATGATATATATATTTGACCAAGTCTAGTTAAACCAAGTCTAGAAAATATAAAAAAGTAAGTACGTTCATCGCATTTACCAGTTAAATGTCTCTTCAATTGGATTGTTTCACAATTCAACACCGGCAAGATATCTTTACTTACTCTAAAATATTAGTGAGGAAATATTATTTGAAAATACACGAAAATAACAAAATGTAATAAATATCTTTCAGACACTTATTTGTCAAAATAGTTTTATTTGTTCACGTATTGTCATGTGTTTTCCACTCACAGTTATGTCATAAAGAATATATTTTCGCTCGCCCCCTTTGTTCGTTTGTTCGTAGTTTATTAAGTCTATGGTTTGAAATTAGATCAGATCGCATGTGTGGCGACGACATTAAAATATTTGAAGTATGTCTAGTAACTATAACTTTGGATTGAAAAGTATCATAAGTAAGTTAGAATTTTTGCAAAACTTATTTTTAAACCATTTCATTTACCATTGTAGAAACTAGCAATGAAAGAACTAAACCGCCGGGACGAACATACCAACTAAAACTGATCCTGGGAGAACCGACTCTGCCCCAAGTAAACTTCTGCATATTCGAGAGTTTATCACTGCTGCTTCTTTATAATAGCATCACCGTGAAGCACATTTTCATAGCACACTCAAGAATTTTGAAATCAAAAGTAATGTTATTCAAACAATGGAATAAGCAGCCCAATGTATCCCTCTTTGATACATTCAAGTTAAATAGTGGTCTTGAGTTAACGAGTACAGAACTGGGACTTACAGCTTGGTGCATTACGCAATTTCGACGGCTTAAAATTTCTGTGCCACATTAGAGGTACACCTGCCCACGATATTGATATATGGTATGAAACGCCCAACAAGACAATATAGTATTTCTTCTTTTTTTTCTTTTTTTATATTCTCCTTAAATTTCCCACTTTAATTCAAAGGTAAAACATGGAAAACCAATTTGAATCTTATGGAATATTATAAATGTCCTCTCACATAACAATTCCATTCTTGTCTTTAAAGTCTTGCAAACAGATTAGACAACAGTATTTACCCCATTAAATACTATTTTTTTATACTTAAAAAATAAAAATTTCTCTTTATTTTGTTACGTTTGGCTTAGCATTTTAAGGAGAAGGTATGGACATAATAGCACTTTATATTATTTAGAAACATAATAAATCCACTCACCTTTTCGAAGCTTAAGGTATTTTGGTCATACTGTGGCGGTAAATCATCACTTCTCTATATTTTACTCAATATATGCCTGGAATTTATTTTAAGTGACGGGGAGAGATGTCACAAAATTACTTAAGTGTCACTAAAGTAGGTCCATTTCTAAAACTGTAAAGCTTTGAAATACGGAGGAGGGGGCCAATGTATATAATGAAAAATCGGTATAGTATGAATAAAAGCTCAATTTAGTCTTTGACTATTCATAACATTTTCAGCCATCACATTTTTCAGTCAGATAAAATCTGACTGAAAAAAGCCTTGATGAATTGAAATATTTTTACATTTGTTTTTTTTAGAATAGGACGTTTTATAAATTTTCCTTTCTATGCATTCTACTCTACCATTTAATGGAAAGGTTACATTTCAAGCACGGTAACTTTTATTTGAAGTTTTCAATGGATATTTTCTAGTCCTAAAATCTAACCGGCGTAAAGCAACACCGCTTTTTGGTGTGCATTATCTTGATTGCTTACATTAAGCCTAAAATAAAACTCTGTATTTTTTTTGTCCAGTAACCGGTTTTATTTATTTTATGTTTTTAAATTTACGTCAATAGCAAAATATCAAATATTAATATTATTTCAGTTTTAATTCCGATTTCGTACATACACAAGGCCAGCTAACCAGAATTAATGTATGCAATGATTTTATCTTCGATATGTGGCTTTATCCACAAACAAGGTAAAAGAATAGAACAAAAGAAAATCACTGGGGAAATATGTTTAACCGTTAACCCTCATTTAATTGAAATTTCACTAAATGTGATTTCATATTATCTTTCTAGAATAAATCATCTTTCACGATGACTTCATATTAAACTTTTTAGTACCAGTCAGACAAAAGATAGGAAGACGTCGTGACCAGTGAAATGAAGATGAGCTTGTAATTGATAACATGACCGATGATTTTTATTCATATTTATTTTATCGCATTTGTATTTCCAAAACTGAATTTTTTTTGTTTTTTTTTTATTCATCTGGGCGTAAATTGAAGCTTAACCATGGGCAAATAATTTTATAATGCCGTCTGTATATGGACTGTTTAAAGTATGGCTATATGAAAAGAAAACTCATTTATCAACTAGTAAACCGCACTCCTCAATGTTGATGCGTAAAAGTGTGCTAACTGCTGAGTGCATTGGACTCATTTTTATATTGATGGTACATGATTCAAACCATTTCCGTATAAATTCTGTGTGATTAGTGTATTCAAATTAGTATATACAAGTTTCTCGCATACTTTGACAAACCAAGAAGCTATTAATAATTTCTAACTACACTTTATCCAAAATGGACTACAACTTTGTTCAACTGTTTTGCCCTCTTTGATCATATCGCTGATCAGGGGCAATATTAATTTTTACAAAAATTATTTCTTTGCCTTTTGGTGTTTTCCGTCAATCATATCCAATTTGTGATGGCTCTCACCATAATAAAGTTTTTAGATATAGATGTAATTTTTTTATTCATTTCAGATTTATAACGTCATTAAGACTTTTCCGAAATATTTCCAATTTATATATTTTACAACTAGCTTTTGTTTCAAAATAAATTTACGGATAAAGTATTACAAAGAGCCTGTTTTAAAAGATAGTACCTTAGCAGCTACGCATTGCCCATTTTAAGAACCCCGGCAAAAAAGTTATATTTAGATATGGTCGAATCAAAACCTTCCGCTTCTTTTCATTTTGAATTGAATTATGAATTGTATTAATAATCAGTATTTATTTCCTCATAACATGGGTCTTTCTTTTAGGGGTTTACACTAAAATAATTTACTGAAATCGATAACTGAAATGTTTCAATAGTCGAATGAATGGAATGTAGGCGAAACTAGTTATAATTAGATTGACATATATTTGAGAATCAATACAACACTTGAATATCTATGATATTGGCGCTTTAAAAGTACTAGTGGTCGCCCAGTGGTCGAAATTCGACCATAATAAATTTAAATTATAAGTTATTTAATGTAAATTATTAAAATATAATGCTCAAACATTATTAAGGTTCCATTGTCAAAGACTTTATACTACTATAACCACAGATTTCGCCAACGCTGTTACTTTCCCATTTAAAAAATATAAATTATGTGGAATTCAAAAAGGAGAAAAATAAAGCATACCTATTTTTAAAAAAAATTATTGAAACAGAACATGCTATAAGATGATGCGAAATAAAAAAAATTATGCGGTAAAAAATGCTCTCCATTGAATAGCATTTTTGTCGCATATTGCGATAATATAATTAACGATTCAAAACTTCTCTGAAAACAATGTTTTTTGTAAAAACTCTTTCATTGTTTGCTAAACGTCCTTGACCATTATATTCGGAAATATAAAACCTTAAACCATCGAATGAACGGACTCTACTTGCTGCGACATACAATTGCCCATGTGTGAAAACTGGCCGATTCAATAAAATTCCAACCTTTTGGAATGTTTGTCCTTGAGACTTATTTATTGTCATCGCAAATGCAGGTATTATAGGAAATTATGTTCTTTAAAAGTTAAACGGTAAAATAGTTCCAGAGTACGTTAAATTTATACGTGGAATCAAAATTCTCTTACTGCGTGTGGTCCCAGTTAAGACTTCGCAATCTATTGAATTTCGATGCATAAATTTGATGCGCATTCTTGTTCCATTGACTAATGCGTCCTTAGTATTTAAGTTTCTGGTCAATAAAACTATGCAATTAACTTTCAATACTAACTTATGCGGTGGGAAACCACTAATAGACAAAGAATTTAAAAACTCTACCGGATAGTTATTGATGTTATTGTCATTATCACAAATTATTTTATCATAGCTATGATATGTTCGCTGTTCACCAGGAATTTGATTAAGTATATCAGTATTAATCAAAGTACAATCGTCATTTGTAGATGCTAAAATAACAGAGTTCAATATATTTTCTGAGAGTATGTTATTGGAAATATTTTCATACACCTCATCAATAATATTTTTTTTATCTCCTATTAATTGATGAGGTATTTCAATAACATTTTTACCAAACTGAGGGAATTGTAGGGTAATTCATGGTATTTCATTTGGTAAAGCTCTCATATTTCGAGTAAATGTAACTTTATGAAAATTAAGAAATTCATGCCAACTTGTAACACAATTTTAAATTAAAGTTCTACGTGATCCATGTGCGATTACTGGTAGGATTTGCCAAAAATCACCACACAGAAGTATAGTTTTTCCTCAAAACACTCTATGTTTATCGTTTTCATCACATAGATCACGCAATAATCTTTACTTATATACTGTAGCTACTTTTTGCTGTAATATTTGATACAGAATTTTCTAAAATGGGTATAGGCAATTTAAACACATTGTGTAAAGTCCTACCTCCAAGTAATAAAGTTGAAGCTATGCCACTGAACGCAGTTGGAATACAACAAAGATTAAGCGAATTTAATTTGTGAATTAATGTTGTTTGAGTGATTGTTTTGCCACAACCAGCTTGAGCGGTTAAACAAAAAACATTGAATCCAGTATCATGATACAAAATGTCACGAATAACTTGATCAATGAGATTACGCTGTTCAATATTTGACCTTTCATAATACTCACAAAACAGCATCTCTTGTTCTATTATATCAATAGTATTTTCTTCTTCAATTTTCTGCGAGAATGTAAGAACTGGTAAACCAAGAATTTGACAGGACAAATTATGAACATTCAAAATATCGTCTATTTCTAATAGAGCTCTATTAAAGGATATTTCTTCGTTGTAAAGTCTTAGCAAGTCTTCACTAAGATATAATTTAAATTTATTCCATAACGCTAATGCATTGGCTGACACATTTATTGCACAAATGTAACCAAATAAATTCCGCATTTGTTTTGGTGAATGTAATTCTTTTGATTCATTTAAACATTCCCGCCATTCATTATCATTTGAAGCTATTCCGCGAGCATGGCACGCTTCAAGAAAAGAAGGGTATAACAATTCATTGTATGTTCTAACATCTTCGAATGATTTCGGACCACAGACATGTAATAAAAGCAATCGTAAGTGAAAAAGTTCGATATCTTTTGGTGACACTACATATATCCTTGTAATGAGTTTGTCACCTCTGGCTTCTCTTCTTCCATTTATTTCGGGAATCTTCCCACACATAATGCATATAAATTTCAGTATATTTATACTCTCGTGCTGATGGATCTGATCGATTCAACTCAAAAAATGCCAATAATTTTGATTGTCATTCATTACCAATTACTTGATGTTCTTGCCCTTCTCGGAAGTATACATTCTGTCGACGCGGTAAATGAATATGAAGTCTGATTATAGTATGTGATTTAAAATGCATTAGTAATTTATAGATGCGCCATATGGCTTCTGTTGATCCGACATAACGACCAATTAAAAAATTGGTAACTTCATTAATTTCTATATTTTGACCTTGTTCATTTCCACCAGACTCTAGTTCAACAGATGCACTGTCATAGCCTTTACACACATATTTATAAATGTATTTGACACTTTTCACTGTAGTACATACTTCAACATTTATATGGCAATTAAATTTAGCAAGTAAATATGGATTGTATGGTACAACATACCGATTGTCAAGGCAACTACCACGAACTTCTGCATTAATACCATTATCACGTCTTCTCTATAATGGATACCCATTTAACGATTCACATGTAGTTCCATTAAATCGTTTCGTATACTCTTTTATACATTTTCTATCTCTCATACATACAAAATTAGGAATAAGTACTCCGCATGGACCATGCATCTTATGTTTTACAACATATTTATGTAATGTTGGATGTGTTTCAATGTGAGGAATCTCCGCAGATACAACTTTATCAATATCAATAGCATTAACAATTTTATCTTGTTCATTTAAAGTGAGTAAAATGTGAACATGAGACAATCCTCTTTTTTGAAATTCAATTGTATAAATGAGTGCTTCAACTTTACCACAGATATTATTTTGTATAAGGCCCTCTATGAACGCTTTCAACTTTGACTTGAATACACGCACAATAATATCAGGTCTAAAATTAGCAGTTTCACCTACACCAATGTTGTTAACTATTTCTGGCCAACTTGGATTACAAGTCATTGTAATAAATAAAGACGGTTTTCCGAAATGTTGTACAATTGACATTGCATCTAAATAATTCTGATACATATTTCTTGAAGATCCATTGAATGAAGATCGTAAAATTACTCTACGAACAACATTCCTGGCATTCATGTTCAATTCTTAGTAGTCTGTTAAATTGTTGTAAACTTCAGACCTAAGAATTGTTTAATTTTGTCGAATGAAATGCAATCTCTATTCTCACATACATATCAACTATCCACTGCAGAAACAAATTTTGCGAATGGTGGAACATGCTGAAATCATCTCTAATTGCAAGTCGATAGGCTGCATACTGAAGCATGATTAATTTATTTCTGGGTGCCCTTGAATTAGATGTAGTTGGTGCAATATTGACATGCCACCCAGTATCACCGTTGGGAAAAAGTAGTGGGTACGCTAAAGGATCTAATGATGAATCCAGAACTGAGATATTTTTAATTACACCATTAACGTTTGAAAAATAAATCATATTTCGTTCAAAAGGTGGCTCACCATCAACCGTACTAAATATTACGGCTACATCAGTTTGAACTGCATCATTGAAGCGGCGTAGATCCAAATCATGATTTGCTTTAATGAGCATACAGATGTCTTTATTTTGATTTTCGACTCTCTGACAATGATCTTTCATTGCAATGAATGACCGCACAAAAGGATTACTGGGTTCCAATTGCAGAGAAATTACTCGCATTATGGTGTTGTTACATGTTTGATTAAAACGTTCTTGTAATCTATAATTGATAGCAGTACCAACATCATAAAAATATAATTGCGCATAACATGGTGAGCGACCATATGCAGCAGTCATTGGATCTCATCTTTGATAAAAAACATCATGTATTTTGAAATGATACGCTCCACTTGTAACTGCCTCGGAAACTTTGGCTTCTCAGCTAACCATAGCAAAACATGAATTATATTTCCGAATATTTTCAAAATAATTTTTCTACTTATTTTTTGTTAAAGGTTCATTAGAAGTAAGTCCATCATACAATGATTTCAAATATTCATTTTGACTTAATGGTGGTAATATTGCTTTACCTTTATGATTATTTTTGACATTCAGTAAGACTATGGACAAATAGTATTAATCTCAGTTTGACCATAGACTTCAACCATAAACAAAATAGTACATATGTGTGTGTCCATATGTGTGTATGTCAAACGCATGTATTTCTAATAAAAATCTATATATCTCTTTCTATGTAAAAATATTAGCTTTCAGCACTCTTCTCCATATAAACTTTAACTGTGCCAAATTTCATACTCCTCCGGATGCGTAATTTTCGTAAAAAGGAGTATAAAGGTTTTGCTTTTCATATTAAGATTTTGGTTATTATTAACCTTTAAATTATGGTTATTATTAACCTTTAGAAAATTTAATAATATTTTATTAAATCGTAATAACTCTAATTTCAGATGAAAGGTCAAATTTTTTATTACTATATATGGGAAAATAACAAAGTTAAAGCACAATAACTTAGAAACTGGCAGATAAACTACAATGGAAAGCCAGCGGAAAAATAAAATTATGGACAACTCATATGTCAATATGTGTGTATATACATGTATGTGTGTGTGTCAAATGCATGGTAGTATGTGTAATGTTTTTTTATTAATTTAATGTGTTTCTAATGCATTATTATATAAAAATTTTAGCTTTCCGTACTCCTCCATACAAACTTTAACTGTGCCAAATTCCATACTCATCCGTCCTCGTAATTTTCGTAAAAGAGGTACAACGTTTTTGCCTCACGTATTAATATTATGATTATTATTAATATTGTTACATTAAATGATAACAACTATAATTCTAGATAAAAGATCAATGTTTTTACTATTATATATGAGAAAATAACAAAGTTGAAGCACAATAACTTGCGAACTGTCTGGCAGATAAACTACAATGGAAAGCCAGCGGAAAAATAAAATTATAGACTACTCATATGTCAATTGTATGTATATACATGTGTGTGTCAAATGCATGGTAGTGTGTGTAATGTTTTATTTATTGATTTAATGTACTTTATGAGCATTATTATTGAAAAATATTCTGCTTCTGCGTTCTGCACTTCTCCTACATATAAACTATAAGTATGCCAAATTTCATACTCCTCCGTCCGCGGAATTTTCGTAAAAAGGGGTCCAAAGTTTTTGCTTCACGTATTAATATATAGATAACATGATAGGCGTTTACAAAATAATATGATACTAAATGATAAAAAATGGTCAAGTACGAGTAAAACCCGAAGAATACATTGTATTTCCATCAAAATGTTTGCAAATGTTGACTATTTATAATTCTTTAGGTTTAGCAATTTTGGAAATAAGACGAAGGCTAAATATTTTTTCGGTAAATCTTTGATTATATTGAATATGAAATTACGAAAAAAATATTTTTCAGATCATAATAAGTATAAAAAAAATATTTGGCGGACATTTAAAATAAATCGAGAGAAATAGGTTTTAATTAATAATTTCACAATATTATTAACTACGTCTGAATGCGTAATTATATATATATATATATATATATATATATATATATATATATATATATATGTAATTAATTACGTTATCAGACGTAGTTAATAATATTATTTTAAATGACCCGCCAAATAGGAAACTCCGGGAAACGTTTGCGTGCAGCTACATTGCCATTTACTCGATAAGTACTGTATAAGTATGCACACGTGTCTGTGTGTGTACGTGCGGACGTGCATACGTTCATACATGCGTGCGTGTCTGCGTGCGTGAATACGTGCGTGCGTGCGTGCGTGCGTGTGTGAGCGTGTGTGAGCGTGTGTATGTTACATAAACATCATTCAATTGTCAAATATAAAACCCTGGCTGTTAATGGTAAATCCAACGATATTTTTATTTAATCAATATTTTTCTTATACTTTTCTGCTATTGGGTAAAACAAAATAGTTTTCGTTTTAAACTAAAGAAGAGGTTTATGAGCATTTTACTTCCTTTTTCTCATTTCAAATTAATATAAAATCATATGCAATGAATCTTCCAAACTGGCCCCCTTGCGATTTTGTTGATGAGTGAGTTGTCAAAAATTGATTTTCTTGATACAAATACGTAAAAATAATAAAAAGTAATATATTCCAATTATTGATGAAAGTCCGATCTATAAAAATCTATAACTTCATGTTCTTAGAAGATAGTATAAACTTGGTAAAATAGAATCTCTAACATGTTTTTCATCGTCATTTGGAGAAAGCGAAAAGTTTTTCTTTTTTTATTGTTGGGTAAAAAGGAACACCTACAATTTTAAATTAATTATTCAATTGCCTGATAAATATAGCAAGACTATTAAAAGTGAACTTTCAAATATCTGTCTAATATTAAATTAAATGTAAAAATATGTAAGAAAATGAGACAGAAATTGAGTACAAGTTTTTATTAAGAGGAAGGTTACCATAAAATACTTAATTTTCTTCTTTTTACAGCTTTGGCAGAATGAAATACAACATAAGTAGTAAAGCTTTCAGTTATACCATTATAATATATCAGCTAAGTACCATTAAAGAAAATAATCTTAGTTAATTGGATAATTATCATATTTTATTAGCGTTTGAACGTGCTCTCAGATTCTAATTTATTCTTCCTTCCTAAAATGTGAATAGATTTAATAAAATTTTTCTCCATTTTTTGTAAACGACTCCTAAACATATTCACAAAACTTGTCAAATTGGAAGAGTATCTTTCAATATTCTGAATACTCCAAAAAGATTCGTTAATAATGTTGACGATGTAAAGTAATTTGAAAATTTCCATGTTTTATATATTTAAATAACTATATCCTTTTTCGTTTGAATAATTGTTTCTTTTTATTTTGAAGTGTAAAATACAAAGGCATTAATAAGTTAATGTAGCTAAACTACCTTCGTATTTATAGCTGTAAAGATTGTGCAGTATCATATATGCATTTAGAGAAAAGAATGCCTGAATCAAATTAAATTAAATAATTTTTCAATTATGTTCTCTCATCTCTACAATTAAAGGAACTTTCTCATCTAGCTC
This sequence comes from Druceiella hillmani, assembly GCA_039881145.1. Lineage (NCBI taxonomy): Eukaryota > Metazoa > Arthropoda > Insecta > Lepidoptera > Hepialidae > Druceiella > Druceiella hillmani. Next base: position 8,491,518 of record JAYKKI010000042.1, read on the forward strand.
TAATAAACAGAATAGAAAAAAATATGTTATCCAAATTAGCCGACTTTTCGTTGTGATTTCTACAACCCAAATAAAACTATTAAATAACCACGTGGATTGGCTAACCGAACTAGTAGCCACATGCGGCCACCTCATATAAGGGTTATTTACGAACGAGTGAGTAATCCATGCCGCTTGAACGAGAGGCCTTTGCTCGATAAAACTTCCGATATATTAAGCAAAACAGGAAAGTTTGTTTTAGGGTAAAATTTTGGGACCAAAGCATATCCGGTAGGTTAGTTTTATCAAATGAGCAGGTGTCGGGTATTACAAGACTTGTGGGTGCATTATTTTAGCAATTTAATACGGCAAAATTGAGTTTTGGATTAGCCTTCGAAGTTGTGTATTAAGCTATAGCTTTAAGTATTGCTTTGGAAAAAACCGAACGCACCAGTTGGATATTTTCACACAACTTTATTCTATCGATTATTTAATATGCTCAAATGCGATATATAATATACGTTTAGCTCCATTCAAAATTCCAATTATATGTGTTTGTTTTCACAAATATGATTACTAAATTGCTGATACACGAGTCATATTAAAATTTGGTATATTTTTTTAAATAGGCAGAATGCGATAAAATATACGATAAATGAAAAAAATACTACAAGACAATAAAAATTTGTAAAAAATCGCACGACATGAATATTATGTCCTAATGACAAGTTTTAAAGTATTTAAATATTATTGGTAAATATTTATAAATGTCTTCGAACAACAAAAAAAATATGAAAAATTTATGCAAAAATGATATCAACATTTTAAAAAATATTATGACTTAAATAAAATATGTGAAATGTTAGAAATACGAAGATTTCTAATTTTTTTTAAATATTTTTATTTACCACTATATTTAAAAAAACTCATAAGCTTTTTAATTTATATTTTTTTAGTCTTTTTAAAGTGATTCAATGAAACTACGGATACGAACAAATTCCTTCAGTCATTCTGGCCGTTTACCTGCAATAGCCTCAAAGTTTCCACGGTTTTAGGGTTTGTTCGTGAATTGTAAATAAATATCACACGCGGAAATTTCAAGTAATGGGCAGCAAAACATTAAAGGAACATTTTAATCTACCTCCATATTACTGTATATATATATATATATATATATATATATATATATATATATATATATATATATATATATATATATATATTTATATATGGTGGTACATATATGTGGTGGTACATCGTCAATTTATTTTTATTCCAAATAGGTAGGCACTTTTAACTAGACGCGAATTTGCATCTCTGTAAATGTTGGTGGTATGTTACAATTCTCTTGATGAAAATAATTTTAAAGTAAGTAACGAGCATTAAGATATTCGACTCAAAAAGACCTGGAACAATTCGCGGAAGAGATCAGAGATTTAGGGTTCTAGGAAATATTGAAAAGATGTAACAAGCAATTGAGGCCAGCCCTTATATAGATATTTTCATCTTTTTTGAATATTGCACAGATAGGTTTAACAAATTTTACATTTAGGTATTTATCATTACTATAGAAAAGTATAGTGTTTCAGGAAATGTAATATAGAAATGTCTTGAGCTAGCCTAATCTTGCCGAAGGAATGTAGTGCTGTAAATGATGTCATTCCAAAAATTTACTACCTTAACAAATGTAATTTCAGATCGAATCCATAAAAATTTGCTTAACAATTAGCTTGTCAGGGTTAGTGATAAATCTTGTTTATTTAGCATTATTAGGATTTGTATTCTCAGAGAAATCTATCGCACAGTGAATAAATCACTTCAGAATATTATTTAAAAATATATATTTTTATGTGCTCTCTAAAGATGCCGTATTAGCCCAAAAAATAAATGATTTTGGATATATTGTGCCAATACAATTAACTTCCATAGTGAAAACAAATTGAAGTAGCTTCATACGTTAAAAAGTTACGGCGGAAAAGTAATCGAACAAATATTTGACAAGTATTACATATATCAAATGTTTATTTTTCTTTTTGATCAACAATGAAATCTATATTTAACAAAATGACGTCAAGAGATTTTAAATGTGTGCGAATCAACCAAAAATCAGTTAACGCTTTGTATTAAAACTTTGCAGTTTTGTATCATAACGACTAATTCATCATCTACAACACACATCAGAATGATTATTACTCAAATATACTACTAAGTAATTAATTAATATAATATGATTCAATTACTTTAAAACGAAATCTGTTCATTGTACCAAGAAATATCATAAATGTGTAGTTTAAAATCGTCCACTAAACGGCGGTGTAGTGTATGGAAATTAAATGATCCAAAGAACTAAGGAAGATTTCTCGAATGGCTGTTACTTTATTTTCTTCTTCCTCTTCTGAATGATTGTTATTTTATTTTTATTTTTGCAGTTGGCATTAATCTTTTATTTTAGTTTTTAAAACTTTTTATTTCTAAAATGAGAATACACATATTTTCAAAATGGGCATACCTGCCTGCCGTATAATATATCTGTAGAATAGGGACGCAAATATATATCGGAAAAATATTTAAAAATAAAAATGTGATTTAATTTGTAATTTTTATTTTTTAATCACGGTTTGCTAAATGTTGAGCTTTAACTTGAATGTAATTTGTTTGTATTTTAATTTTTAACCATTGGTTTCATAAATATGAAATAAATTTAGATAGTAGAATTTGGTTACATTTTACAAATAAAATTATTTTGGTTTATTTGCTTCAAGCAATTAACATAAACGACGTCAACCAATTGACATAAACAACCTTATGTATATTATGACACTAATTTTCGGTTTTACTAAAGTGAATTTGTGCATGATAGACAAATTGATGATGAGATTTAGCTCATACAAATTGTTCTGACGAATTCAGCCTCGTGGCTAAATTTTACTAATATACATCCTCGTGATGAACTTAGCCCGTTTTATTTTACTTACACATGTGTGTATTTTTTCATTATTTATTTACTATATTAATGTTGGTTCATTATTATTATTGTATTAATTGTGTTTTTATAAGTCCATTAATAAGTATAATTAAACGCCAGTCTAAAATAACTGGCATTTACATCTTTGAATAACACACTTTTGAAGTAGAGGTTTTTCTTTGCTAATTACGTTATATGTCTCTTTTTTAACACTTTTAAGTTTAACTATAAATTTTTTTAAATAATAATTAAAATTTTCATTACCACATACTTAAAATTTAATAACGTATGCTTTGCTCTTGTACATGTCAAAATTCTTACTTCTGTTGAATATATTTTAATTTTTTTCTTTATATTCTTGTACATCTTCGCATACAAAATTGCATGATAAATTTTATCGCGAAATGAGATATTATTAATCATTTTTATTATGACATATTTTTCATATCCACATCTTTGTAATTTCATTCTAGGTGTATGAGTATAAAATTACCACAAATATACTCATTCTCGCATAGTTTTTATAAAATTTAATGGACCAAAATATTTCAGTATAGCTAAAAAAATACGAAGATATTGCTGGTTCTGATTATACGTAAAAATAAATGACTATCTTACACATGACAATAAGAAGTTTAGCTTAAGTTGGGGAAATTTTTAAAATGCTTAAACGGGAAATTATGAATGTATAATTAATTCCACTCTAGCTATAAATATGTAACTCCCTTGACTTCAAAAAATTAATCTTAGGCTTTCCGCAGTTCCGATTCCCTTCTAAATCTACCCATTCATCAAACATTCTTTAATATATTCCCCAATTGCGGTTGGATTGCCCATAATGATATCCGAGTCCAAGTGGGGTGATAATTCAACACCTGCGGGCCCGTCGGCTATTGACAGTGTAATTTCATAATAATTTCACGACTTCTCGACTTCCCACTCGCCCAATAAGTTCCAATTTTCGCCGCTCTGCAGGAAACTTCAATAATAAGGATAACATTTTTTATATTCAAATGGAAACTTTTGCAATGCTTGGGTAAAATAAATTTTATGGTCATCTTGCTTTTGAAAGTTTGTTTTGGACGTATGGGTACATAGTGTTACATTTTGCATACAGAGAAAAATTTATGAGAAAAGAAATGTATATTAAAAGTATATTTGTAGTTTTGTTGTTTTAGTATACAATTTTTTTTTTAAATTAAATTTATTGCCTATTGTATCTTTTATGGGCGTGAAAATTTAATATGTATTAAACAAAAATTTCCTCTGTAATTTACCTTCAACTTAACGTGGAAATTCAAAAACACAAATTTTTCTCACAATTTCACCTTAAGTAGTTTCGGAAATAAGGTGGGGTGACATGCTTATTGTGTATTTTTGAAGTAAAACTTCTTTACGCACACTTGACTTGGGGAATAAGCTGGTGAATGCCTGACTGCGTTACGGAAAGTGTGATCGGGCGAGGCGAACGGAAGTTGAGAGGGAGATATTAGTTAGAGAAGACAGAAAGAGAGCGAGTTAGGTTTCGTATATTACTGTAGGGACAAGGGAGAGAGGTGCGAACACACATTTTCTTTCTCTCTTTCTCTAATAGCCAGTTATGTTTCGTATATCTAAGTGCAAGCCTATTGTCTGTATCACACTGTAGTAGCAAGAGAGAGCAGTGCGCGGCAACATTTTCTTTCTCTCTTCCTCTCATAGCCAGTGCATGAAATATATATATATATATATATATATATATATGTATATATGCGAGTTTGCGAATGGAGTTACACGAATGGTGATTTTTTTATTATTTTGTAATTTCATTTCATTCTTGAACTTTTTTATAAATTATTATTTTGTTCAATACATTAAATATTCTACGTTTAAAGTGAATAAAATTGTAAATTCATTTTGAAGTTCATATTTTGTGAATTTGAAGTTTTATTTTAGTTGTGTGGTCTAAAGCACACTCGTTTTTTTCAATATGTCTCTAAGTTTGTGATACCCAAAATTACGAAAACATATTTTTTTGCGATCTTGGAACTAAAAAAATTTGGCTTAGTTAATTTGTCCCTTCTAAAATTTGTGAATCAATATTTAAAATTTTAACTACTGAGATAATCGCATTTTATTACTTTCATATTAATATACTTTAAAATGCCTAAATTATTATTTATCAAATTTCAACTTTAAATTTCTAACAAGGTGTTTTAAAGTAACTAAAATCATACGCACAGATATATTGAGCGATAGTATAAAATAATATTCACAGCTTAGCGCGCCTTAATCTACGGTGTAAATTTATTTACAAATTTATTTTACACAAAAATTACCCTCAAGAAAATATTTTTAAGAAAAACCTGTTGTGGCACATATCAAGATTTATGCAATGTTGATAGTATTGAATTTTTTAAGAAAATTGTTACGTTCAAGAGAAAATATATTTTCAAACACACTGTTATGCATGTGCGGTCTGTTTCACGCACAAACAAGATATACACAAACAAGAGCGAGTAGGCACTCGCTCATGAGGATATATGCATTCTTGCGCAGCCGCACTACACAAAACACAAAACACACTCACATATTTTTGGCTTTGATATTGTTTTATCTATATTCGTATTTTTGAAGTAAGAGCACTTCATTAGGCGCGTTATGAAAAAAATATGATGGTGAAATTATACGATTCGCGCGCAAGATGCAACAAAAATCGACAAGATGAAGTTGCTCACTAAATATGCGTGTTGTGACTGATACTATATTCATAATAGTTATTGAGGTATTTGTAAATACACAACACGTGTTTTAAACTCATGTCAAAATCTAAATAATATCTGTGCTTTTACATAATATTTTTAATAGTTAGTAGAAAATAAACAGCGGTCTATATAATTAAAAAAATATCTGTTTATGTTAATATCCGTGAAAAAAATAGCACTGGTAACCCTTTTACAATGTATCTTAAGTGTATTTCTCTACATGACTTTACGTTTTGGTATGCATTTCTTTGTATTATAAATTATGACTTTTTAAATTTAATTGTCTGATTGAATTTAGATACTGAAAACCGTTTTTACAATCACCATCCAGTCCTTTCAAAAAATTATTTCTGTTAAATATTTCTCTATTTATTCATTTATTTATTTACTTAGTTATGTACCATAATGTTTACAGTTGATACAAATGATGAACTTATTGATACAAGAGCAACCTTTTACAGCCAACGCGACTGGAAATCGAACCCTGATTCGACCGTAGTGGTGCGCTGTGCCGTGAAAGGCTGTATGCCTTCTGCTCAATCCAACACACCACGGCGACGACATATTTGTGTAAAGTATAACTGTATTGTTAAATGTATTACTAAGTGTTTATTCCACTAGTAAGTCCACATTATAACAATTATATACTTAGGATAATTATAGTAGTATCACTTCAAACCAGGCACGGAGCCCTCAATGGACGGTTTTCCCATCTATCTTTTCACAATCTTGGGCGATGTAAATCTGTGTGGCTAACTTAATCTAAAAGTACGAGATCATTTTATAATTATGAAAATATTTCAACGCTGTGATAGCTGAAATTTTAATGGAAATGTTACCCAGTTTTTTCCACCAACTTTTGCATATATTTTACGTACCTAACGGATATGTCGAAAACGTGAAGGTAAAGTAAGTTTGTACCTTCGAATAAGGGCCAGCCTAGATTTAAAACGTTGTTTTATTTCTTATAATTAGAATTACAAAAAACATTAATGCTATGAAAACCTTTATTTATATGTATAATCTTATTTTAGTTCTTAGGGTTGTAGCAAATTTCATCCAGCTACAATGTGGCAAGCGATTTATAGTTTAACGCTAGCTAGTAAGTAGTGGTGAAATATAACTGAATATTTAAATTGGGTGCGCAAGTACTCTCAGCAGGAACTTCTACGAAAACTTAATTAAGTCGTTGATTTGGGAGTCAAATTCTACTGGCGTCCTATATTTTACGGTCATTTGGTTGACGAAGTAAACAATAAACACGAAAAACTCTCTATAACATAACGGAGTATTCCTTTAACGTAATGCCAGAATTTATTTCCACTTCCCCGCCAAGTAATAATAAGCTTTATGAAAACTATATTAGGGACCATTTAATCCTTGAAGTCAACGTGAGATTATGTAAAAACTGTTTTTTTTTCTGCATGTACTACGTTTTGTAATGGTAGTATCCAAAACAGTGTTATTTGTTTAATATCTTGTTCACAGTCAAAACAAGGCTTAATTGATATTTAATAAAAAAATTAAATTTCTTGTAATATATCAAAATATTTATTATAAATGTCACGAAATGTGAATGTGTTGAGTATTTAAAAAAGATAGTATCTTTTGCTAACATGGTTAATTTTTCAGATACCATATTTATTTATATTACCAAATAAAGAAATTTTATTTCATAATGCGTATATGTCCAATGAAAATAATGTGTGATTTGTTTATCAAGTAATTTAGTTTGCATTTAAATAAAAATATTTAAGAAATTAAAGCAAACCTCCAATAATCTATCCTATCTACTGAAATACAAAACTACATAATCAGGGTAACACATCTAGAGTCAAATTAAAAGCCTAAAATAAAAAAAAAATTGTATCAACTATATAACGTTAATATATTGTTCCAAATTAACATTTTCTATAAACATAAACAAAATATCTTTCTAAAGCAGTGTTATTTTCAAAAAATATAAAATTGGACTTTCACAAATTTCTACTTTTTCTGAAAAAGATTTAATATTATTTTCCCTGTAAATATTTCTGTTCCTTTATATCTCTTTTAATCTCTATGAAATATTGAAAATTTTAGAAATAAGAGTCAGTTGTAACATTTACATTGTTTACAAAATAAACTAACTTAATCTCTTTCTTTATTACCAATTGAAATCGACTCTAAATACCTTTTTTTAAAATTCCAAAAATCTTGAATTTACTTACAACTAGTAACTAGATTGCATTTAACATACGTAACTAGATTATCTTTAGCTATTTAAATATGTTCTCATTTCAAGCTTGATAAAGAAAAATAAATATAAAAGTAATTTCCATCAAAATTTTCTTTTGGAAGAGTAGTTGGAATGAAAGAAAATATTATCATTTAAGACAATATTTTAATTAAGAATACTCTCCAAGTTATGTTATATTTATAATTAAAAGCATATCATTATATTATGCACCATTTTTGCCATAGTTTCTAGCTTTACACCTTCAATACAGAAAAAGCAGTAATCATAGGACAATTTTTTATCCCGTTATATCTGGTCGATATTCGATTTTTGCCACGTCAATATTTCTCTTTTTTCCGCTTAATTCTACTCAGGTCCACATTCTTAATTGCAACGATTGGCAAAACTAGAACGTTACACTATTTGACGACAATTTTTCTCGTTGTTCCACATTATTCTCTACTCACTTATTCTAAAGTGTTTTTAATCTAAAGAAGAGAAACAAAAGACATAAATACACACGCATGCACACACACACACACAAGCCCACACGCATGCCATGCAAACATATACAAACACACGGAGACCCACACGTACATGCACACGCGTGTGCGGATACGCACATTTGCACACACAAACACACACACATACACACACACGGGCTTGAAACACACACACGCTTGAAACTCTATGAGAAGGACATTGATTACACACTTCGTAAGCCTGTAAATAATTACCTTATATTTTTGGTTCCACAAAAAAGTATTGATGTATTATTTAAATATAACGACCCTATTACAAATTCAAGAATCAATCTGTTACAGTCACTTGAAGACACGCAAAAGGGATCGCCTAGGGTAATCTTAAATCTTTTCAAGACTCTGAATTGATGGCGAAAAGTGACATATAAGCTTTATACCTCATATATCAATGCTGAATTTCTGAACGAATAAATCGAATTGAAGCTGTCTATTCAATTCTTTCAATTATTGCCAACCATTGGAATTGATTACCTGCTTATCCTGAGCATCAATAATTATTGATTTTTAACCAAAACTGGTGTAAGTTAATTTATATACAAAATTAAGTAATTAGTTAAAAGTAACTCGGTATAAACTACCATATAATTTGTTTTGGGTATTTTTTTAAAGCGTAGACACTTGACGTGTACAGCCGCAGATATCTACCTCTGACTCAGCTAAGTGCTAAAATGCCTCAACACGTTTGACTAACAATGAAAGTTAACTTGCTTCGCGCTGAGTTATGCAATTTCCCCGTGCAAGCCATCAATTATCAGCAAACAAACCCGGTGAGAATAGAGACTCGTTAAAACGGCCGAGACTTGGCAGTTGACATGAACCATTAACAGCGCTGGGAATACTGGACAGATATTGCGCGCCATAGCTTTCCAAAGCAAGGGCAAGTCGTGTACTCCCGTCGCTAGTATGAAAATCTCGTTTTACCTTTTTTTCCTTCGACGATTTCCACCCTTTTTTTACTTTCGTCCAATTTGATTGTTTTATATTTTTTTGTATTTTTATTTGTAATTTCTATAAAATGTTACTTTTGTTTTAAAATTTTAATTCACTTTAATTGTAATCACATCATATCTTTAGCAAATATGTGTTAACTTATAGTGTAGATCTAAAGGTTTTAAAAGTTTTGTGTAGTAAAAATTCCAATCGATGAAACTGATACAATTTCTTGTTGTGAAAAATATTTTAAAATGAGATTAAAAATCAAAGATTAAAAATTTTATAAATAAAAGTCTTTCTGTAGGTTTTAGAGGTCACTGATTATGAATTTAATTTTAAAGTCAAATAAGTGAATAGGTTTCCATCATCTTCGTCAGTGTTTTTAACCATTATATATTAATATGTAATTCTAAATGAAATACCTTGATAAAAATACGTATTCTCAACCGTGGATAAACTTGTTTTTTGCATGCTTTAATATAATTAATTATCAATTCGATAAAAAATTCAGAACATAGTCAAACACATATAAAAGTTCTTTTCATAATAAAAATTTAGTTTCCGGAAAATATAGCTCTCTTAGAATAAAGAAACTCATTGTTGGTCTAGAATGTATACGTTAATTGCAAATTTCTTTAGAACGTAAGAAATCAGTAGAAATGTTATAATGATGTTTCCTATTTGCTGAAATAATCTTAATATATTACTATATTGCTGCTTTACCGATTTAGTGTAAAATATGAAATTATGAACCAAAACTGTTAAATTTTAATAAAAAAATATTTGAGTACAATTGGGCAGTGTTTATTTTTTGCTATAATCAATAAAGTTGTTTATTAAAATTTCGCTTTAAATCGAATACGATTCAAGTGCGAATTTTCTTAAAAATTCATTATAACAAATATTATAAATATTGAAGGTTATCTAAAGTGCCTCAAATATATTTTCTTCATTATGAATAAATCTTAAACTATCTGGTTAACTTCTTTGTGTAATTTTGTTATCACTTATTAAAATCATTTTTATATTAAACCAAATATAAAAAATATACAAAATAAATAATTTGCAAAAGGACGTGACGGATAAAAAAGTATTTAAAGCACGGAGAATAATTTGAACCCCCTATGCTTTTCGTAATATGTAATAAAAAAATTCATTTCTGTATAAAAGGTAAATATTAAAAAAATTTCAATCGACTTTTTATTTTTAAATAAAGACCTACTTACTATATTGTATTCTCTAAAACACTTCGATCTTGAGCTCGATGAGATAAGTCATATTGTGTCTTAAATATTATCATACATTGTCCTTCATAATCGTATCTCTCAATATTACGAAGTCAATCGTAGTGCGTTCCTTACGTTAGCAAAATTGGATTATTTTGAATTGTGGGTCAGGGTAGTTAAGTAAGTTTAGTTATAGACAGACCTCTTTAACTTAGTGCTGTGTTTACTTTTGTAGATTTCGTGAAGGAAAGATCGATTATGCACTTTATTTATTTCATTACGGATTGAAGTATTTGCAGAAAACAAAACATGATATCTTTGGGTATTTTTAGAATTATATATATATATATATATATATATATATATATATATATATATATATATATAAATATCTATATATATATACATATAATATTTTTCGTTATTCAAGGTTTTCCAAAAAATTTTGATATTATCGATGTAACAGATTTGTTCAAGACCCAAATAACTACAATTGCATTTTAACCCGTTTGATCTTCCTATTAATATTGAAACATAAAAACGTACGTAGCCACATTAAAATCTAAACCTTATATTCTTCTTGAAATCAATGTTAATTTTATTATATAAAATTATTGAACTACGTTGACAAGGAATTATAATAGGATTTGGATACAATTAAATTTCTCTATACTATATGTAAGAAGCAGGTTACTTTATATAACAAGGGAAAACAACAGTCTTACGTGGGCAGAATCAATGCCTTAGATATTTTACACCTTAAACCATTATGATTCCCGCAGCCCCAATCTTTCCATAATCCTCATTCATCTTCTTCAGGAGTACAATAAACTTGTTAGGATGAATTGACCTAAAACGCATTATTATCCAAAATTCACCATCTTTTACTGTATGTGATACCATTCAGTTTGTTGTCAGTTACAGAACTATTTAAGATATTTCTGCAATTGAAAATCTTTTATAATGTATCTTACGTCCAGGCACGTCCACTTTTTTCTGTCGTTTTATTTTTAATATTGGATAAATAATTATATATTTACTGTCTCGGTTATTTAATTTCTTTCATTCCGTACTATTCAAAGTAAATTATAGGTTAATAAAAAAAATTAAATGAAGAACTACTGTTTTGCTGTAGTCGTATCCGTATGGTCACATGGTTAGAACCAGAAAAATCAAACAGAAGAACACACCTTATACAACCCCCTCATACACTAACGCACAAACACGCGCCGGCGGGCGCGTTTCTTCGTTTGTGCGTCATTATATATATAACAATTAAATATTAATGTTGATAACAAAATAATACAATGTCCTTAGAGAAAGTAAGCCAGACTTTCCGAAGGAGCGATGTTTTTCTTAATTGTTATTTTCATGTTTAAGATCATTTTCAAATAGATGAAGAATTTAACTAGGTGTAACTTTAGCTCTACAAAGAGCAATTTGTGTTCTCCACGCTCTTTGTGAGTTGTTAGGATAGAATGAACCCAGTAACAATAATTTATTTCTAGTCCCGATCGTGACTGTTTTAAATTCAACGTATTCTTTGTTTTCAGGTCATAATAATCAATATCAATGCAATTAAGTGTGGTTCCATTTCCACAAGCAAATACTTCTATATTGAGGGCAATTGGATGAAAAATGGACGCATTTAGCTGCTAGTGGCTGCATCTAGTCGCTAGTGGCTGTGACTGGTGACCATGTCTAGTTTTAATTTGTCTCACACTAATTTCATATTTTGTCTCACACTCCAATTACGAACGCGTCAAAGAGTTGTACTAGGCTTTTATTTTATACTGTCGATTACCTATAAATAAAAAATTCTTAAGAACTCTTTCATTGCCCTTCTCGACTTAATCGATTTTTGAATCAATTCTTAATACATTGTCTTTTAGAAATTTGTCGAAATTATTTTTCTAATCTTCTTTATGAGAATAGCAAAACTGATCAAATTTAGTTTCTGTAATTCTCAAGGTAATTTAGGTATAGGAAAATATTGTTGCATATTTTGTATAAGTTTTAATAGTAATAAAAAGTACCATAAAAGTGGAGTAATAGAGATCAATTTAATCGTCGGATGAAGGCATATATAGAACAAAGATTCATTGTTGAACAGTGGTAACGCTGGCAATATGATACTTTTAATGACCCCCTTTATGTACAGCCCTCGGCATATTCCTCGATGTGTAGTGACTTAGTTGTGAATTGGAGTTTACTGAAAAAAAATTATTTAAATAGTAAGTCTGTACGTTAAATAAATTTTGCAGAACTGCTTTGGTTTCATATAAGGTTTAAAAATATAGATTTTTCTGAATTTTGAGGAAAACAGTCATTGAACAATTTTTATTTGGACAACAGTTTCGTCCCTTCAATAATTTCTTTCGAGCTCTAGTGTCTCACATCAGGTTTTTTGTATTCAATTTCTTTTAACTTGGAAATTGCCAAGAGTTTTCAACAAGTTTGGATTGAGAACTATCGAATGATTTTCGCACGTTGAACTTTAAATAGTTTAGTTGAATCTATGAAATTCTGAGTTTATTCGATTCATTTCTCAGAAGTTTGTTTATTTAAGTAAAAAATTAGAAAATGAATAATTCAGAAAAGAGCCCCATTAAGGATTATCAATAATTATTTAATGTTCCATATTCATCGTACTTATATTCCTTTTGCCGCACAATTACTTTATTGAGAATATTTTTGAAATAATTCACTATTATGAAAACATTTCGACTATTACACATAAATAAGGTTTGGTCTATTATTGTTTTTAAACAGTGAAAATATTGTTCAGGTGCAAAAAGAGGAAGCAGTGAAATCTTCGTAACAGCAGTTTCTAAAAAAAGTTTGGGAAAGCTATATGGATTCTAAACTCTTATTATTTTTTAAATATACATCTTGTTTGAAAGCCTGTAAAAGATTTAGTAGGCAATATTTATACGGTGTGACCAATGAATATTTATAAATATTTTAATACAAATACTATATACAATTAAATGCATATAAGTGCCTTAATATTTACGGAAATATGTTAAGTTATATGTGTGGACGGACTATTCATTATACATTTTTCAATTCAGGTTTAATTTTCGTATTATTTAACGAAAGTCAAAAAATTTATCTGATCTGTTATAACTTTACCACCATTAACGCAAAGTTAGTTTACATGCGTTTATCGATAAAAAAATAATCTTGGTTGAAGTGAAATAAATATGTACGAACAATAAAATGTCTATTATTTTTAAATCTTATTTTTTACATATATATATATATATATATATATATATATACAAGTATGAATGTGGAGAGATTATTAGAGATATTCGATATAATGTTAAGTATTACAGGCAGTATTAATTATTTTTGAACCCTCACGGGAGAAAACGTTTGCTGCGATATTTGAATAATCCCTATAAAGAGACAAATAAAAAAAAATCCTGTCTTAAATTTGCCTAAAAATAAATTTTTAAATGGTTTAACTTTTAATTGAAAACGAATCGCCCGTAACAACATTGAGCGGACTAAGGATAAAATTATTTGCTTTTCTAGATTATTACACGAGCCTCAAAAACCAACTTTATTACACAAAACACCAACTCAGCAGAGAGAGAAAACTATTACAGAAAAAGTTGACTCAAAAACTCTCATTTATTACGATATTATCTTCACCTCTGTAAACACCCCCAAGACAGTTAACAATGGAACTTTATCGGAGCGCATGATATGACACTTGAAGCATTTTCCTCTCGTTTTCATTCATTGAACGTTCACAAATTCATTTAAGGTTGAGAAACTCGTTTCGTCGCTTGTTAAAATCTCGCTCTTGTTTATCGTTCGGACCCGCGGACTAAATCATTTACCTCGCGATAGGACCGCTATAACTCTAACCGGCGACGGAAACAGAGATGGAAATAGATAATTTTTAAGCTTCCACCCCTCGGCTTCGCCGGAAGGACGGCCGAAAAGTTTATGTAGCATTTAGGGTTCGTTGGAAATTAGATAAAGCGCCGGTTACTAAATTTAAAGCTCTGAATATTATTAAGTATGTACCTATCTTGTTGAAAGTATTTTACATTAGGAACAGTTTGTTCTTGCAAGTTTTTAAGCATAATGAGTTAGATGGAGTTTGGAAGATAAGGCCGCGAAAGTCGGACACATTATTGGTCGAATTCGCGCGAAATAACTCCTGGTGAGTTTAGTCGTAAATAAAAGTTTTATCCCGGGATAAGTTTTTGCAGATATTGTTTCTGTATTGAATTCGGGGTATGCAATTATTTACTTATAGGTATATATTTTACTAGATATAAGTAATGGTTTGTCATGAGTCAATAAATCACATGTTTCTCAAAGGTTATTATTATTTATTAACAACTGGTCTTCGAAAAGTAGTTAATATTAAATATTTTCTTAAATTTTAATAATCCGTGAAGTGAAATTTGACATTTAGCCGATAAAAACAAATTCATGTCTCGTTTAATAATGCAAATATTTAAAGATACGTACCATTATATATCTTTAAGCACCTTGGAATGGCCAACGAAGGTCAAATGCCGAATTGTGCGTTGATGTTTATGCAGAATTTCATTATCTCATCACAATTTAAATTTTGCAAAATCAAAGAGGATAGTCAGCATCGGGATATGAAAATAACATTTTTATTTTTGAATATCTCATACAAGGCATATTTGATTTAACAAACAAATGATTAAAACTACATTTGATATAAGCAAAGTTATTCTTACCTTTATTTTCTAACACACAAGCCGAAACTCACTATCCTAACCCTTACCATTACGAATACCTATATACTTTTTCAATATGATAATGAGATATTGTTTAACTTATCTAATTTTAATTTATTTATACGTAACGTACACATTATTACGTAATTCAAGATGACGCATCTTAACCTACATAATTTAATAGATAATAAGAGATTATAAGTAAGTTTTCATCTCTTCATTAACTCATTTATCTTCGGAAGTTACAAAATAAGTACATCTAGAATTGGCAAATACGACTAGAACTTTCACTATGATTTATATACACAACTAGGCACTTATAATTTGCTGCACATTTAGGTGCTTATGAACATTTAAGGGTACATAGTACACACACACACAAGTAGATCTAAATCTTGGAAGGATTAGATATGGTGATAAGTCAATCTACCGTCAACTGGATGGTTATAGGTTTTATGAGCGTAATTAATTAGAAAATGGTCTTTTGTAATCAAGAAACAAACCAGGTAATCCTGGCGAAAAGGTAATATGCATCAAGAAAGAAGGAAAACTTAATCATTAATTACTTACCTATGATATAGGTAGTATCATAATATGCTTGTTTACAAAATTGAAAAGTTCTGAAAGGAAAATAATATGTCATGTAATGGTAATAATTAACGGAAAACAAAGTGATATTTAACGTTGTATGTAAGATAAATTCCGATTTTCTATACTTTATTACAGTATTTCATAAAACTCTCTCCTTTGTTATTTTATCTTAACTACGTTAATTCTTAATATTGAAATTGATCGATATAAAACAACTAATTTTTTTTAATGAAATTTGTAATTTTAAGTCCTTCGGGAAAGGATTGAAATATTCTATATGATTTAAACTGTAATACTGACTAAAGATACATGCAATAAACTTTTGCTCATTATTGTTCTTTTTAAAGTATATTATGGTTATTTAAAAAACACAATTTATGTTACCGGTAGCAATATTTAATATTTTTTTTATATTCTGATATACCTATGTTGTTTGTGCGGAAGTGAAATGAAAAAAGGGAAACCATTTATTTTTTATATACTTTTATGTATCTAATTGATACATATGATTGATCTATTGCTATGAAAGTCATCTCTTACAACCAATCAAATCACCAGTTCAGCCCCGCGCGAAGAGCGGCCCGAAATTGAATTCGGGTCCCTACGTCGTGCCCAGCAGTCAAAGGCCGTATGCCTTGTTATCAATACAACACATCACGGTCAAGACAAAAGTAATTGGTTTTATAAATATTGAGAAGCACTTAAGCTTAACAACTACTTACCCAAACGATTAACGAATTAATACAAAGCACGTTATAAACAAAAGGTGCGTATTTTATTACCAGGCTGATAATTACCATTGTGAAGAATGAAATCATTGTAAAGACTAAAGCAATTATAGTAACAATACATTTATTACGCGAGCGGTTATGGAAAATACACAGAAATCAATAAACATCGATGTGGCTCGCGAGGACCTGTCCTGTCGTTTCGTGTTACCCGACTATTGAATAATGTGCAGGGAAAATTAATTTTCTGATCGATAGAGTCAATCTATGGTGCAACCGCGTTAGGATGAAAAAATTGAGATTAAGCGCACCGACAAAAGCCGCCTGTTTTTCCTTTGAAGTTTATTAAGTAAACGTGGTTTATATAAGATAAATGGAGTTATATAACGAAAGTTTTTAGAAAACGTTGATGAATTTCCCCACTAGCTTAGTTTGTTTTTAAGAAATTATTGTTTTGAAAATAGAAAAATTTAAAAAGACGTGATGACAAATATATGTCAAAAAGAGGGGAAAAGAAAATGTTAAAAAAGTAGTAATGTATACACTAAGAGGACAAATACTTAATTATAGTATTTATCTAGGAGTATTTTACATAATATTCCGAAAAGGAAAAGTTTTGCAATCCGTATTACCAGCTCTTTCATTGTTTAGTAATAAACATTTTTATAAACATTTTCGAGTGTTAACTTTAGAAATATATGTAGGTTAAGTTGCTTCATCATTTTAAGAAATGTTATGTTTATATGTAAAATTATTTCTGAGAAAATGAGCACGATCAGATCTCCAGAACTGTCTCCTAACAAATTTTTAACAAAAGTGTATTATAATTGTTATAATTTAACCTTCCAATTGACACTTTTTGCAACGCTCTAAATTTCAAAGGCTTTCGAAATAAACAAACTTTGATAATTGGACAGAGAAATTGAAATGTAAGTGATCTTACAAGACTTCGACTTTTCTCTTTTTTTTGAGGTTTAGCATTCTAAAAACGGCAAATATTCCGCGTATCTTGTATTAAAATAATATTTCTGCAATGTTATTATTATATTTAATTAAACGTTAAGTATGATTAAAAACTTAAGATACAATAATTATAATTTATATTCTCCACAGAGTCAAAGTTGTGATCCTTAGTTAATTCTCATTTTTTAATCCATAGCTATTCATAAGTTCTCATACCTTATGTTTTAGATTTATTCTCATCTAACATTGCCATATATTTAAATAAATTCAAGCATATACCAACGACGTGGTGTGTTGGATTGATCACAAGGCATATGGCCTCTGACGATGCGGCGCACCACGGGGACCCATGTTCGATTTCCGGCCGTTCGTCGAATAAGGCTGGATTAATGTTATGGTTGGAAATAAGATATTACTCTCGTAGCAATAAGCCCGCCATATGTACCAATTAGATGCATTAAAGCAGATAAACAATTACAAGACAAACCACCTTCTCAATTAACACTTTTCTTTTCACATCATCATGTGCACTATGTCATACTTAACTCCTAAACGAGTAGAGATTGTATCCTCAGAGTATCTCCTAACAATAACTTATATACAAAATAACTCACAACAACGACAATATCCTTAGAATAATTTGCCTGATTAATCACGGAAATTTTTAATTAAAACTAAATGTATGGATGCTAACATTATATGAAACAAATTTGTTTTATGCATTTTGGTTTGGTTTGTAATAATAAAATATTTTCACTGTGGTTAAAGGAGCAATAATTAACATTTTTTTTTCTTTTTGCAATTATAATTTGTAAGAAATTGCCATAATTTTGAATATGTTGCGCTTTTGATATGACAAACTTTTATTCTGATCATCTTTTTTTTCTCCCTTTCAAAATCTCACCACTAATTTAATGTGATAAATGATATCGCAATTTTACTGATTCTTTATGAAATTTCATTAAATAATACATATCTTTCTGGAATTGATCATCTTTCGCGATAAAGTTATATTTAATTTTTTACTACCAGTCAGAAAAAAGATAAGCACATGTCGTGACAAGTGAAATGAAGCTGAGCTTGTAATTAATGAAATCACCCGTGCTATTTATGATATTTATATTATCGCATTTGCATTTCCAAAACTTATTTCTATGTTCGTTTTGTTGCTTCATCTGGGTGTAAATTGAAGCTAGACTATGAACACTTAATTTTATAATGCCATCTGTATATGAGCCGTGCATTGCATGGCTGTTAGAAAAGAAAATTCGTTATAAATTAATAAACCCCACTCCTCAGTGTTGATGTGTAAAAGTGTTGCTAACTACTGAGTGCATTGTATTCAATGTATTCATTGTTTGGTTGATGACGTATGATTAAAACTATTCCCGTAAAAATTCTGTTTGGTTAGTGTGTTGCAATTTACATTAAGGTCTCTCCTATACATTGATAAACAAAGAAGCTATTAATAATATCCAACTACACTCTATACAAAGTGGGCTACCACTTTCTACAATGTACTGCCCTCTTTGATCAAACCACGATCAGGGGTCAACATTATTTTTTTCAGAAAATATTTTTTTGCTTTTTCGTGTTATTCATCAATTATATCTAGTCCGTGATAATTCCCAATATAATAAGAGTCTTTTTCGATATAGGTTTTGTAACTTTTTTTATTCTTTTCAGATTTCTAACTTTATTAAGACGTTTCGGAAATATTTTAGATGTATGTGATAGTTTGAAAATATTTCAAATATATATATATATATATATATATATATATATATATATTACAAAAAGTCTTCGCTAAAATATACTATTGCAGCAACATATCCTCAATTAGCAGAATCCCGACCAGATAATTCTAATTTGTATTAATATAATCAATATTTATTTCCTAATAACCTGGGCCTTTCTTTTAGAGGTTTAGTATAAAAGTTTTAAAAAACAGTATTATTTTGAATTGTTATCTTGCTTTGAAATTCAGTTCCAAATAACAATAAAATGGAAAAAAATAAAGAATATTATTAAAGAATAATGTCGCTTACTAAAATAACTTACTAGAACCGATAAGTGAAATATATTAAATAGTCGAATAAATGGAATGAAATCGAAGCTATTTATAATTAGATTGAGATAATTTTGAGAATCAATGTAATGCTTGAATAACTATAGTAGAGCCGCTTTAATATAATGATATGATAGGCATTTACAAAATTATATTTGTTACAAAATGATAAAAACTTGTCAAGTAAGAGCGAAACTGCACTAGGACGTTCCTTACATATAGATAGTTATAAACATTTAGGAATACATTTTATTTCCATTAAACCATTTACCAATATTGATTTTTCATAACTTTTTAGGTTTAGTAACTTCGGAATAAGGAGGAAGAAGGGAATTTTATTTGGATACTTTTTTGGCATATCTTAAAATATGTGAAACGTGAAATTAGGAAAAAAATATTTTTCAGACAATTATAAATATAACAAAAATATTTTTCAGACAATTTAAAAAAATTAATTCTATTTCTTAACGTGTCCCATCCCACCCGCACAAAAATTTCCGTATGAATACATTGTAGTGAAATATATTGAAATATATGTGAATTAATTAATTTTGTGACTATACCAAATTTAAACTTTCTACGTCAAGCGGTTTGTGAGAAAAATCGCTATAACCCACAAACCGATAAATACACAAGTGTACCGTTGTTTACTTTAAGGTACGGAACACTAAAAACCTAATTAAGAATAAAGAACTTAAAATCTTTCTTACTATGAATTTTTTTCTGTTTGCATGAAAATGCTTTTTGGAGTATCCTATTTGGCGATATTTAAAATAAATCGTAATTTTAATTAAGAAGTTCACAATATTATACACACACAGACACACACACACACACACACACACACACATATATATATATATATATATATATTTGTGCATACGTGCCTGTGCGTTAAATAAACATCATTCAACTGTCGTATATTTAAAACCTAGGCTGTGAATGGTAAATCCAACAATATTTTTTTAGTCACTATTTTCGTTACACTCTTTTGCTATTGGGTAAATCACAATTACTTTTTTTTTCGATTAAAGAAGAGTTTATTACCATTTCACTTCTTTTTTCACATTTCAAATTAATATATAATTGTTTGGTAAAAATCTTCCAAACTTGGCCCTCCAGCGATTTTGGTGAGGGATGACTTCTCAAAAACCGATTTTCTTGACACAAATATGTAAAAATAATAAAGAGTTATAATGAAGGTTTAATATATAAAAATCTATAACTTCATGTTCCTGGAATTTAGTGTAATCTTGGTAAAATATAGTTTCTAACATGTTTTTTATTGTCATGTGGAGAACGCGAAATGTTCCTTTTTTTTTTTTTGGATAACAAGGGAAATAAAGCTAATAATTAGCCACTTGCTGACCGATCTGATGGCCACATGCGGCTACCTTATGTAAGGGTTATTTACGAGCGAGGGAGTAATCGCTGCCTTGATACGAGAGGTCTGTGCTAGATAAAACTTTTGATATATCACGTTATTAAGCAAAACAAGAAAGTTTGCTCTAGGATAAAATTTTGGAACGAATGCGTATCCGGAATTTTAGTTTTGTCAAATGAGCAGATGCCGGGTATTATTTTTGTCAAGGCTCTTGGGAATATTATTTTTGCATTAACTTAATGCGGCGAGGTTAAAAACGATTTTGGACAAGCATATGATATTTTTTAATAAATTATAGCTTTAGTGTACTTTTAACTCCATTGGAAGTTTTAGAACCTTGTGCGACAAATGTAAATAAACGTCTCACATGGTTTCAAACAATGGGCAGCAAGATAATAAACAAACACCTCTATATATAGATATATATAGATATATTTATATATATATATATATATATATATATATATATATAAATTTATATATCGCACGTATGAACGTGCATCCTCAATTTCTTTTTGTTCTAGGTAGTTTTAATTCGGTGCGAATTTGCCTCCCTTTAGATCTTGGTCGGCATGTTACAGTACTATTGATGAAAATAATTTTGAAATAAGTAATGAGCTGTACGATAATCAACTTTATAAGACCTGGAACAGTTCGAGGAGGTAACCGGAGAGTTAGTATTCCAGGAAAGATTCGAAGGGTGCAACAAGCAATTGAAACCAATCCTTACAAAGATATTTTCGATTTTTTTTGAGTATTGAGTAGATAGGGTTACCGAATTTTACATTCACGTATTCATCACAACCATAGAAACTTTCAGTGTTTCGGGAAATGTAAAAGAGAAATTTCTTGAGCTGGCTTAATTTTATCGAGAGAATATTGAAAGTTCCATAAATGATATCATTCCCCAAAACTTTATGAGTTATCTGACTGCGTTACCAAATATAAATTCATATCCACTCCATAAATGACGGCTTCACAATTAACATATCAGGGTGAGTGATAAAATTGATTTCTTTAGTTTTACTAAGACTGGTTTTCTTAGAGAAAACTATCGCAGATTGAATATCACTTAGAAGCGTTATTTAACAATGGGATATTATTACATGGTCTTTGAAGATACCGTATTAGGCCGAGAAATATATCGTTATGGATATATTCTTCCAAAACAATTTACTTCCCTATAGAAAACAAATTGAAGTCGCTTGATATATTAAAAAGTTACGGACTAAAAGTAATCGAACAAATATTTAATAAGTGTTACATATATCAAATATATAACTTCCTTCCTTTTTAGTCAACAGTTGAATCTATATACAACAAAATTGTGTCAAGAGATTGTAAATGTGTGCGAATTAACCAAAATTAGCTAGACGCTTTTAATAAAACTTTGCAGTTTTGTACCATAACGGCTTGTTCATCATCTGCGATACGAATCAGAATGATTATTACTCACATATACTACTGCATAAATCATTGATTATGATTAATTTACTTGAAAATGAAATCGGTTCATTGTACCATGAAGTATAAATGTGTAGTTTAAAATTTTCCACTAGATGGTGTTTTTTTTTTAATGGTGTAAATTTTCCACGTATGAGAATGAAATAATCCAAAAAACTTTGGAAAACTTTTCGACACAACATAATATCATGTCAATGATTTGTTGTTATTTTATTTTAATTTTTGCAGTCGGTGTTAATTTTTTTTTAGTTTTTAAAACTTTTGTTAAGTAAATAGTAGAAATGAATTTGGCTAAAAAGATTTATTGCTAAAATGAGAATGCAAGTACTTTCAAAATCGACATATCTGCCTCCCGGACCATATATCTATAGAATAGTGACGAAAATAAATTTTTCGCAAATTCAATCGTGCAGGGCATAATTGAAAAGGTATTTAAAAATGAAAATGGGATTTATTTGTCATTTGGTTTACATCGCGGTCTTGCAAAATTTTGAGTTTTAACTTAATTTGCAATGTGTCTCCCTTCCGGTTTTCAACCGTCGGTTTCAAGAAAATAATAAAATTTTGCTAGTATAATTTTGTTACGCTCTACGAATAAAATTATTTTGGTTTATCTGCTTTAATAAATTATTGTAAATGACTACGTTAATTGATTTTATTCATCATAAACAAACTGATGATAAGTTTCAGGTGATACAAATTGTTTTGACACACAGCCTCATGGCTAAATTTTACTTGTACACATCCTTGTGATGATCTTAGCCCGTTTTATTTAACTCACACATAAATATGTTCATGCTATTTCATAAAATGTATATCATATTATTGTTCTATTAAAAAAACGTAAATTTATCGTCGAAAAGTTTATTAAAACTCTTGTTGGTATATACCCATCTTTGTTATATCTCATAAAATTAACATGTATAACTATCACCCTTCAAACATCCGTTCTAATTAAGCTCATTCATTATTAAAGTCTTGCAAAGTTCAATGGTCTCAAATTGAAATTAATATTCTAGAAATCAAAAAAGTTATAATAACATTCATGAAAGTTTACGAAGTAAATACAAAGTGATGTGAAAACACGGCAAAATTAAAAATATTATTATGTCCGAGGATAACATTATTAAAATAAACTCATTAAATTGTACATAAATAACAATTATAAGTAAAATGATGTGAATTTTCAACTAACATATCGATTACAAAAATAAATTTAACTGGATACGAATAAATGAAACAAACCTGAAAAATAAACTAATTTGAGGAGTTCTGTTTACATTTATAAAATTTATTTTATCAAATTAATGAATATCCTTCAAAAAATATAAAATGGTATTGGTCATGTGAATCAAATTAGTGTTGTTTAGACGAAATATTCGTGACGAGTATGTTTATTCCGAATTTTTTTTTGTTTCTAGAAAAATGTACATGTGAGTGTGTTTGTGTGTATATGTATATACACGCATGTATTATATATTGGCTAGATTTAGACTTTACGATAGAATGAACATAATTTCTGCGTACGCAAATGTAATGAGCGGTTGTCTTGTGATTCGTGGTTTTGGTTGTCATATATCATTCGAAATGTCGCATCCTCGGTCAGCACGGGATAACTTCTGTAATAAATAAAAGGGGAATGACTTCTTACACAGAAACTGATTGGAACTTCATGGGTTGATCTTGTGACCAAACATTTCATTATTCATTATATTTATTGTATTAATTATATTAGAAAAAGTTTATTATGATATATCAGAATTAATTAATTATTAAATGGCTTTTTACCAGCAATAATTTTTCGATTTACACACTTTTATAAATCAATATTTTTCTTTGCCAATTACATGTATCTTTTTCAGACTACTGAGTTTAACTTTCCAAATGTTTCCTATCAAATTTCTATTGACTACTTCTCAAATTGTTTTTTCTTTTTATTGTATTGAAAATTGCATGAAAAAGTTAATGACCCACTCATTAAATTTTTCATGCAATTGAAATGAGTGTTATTTTTAGTAATTTTCATAATGAAATATTTCATCCCATCCAATCCTTTGTAAGCATGTTTTGATGTACGTGCATAAATAATGACTGAAAATATACTCTTTTAAAAATGCCTTTTTTATAATTTAATTGGGAAAACTTAACTTTAGTGTAGCTAAAGGGGCACAAAGATATACTGGTTCTCATTATTGTAAAAACTATCAAATTTTCTCTCTCACACGTTACCACACGAACTTTAGCTTAAATAAGAATACTTTTTAAAGTTTAACTGAAACAATGATAGATTACGAACAAGTAATTAACGCCACTCTAGCATAAATAGGTAATTTCGCTGACTTTAAGAAAATAAATCTTAGGCCCTCCGCAGTTTTAATTCCCCTCTAAATCTATCTACTCATCAAACATTCTTTAATATATTCCCAATTGTGCTTTGATTTTCAAAAATGACATCCGATTCCAAGTGGGGCAATAATTCACCACCTGCGGGCCCTCCGGCTGTTGACAGTGCGATTTTATATTAATTTCACGCCTTCTCGACTTCCGACTCGCCGAATGAGTTGCAATCGTTGTAGATCAGCAGGAAACTTCGATAATAAGAATTAGTTTTCACATTCAAATGAAAATTAAAGGTAATCCTGCTTTTTTTAAGCCGGTTCTGGACATAAAAGTATATAGTGGGGAAAATTTAAAGAAAATGAATATTTGTTAAAAGTAGTCGTTTTCATATCTAATTTCAAAATTTACCTTTATGAATCACGCTCTGTTTCATGCACAAACAAGACACATGCAAATAAGAGCGAGCACGCATGCACTCATGAAGATAATCGCGTTGCATCCACACTCTCATATTTTTGGCTTTGATATTCTTTTATCTCTGTTCGTATTTTTGAAGCAGGTGCACATCTGTAGGCACATTATGATAAAATGATGAGAATGAAATTTTACGTCTCGCGCGCAGGACGCAACAAAAATCGACAAGATGAAGTTGCTCACTAAGCATGTGTGCAGTGACTGATACTATATTCGTGATAGTTACTGAGATATTTGTGAACACACAACACGTGTTTTATATTTTTAACAAATATAAGTTAGGTATAAGGTGCTTTTAAATAATTTTTTTTAAATAATCAATATCCCATATAATTAAATAAAATTATTTATGTGAATATTCGTGACAGAAATAGTATTTATAAGTTTTTTAAAATATATTTGAAGTGTATTTTTTTGGGAGACGTTAAGTTTCGGTATATATGTATTAGCCTCATAAATTATGAATTAGTTACAATTTAATTTTATTATTGAATTTAGATTTTAACAACCCTAATCATAATCACCCTTATTTATAATCAGTGTTTTTATTATTATATTTTCCTTTATTATTTGTGTGCTCAGTAAAGTTATACTTTTATTATATCAAAAAAGTATAACTTATAACGCGCGTATGTAAGTACACCCAAAATTTTTTACTTCCTTTAGAATTGGGATCAGTTTTTAGAGTTCTGTATCTTGAAAGAAAAATCAAAACCTTTATAAGATCACTCACAAGTCTATACATTCGTATGTCTCATAACCGTTTTCCTCAGAAATCGTTTAACGTAGAAACTTAAATTGGCACAGCAATAAAGTACATTTCCCTACATATCTCAATAGTTAAAACTCAAGAATGCTCATATGGAAAATTTACGGAAAGCTAACTTCACTTTTTTAAGCAAACGATAATTCTAGAGGTCATATTTTTCGAGATATTCATAGTAATATTTATGTTCACCCTATTATTAAATGTTTATTTCACTAAGAAGTCCATATTATTTATTATTTATGATAAATAATGCAATGTCACTTCAAACGATCTACGGAATCCCCGATGCGCGAACCGGACTCGCACTTGGAAGGTTTTCCGTCTATCTTGTCACAGTGTTGGGTGATGTAAATCTGTGTGTCTAAATAAATCAAAAGTGCAAGATCATTTTACAATTTTGAAACATGTCTCAATTCTGTCATGATTTAAATTTTAATGCAAATGTTAACCACTTTTTCCTATTCACTTTTACATATAATTTATTCACCTAACCGATATTTCAAATACGTATGAGTAAAGTAAATCTGTACCTTAGAATAAAAACCAGCCTAGATTTAAATCTCTTTTTTATTTCTTATGATCAGAATTACAAAAAAGGTATGCAATGAAAACCTACATTTATGTGTATAATCACATTTTAGTTGTTAGGGTTTTATCAAATTTCGTCCAGCTACAATGTAGCAAGCGATTTATAGTTTAACGCTAGCTAGCTAGCGTAGTGATGAAATATAATTGAGCATTTCAATTGAATGTGAAAGCACTATCAGCAGGCGCTTCTACGCTAAATTGATTAAGTCCTTGATTTGCGAGTCAAATTCTATTGGCGCTTTACTTTTCCTGGTCATTTGATTGACGAAGCAAACAATTAGTTTGAAGGGCTCTCTATAACTTCATTCCGGATTCTTATAACGTAATGTCAGAACTTGGTGCCACTTCTTCATCAAGTCACAGCCTATAATAGGCTTTATGAAAATTAAACCGATTAGAGACCGTTTGAATCTTTGGAGCAGACAGGAGGCTGTATAAAACTCTATGCTGCTTATTGAAAGTTCCTAGAAGACGTTATATTCATACTTCTCCAATAGAGGATATGATTATTTCTCTTTTTTCTTTCCCATCGACTTTATCAGGATCTGTGGTTCAAACCCGTAGTGGTTGTTATTAGTGTAGTTTTGTGGTAGTATTTTAAAAGAGATGTTTCTAATGTAAGATAGCATTTTTGATATACAGTCCGCAAACTTTGTAAGGGGTTATAAAGGCCTGTAAGGGGTTATAAAGATTAAAGGAGATCAATAAAAATTACCGTATTACGGAAATACTAGAATTATTTTTTTTTTTAATTCAAGCGTTTGTGTATTGTAACATAAAAATAATTGTACTCATAAATTGCTTAAGTTACATTGAACGTTATATTGAATATTAAATATTTTACTTAAGTTAAGTTAAATATCACAAAATTAGCAATTAATAATCCACTATTAGAGTTCATGGCTGTTAGCTCATACAGTAGACAAATAGAACATTTTGATTGCTTCCCCTCAGTATGAAGTTCTTTCATCTTCCACAGTTGAGAACAGTTCTGACAGACTATTTAAACTCGACATAGAATATCTTCAATTACGGATTTTCCATTTTTCTAAATTTAATGTAGCCCTAGATGACGATTATCCTATCGATAAGAATGCTGTTACATTCAGGTGGCCCCTTTGAGTGGCCCCAGATGATATGTACCATTTAGGTGGCCCGACATGACGATTTAACGTAGCCTCAGGTGACGATTACCACGTCGAAGAGAATGCTGTTATCATTCAAGTGGCCCCTTTAGGTGGCCTCAGATGACGTTAATCATTTAGGTTGCCCTAGATGACGATTACCACATATATGAGAATACTGTTTGAAACTGTGGAAAAGATGTTGTGCTGTATCATATTTGATTATAGTGCATAAATTGTGTATCACTTCTCTCACTTTTCATTTTAAACAAAATTATAGGAATAAGAATCGTAGGTTACTTTTATAAAATTTTAATTTCTTTTTTTCTCTCCAAAATTCAATAACTAGTCAAAAAATGTAGCATTGTATTATTTATACACTTTCAGATATGTACGAGAAATTTCTGTAATATTTCAGAAATAGATGGCAAATTGTGGTGGGGTTATAAGTCATCAACTTATTATATTTTCAAGAAATGACTCTTGAATTTAAAACGCGTTCATTTTTTTCCCCAATATCAATGCTTCTCTGATTTCAAGAAAATTAAAAAAGATGATATTAACTATGAAACGTTCCAAAGAGGTTCAAGTATTTTGATCCGAAATAGTTACGATATTAATATTTTTTTCTAAATTACCATTGTTTATAAGTTTAAACGAAATATCATTATAAACCAGTAAGTGTTATTTTCAAACAACATAAAATTTAACTGTTACCAATTTTCACTTCCTACTTTCTTTTCATCTTTTCAATTATTTTTTTCTTTCTACTTTCTATTCATCTCCATAAAATTTCAGGAATTTAAAAAATAAGAACCAGTTTTAATATCTACAATGCTTACAAAGTAAACTAACTTTCTCCATTTCTTTATTACAAATTGAAATCGATTCGCAATACTTTTGAAAAGTTACCAAAAATTTTAAATTGATCTATAGATATTAAATAGACTATATTAAATACAAACAATTACACGTATTACGCAAAATAAGTAGAAATGAATATTAAAGCAATATCTTTTCATTTGCTTTTGGAAATAATGGAGAGTAGCTTAATAATGATGCATAATGTATTATCATATAAAATAGTATTTTAATTCAGAACGCTTTCTAGGTTATATTGTATTTGTTAAATGCATATCATTTGTATTTTTCACCATTGATTTTTACAATTTCACTTATAATATACAGAAAAAGTATTAGTCGTTAAAAAGTTGTTTATTCCGTTATACTTGTTCGATACTCGATTTGTTCTCTATCATTACATAAATTTTTTAACTTAAATCGACTCAATGCCAAACTCTTAGGTCCATTAATCATTAATCTAAAACAGTCGATAATTTTGTTAATTGTTTTCTCATTGTTCCTCATTATTCTCACTCACTTCTTCCGAAATATTTTTAATTATTAAAAGTTAAGAAAAATCACACACGTACAAACGTACATACGCATTAATTCACACAACAGGTGCATGCGCATATTTACACGCACGCACATACAAACGCACGCATTTTAAAACATGAATAGGATATACCAAACAAAACATTTTATGTTATATACTAATTCAAATCGAATTTGTAATAAAAATACTTCAGGTGTATATCTCAGTTAAACCAGAAGATACATCAAAGTTTTGAAAAATTCAAGATGGTGAAGTTTTAATTTCTCATTAAAATGTATAAAATATTTCCAGAGCTATCGTATCATATACCACAGTATCTTAATTTCAACACTTTAATCTTCTATTACAACTCATTAAACTTTTCAACTATCATTAATTTTTTTTTAAACTATGTAAGAAGGACATTAATTACATACTTCGTGTGACACTTAAAATAGTGAGCCTTTAAATAATTATATTATGTACATGCTACCTTTAATTTTCCACAAAAAAAAGTAACAACAAATATATATTCCAAAATCGAATGTAAAGATCTTAGTATAAATTCCGAAATCAATCTATTCAAGGCACTCGAAGACACGCAAAAGTGATCGCCAAGAATATTCTTTAGACTTTTTAACATTTTGAATTAATCTCGAGAATTGACATATAAACTTTATACATCATTTATCAATTCTAAATTTCTGAAAAAATAAATGAAATTGAAACTTTCAATTCTAACACAATTACAATTCTTTCAATTATAGCCAACCATTGGAATTGATTACCTGCTTTTTTTGCGCACCCATAATTGTCATCAGAAATTTCTTATCTTTTTAATCAAAACTGGAATAAGTTAATGTATACGCAAAATTAAGTAATTAGTTGAAAGTAACTCAATATAAATTTAATTTAGTATAAACTAATTTTTTTGTGTATTTTTTAAAACGTACACACTTGACGTATTCAGCCGCAGGTATCTACCTCTGACTTAGCTATGTGCTAAAATGGCGCAACACACCGAAGTGAGAATGAAAGTTAACTTGCTTCGCGCTAAGTTATGCAATTTCCCCGTGAAAACCATCAATTATCAGCAAACAAACCCGGTGGGAAAAGGGACTCGTTTCAACAAACAGGACTTAGCCGTTGACATGGACCATTACCAGCGTTGGGAATACTGGACGGATATTGTACACTATAGCTTAACAAAGCAAGGGCAAGTCGCGTACTCCCGTCGCTAGTACGAAAATTACATTTTATCTTTTTTCCTTCGGGGATTTCCACCCTTATTTTACTTCCTTGGTTGTAATTTGTGTAAAATGTTGTTTCGTTAGTTTAGTTTTCAAATTTCAATTTAGATTGATTGTAATCACGTCATACCTTTAGCACATGTGTAATAATTTATAGTGTATATCTAACGATTTTTCACGATTTTCTCTCATCTAACAATTTTTTGTAGTAAAAATAAAAATTGATGAAACTGAAGCAAAATAAAGTACCATCTTTGAAAACAAAAGACTCGATTCAATATCACTAGTTAAAATTTATTTGCCACTAAATTTAAAAACATTGCACTTTTTAGATACTGTTAAAATATATAGAGAAATAGATGCTACTTAAAAATATACTTTAAAAGTACTAGGGACAAAATAATTAGTAGATTCTACATACTCTTTAATTTTTTTCGTTTTGCCAATTTACAATATAAATGAGTTAAGAAAAGGTCATGTCAGTGCGAATTATTTTATTAAGATACACCTCTATAATCATACATCAATATTTTTCTTAATTACTTCACTTCGTTTTATAAATTTTGAAAATAATATCAAAAAATATACACGATAAATTGAAGATACAATTTTCAACATACTACATTTTGCACGATAAATTACTGAATATATTTGGCGTTAATTTTGTAGAAACTCATTATTCACAATTAAATTAAACTACGTGATGTAGTATTATTTCTATTTCCTTTATCAATCTTAATTTTTTTTTCAATCTAAAAAAATATTTTGCAATCTTTGCTAATAGCCCACCTGAAGATGTTGTAATATAACGAAACCTAGGTTGTGGTAAAGAACTTAAAGAAAGTAGAAATAATACTACATCACGTAGTTTCAATTAATTGTGAACGATAAAATACGCAAAGTAACGGTTAACGAATTTGATAAATAAAACCCGAACCCTTCAATATTTTAAAATCCTTGCATATTAATATGTTAAATTTGAAATGAAATACTTCGATAGAAGGTATATATCCTGAACCGTAAATAAATTTATTTATTGCATGCTTAAATATGATTATTTATAAATTCAGTGGCAGAAATTCTAACATAGCCAAATACTCGTACATATAAAAGTTATTTTCATAATCCAAATTCAATTTTCGTACACAGCCAGATTGGCACCAACTAATTGCTATTTTAATACATGTTCCTGGCATTATATTGGAGTTTAGCTTCGAGAAAATTTTCAATAAAATATCGTTCTCTTAGAGTAGAATAAGACATTGATTGTTTAGAATATATACGTTATATATCTGCGCTTTCAAAACGCCAGAAAAGTTTTAAAAAATGTTATGACATTTCTTATTTGTTGAGATAATCGTATTAAGTTATTACATAGTTGCGATATTTATTTTTATTCAAAATATAAATAAATAAATCTAAATTATATTTTACATTAGGTTTCTGTCAGTAATTCTGAACCAAAACTCTTTAACATTTTAGTCAAAAAATATTTATTGAGTTCGAAGGGGCAGTGTTCATTTTTAATAATGACCACTTAAATGTAGTTTTTTTCAAATACTTTTTTAAACTGAATACGATTTGATTGTGAATTTTCCTAAAACATCAATACAAGGAATAATGTAAATATTGAAGATAATCTAAAGTAACTCAAATAAATTTTGTTTATTGTTATTAAATCTTAAATTATCTTGTTATTACTTTGTGTAATTGTAATATTATTAGTTGCATTAATTTTATACCATACAAAATATAACCAAAAGATAAAAAAAATATCTGAAATAAATAATTAACAAAAAGAGTAGAGTAGCACTGAGAATAACTTGCAAGCCCAATTCGGGTCATAATGTTTATTATAAAGAAATTAATTTATATGTAAAAGGTAAGTATTCATAACTTTTCTATTTTGTATTTTTAAATTGAGATCTACTGTATGGTCTTCAATAAAACCCTTTGATCTTTAGTTTAATAAGATGAATCCCATTGGCGCTGAAATATTATCATATACTGTCCTTCACAATCGTATCTCTCAATATTCCAAAGTCAATTGTGGTGCGTTCGCTACGTCAGCAAAATTGTATTATCTTGGGTCAGAGAAGTTAAGTGAGGATAGTTAGAGAAAATACCTCTTTAATTTAGTGTAGATTTCGTGAGGAAAATATCGATTATGCGCATTATTAATTTTCGGGTGGATTAAAGTATTTACCGAAAGTAAAAACTTTAAATTATGAGGGTTAATTTATGAGGTTTTTAGATTTCTTCCTATGTATATAAATACAAAAATGTTACGATTTTTACCAAAGTAAAAAGAATAGATTTCAATATATATCGAACTGTAGCGGCACCATTTTCCACACTAATTCATATTTGTCCATGATTTTTTCCAAGATTACTAAGCATTCTTCAGATCCTGCAATTAATAAAAAAACGAGATAATATTTTTCTGTATTCAGGATTTTCGAAAAAATGTTGATATGTTAGGTATAAAAGATTTGTTCATGACACAAATAATTTCAATCGCATTTTAACTCATTGGATTTCTATATTCGTATTAGAGAATATTAAGAAAGTATCCTGAGAATTTTAAACTATAATTTAAATTTAATATTTTTCTTGATTTTAGCAACGGTTTTTGAGTTAGTGAACTACGTCGGTAAACAATTCTGATAGGGTTTGAACACCATTAAATTTCTGGATATATTATATATAACAAGGGAAAACAACTTTCCTAAGTGGGCAGCATCAACACCTTGAATATTTTACACCACCACTTCAGCAGCCTCAATCCTATCACAATCCGCATTCATTTACCACAGGGTGTACCCCTGTAAACTTATCAGGATGAAATTACCCGGAATTTATCATCTTTTACTGTATCTAAAACCATTCAGTTTGTCGTCTCAGATAGTTCTGTAATTGTAAATCTTTTTAATGTCCATTTCGTCCATGCACTTTCAGTTGTTTCTATCTTTTTATTTCTGATACTAAATAAATAGTTATGTACTTACAGCCACGTTATTTAATTTCATTTATTCATTATTATACAAATAAATCAGTTTCTACAAAAAATTAAATGGAGAACTACAGTTTCGCCATATCCATCTCTGTATGGGTATATGGACTTAGATAATTTAAATTATAGAACACTCACCATGCAACTCACCATGTGAGGGGGGGGGGGGGGCTCACACACAAACGCACACAAATGCGCCCGTTTTTATTTTTGTTTGTCATTACATATTAATAATGAAATATTTAAAGAAGTATTAATAATAATTACAAAATAATACATAAGGTCACCTTAAATTATAAAGCCAGATTTTTAACCTGGACTGTGTCTTTCTTGGGTATTGTCATGTTTAGTGTTAACGTTCAGCACCGTAAGGAAATTATTTGGGTGTATTTTAGCTCTTCAAAAAGTAATTGGTGTTATCCACGCTCTTTGTGAGTAGTTAGAATTGAATGAACCAAGTGATGATGATTAATTGAACGTCGCATTCATAATATTCGTTGAATTCAATATATTTTCCGTCTTCGCGTAATAGTCGCATAAGTAATAACAATGCAATCAAGTATGGCTCATTTCCATAAACAAACACGTCCGGTCTCTGTAGAATATTAAGGAAAAATGGATCGAAAAATGGACACGTCTATCACTGGTGATAGCGTCTAGTCACTAGCGATCGTGACTGATGAGCGCGTCATCATTTTCCGGTGACTCAAATTATTTTCCGGTGGTTTACTCCTTTGCGTTCTTCGTTTCGAGTTTTATTGGTATTTCATATTTTGTGTCACATCTCGTTTACGAATGAGTCAACGAGTTGTATTAGGCTTTGATTTTGTAATATAGAGTACCGTTAAGTGTAAAATTCTTAAGTAATCTTTCATTGCGTTTCCCGACTTAATTGATTTTTGAATAAATTCTGAATGTTCCTCGTACTAAAAATTCCTCGAAATTATTTTACATATCTTCCTGATGATTATTGCAAACTGATCATATTTATATCCTGTAATTTTTAAGGTGTTTCGGGTATCGGCGAATATATTTTGTCTTATTGTCGTATGTTTTACGTAAGTTTGGTTAGCATTAAAAGTCACCATAAAGTTGGAGTTGGCTTTATGTGTATCGCATATTGAAAACTTTGACTGCCTCTTAATACCAAACAATTCAATCGTAAAATCATTAGATATTTGAATAGAAGGATAAGGTATACATAGTATAGAGTTTTAGCTGGTGCTGAGTGGTAACGTTGGCATTATGATATTTTTAACGACCCCTATTATCAATCAGCTCTCAGCACGTTTCTCGTTACCTATTGGCTTAGTTGGGAATTTTAGTTTCCTGAAGAAATTTTTTTTGAATATTAAGTGCGC
The DNA here is from genome assembly GCA_039881145.1 of Druceiella hillmani. Classification (NCBI taxonomy): domain Eukaryota; kingdom Metazoa; phylum Arthropoda; class Insecta; order Lepidoptera; family Hepialidae; genus Druceiella; species Druceiella hillmani. Next base: position 8,526,356 of record JAYKKI010000042.1, read on the forward strand.
ATCTTAAATAATTTAACAAAACTGATGGGGTTTTACGTCAGGTTGAAAACATATTGAATTTTTAATATTCAGAAAAATATTCTAGTTCTGGGCAGCTTTTATTTGAGCAGTAATTTACTCTCTTAAATATTTTTTTTTAACTCTAATATCCGATTTGATGTTTTGCCAACGTCAATTTTCTTTATTTTGAAACTGGCAAGAGTTCTGAACAAGTTTCGTTTGCGCACCACATATAATTTATACACTTTGCAGTTTAAATAGTTTAGTTGAACCTACAGATTTCTAAGCTTACACATTTACATAAAAATTAGGTAAATTTTTAAGCTATATCAATTTTTTTTATTTATTACTTATCAGTTTCCATCTTGAAATTAAAAATTACAAAGGTACAAAGAAATTCACCATAACTATATTCCGGATTAACAACAAATATTAAATAATTGGTAATCAAGGTACCCATAATCCATTTGTCGCAAAATTACTTTGTTGCAAATTTTCTTCAAATATTTCACTGTGATGAAAACATTACGACTATTACGAATAAATAAAGTATATAATAGGCAAACTATTTTTGTTTTTATATAGTGAAAAAATTGTTTTCATTATAAATTACATATTTATTATATTTAAATTCCTTTTCACTGTAATTTATTTATAAATTAAAATGTATTAATCATTTTATATTAGTTTTTTCAATCACAACTTGGTTCTATTAATTTGATTTCGATCACAATTTCATTTTGTTTAATTTTAGACGACAAGATTAATTTGCCGACAAAATTTTTACTATTTAACCTTCATATTAATTTTAATTGTCCGAGTTTACTACATTTAAAAATAAAAAATAACACTTGGAATTTATCATATATTCAGTATCCTAATTTCAAGATAATTTGTTTGTTACCGAAGCAAATTAATATGTTTAATGAGCAATAAGATGGTTTAGAAACCACTGGTAAAACTGATTTGTATCATATGCTGCAAAGAGCTAAAAATGATGTGTCTTAGTTTATTGCATTCTACTATTCGTAAAAGACTACTCACATGTTTGTCTATCTGTGTGCTACAGACGTTTTTATTAGAAACAGTTTGACTTAGAAACTTGATATTTAGCATGTTATTAGCAGAATAACCTGCACGTCTCTCAAAAGTCAATACTCAAAAATATTTGCATAGGAAATATAGAAATTTTATAAAAAAATACAGGAAATTTTAGGATTAGAGGAGGAGGATGGGGTAAAATTAAGTACTGGATTTTTTTATTAAAGAAATGATAAAAATTGGACATCTCTTGAAAAGGAAATATAGACCGCATATATATTTTCAGTCTCATATATAGTTACTATGTTTATCAAATATGTGCCGAAAAATAAGAAAAAAAATATCTCCTCTCCTTATTTCCGAAACAATTTAACCTAAAATTACAAAAACCTAGGACTTTTAGAAGTCTACAAAAATATTGTATTAATAACGGTTATATCTTATAATTTTTGAAATATACACCGTGTTCTAATGCCCCTAAAAGATTTAGCAGGCAATATGTTTACAATGTGACCAATGAATATTTGTACAGTTAAATTTACACAAGTTTCTAAATATGTGCGAGTTTTCTCTTGTTTCACGGGAATTTTCATTACAAGTTTTTAAATAAACTATATTTTCATAATATTTTACTAAAATGATAAAATTAAGGCGTAATCACCTAACCTATTATAACTTTGATACCGTTTACGCGAAGTTAGTTAAAGTTAATAAGCTAGTAAGCATGCTTGATGAAAAATCTACAAAAAATTATTCTTCGTAACAAGTGAAGTAAACGTATACGAATAATGTGCCTTTTGTTTGTTAAATCCTAGATTATATATACGAGTATGTATATGTACAGATTACAAGAGAATATTTTCGACATAATATGGAATATGACTAGTATTACTCATTTTGGATACCTCAAGAAATAAGAGGTTCAAAATGGAATGAAACACCCTTAGCGTGTTACGGTATTTGAATTCTCTTGATAGACGAACGAATAATAACACTTTTTGTTCCCTAACATTTATTTATAAATACATTTTTAAATGGTTTGATTAAAAAGAATCGCACATAACGATATTGAATAGACTAATCACAAAGTTATTTATTTTTCCAAAGTAATACACGACACGCGAACCAACTTTATTACACAAAGCACCAATTCTGCAGACAACGTTGACTCAAAAACTCTCATTTATTACTATATTATCTTCACCACTGCAAACACGCCCAAGACAGTTAACAATAGAACTTTACCCGGGCGCACGATAAAAGCCACTTGAAGCAGTTTCCTGGCGTTTTATTTCAATGAACGTTCACAAATTCACTTGGGTTGAGTAACCCGTTTCGTCGCTTGTTAAAATCTCACTCTTGTTTATCGTTCGGACCTGCGGACTAAATCATTTACCTCGAGACAGCACCGCTATAACTGTAACCAGCGACGGAAACCAAGATGGACATAGATAATTTTTAAGCTTCCACCTCTCGGCTTCGCCGGAAGGACGGCCGAAAAGTTTAAGAGCATTTAGGGCTCGTTGAAAATTAGATAAAAGCGCTAGTTACAAATTTCGAGCCCTGAGTGTTATTAAGTACCTACCTATCTTGTTGAAAGTATTTTACATTAGGGACAGTTTGTTCTTGCAAGTTTTTCAGGCATAATGAGTGAGATGGAGTTTGAAAGATAAGGTCGCGGATGTCGGAGACAATATTGATCAATTAAGCGTGAAACAACTTCTGGCGAGTTTAGTTGTTATAAAAGTTTTATCAATGGATAAGTTTTTGCAAAAATTATTTTGATATAGAATATATTTAATTATAGGTAAACATTATATCAGATATACATGAAGAGTCTTTAATGTATTACAATATATTACATGTGGCCCAAGTGGTATTTTCTTTATTTTCGCAGCTGGTCTTTGATAAGTAGTTAATATTAATTATATTTTTAACTTTGAGTAATCCCTGAAATCGTACATTTAAATTAGTTGTCCTATGAAACACGTCATCGATGAATTTTTTTTTATTTTTGATGTATTATTCAAACTAAAAATATCTGACTTATTTTAGACCTTAAAAATTATTTTCTTATTAGTTTTGATACAAAGACCTCTCAAAAATTACACAATTAACGTTACAGAAAAAGTAGTAATTTCACCACACTCATCTTTTTTTAAAACGCCTGTCAAGCGATTTGTTTTAAAAAATAAGTCAATGTAAATTTAGGTGTCTAAAATTAAATTATTTTCAATAAAAGATTTGTAATTTATTTTGGTTTTTCTGATATGCGGCAACCACATTAAAGTATTTTTCTTTTTTCTTTATATTCCTTCATTTCATAGACGTTCATTGTATCAATCAACTCATTATTAATTAATGTAACGTCACTTGAGTAAAATAAATCTTTTTGTAATTTTTTTTTAAAAAGAAATTCCGATAACTAAAGGTAGACTCTTCCAATATTTTTTTCTTAAATTATACTACATTTCTTTTACACTAGTAGCTCATTTAATGGGAAAACTGATCTGTTTATTGAGAATTAATTTTCATTTTGTCGTAAACTTAATAATTCTTTAAACTAAATTCACTTTCCGGTCGTTTGTATCGGATTGATAATTAAGTTCAAGATTAAACCTTTTACAGATAAGTAAATGTTCGACAAGAAAATTAGTTGTGTATGTATGTGCGTAATTAATTTTCATATATATATATATATATATATATATATATATATATATATTCAGTAATGGGAGATTTGAATATAAAGAGTAAAGAATTTTGAGAATTTTTTATTATCAAAAAACCGCACCGATTTTTATTTTCTTGTGTTCCGTAACCAAATAATTCGAAAGAACACTTTTTTTGCAAATATTATCTATTAGATGCTTTTAGTTACACGAAGGATTTAATTGAGAATTTTATACACATAATATATGTATACCTTTGTAATTCTAATCAAATGAAAGTGGCCTAAAAAAGTTACTTCTTAGTCACGTCGTTCAAGAGATTTCTAGGACCACAGCAATGTATTTGTAAATTAATTTGAATATTTTATTTATCAAAGGCGTACGGGGAAATTTGCCAGTTCCTACTTTTTAGCAGGTATATATTCAAAACCTGATAGAAGATATCTAAGATTTCTGGCCTTTTTGATAGTCTGTATTTAAATAATAAGTAGTCAGATTATAATCAATTATATGAGTTCTTATTTAAAAGTACTTTAAAAGATTAATTTAACAGTCATTATATTCTCTTTATTATAACTTTTAAATGAAAATGCCTTTTTTAGTTAAAATATATGCGCCTACTATATCAATGTGCATGCGATTTTTAATACTGAAACAGAACTCTCATAATACAAACCTGACCCACATTTGGTCGGTTTTTAAGACGCTTTTATGAGCGTCACTTGTAAATAACTATATACGCAAACGATATTCGTCGATTTTCCCTCACCTCTACTTTTTGTATCGATTTGAAATTTATCAAACTTATGTAATTCCGATGACGTTACAATAATATGATACCATCGTGCTGGTATGATGGTGGAGGATAGAGCTCGTCATAGGAACTTCTCAATGGCTAAGTGTAGATACGTCCGGTTTCGACTCGTTTGATTTGTCCCAGTGGATATTTTATTTATATTATATTTTATTTGTGTACATTAATGTATTTGTTACATATTCCTACGAGAGTATTCTCTTACAGCCAACCAGAACACCAGTCCAATCCTGCTCGACGAGCGGCCGGAAACCGAACCCGGGTCCCTGCGGTGCGCGGCGCGGCCAAGAGCCGTATGCTTTGTAATCAAACCAACATACCATGGCGACGACATATTTTAGTAATATATTTTTTGACTACGATGATCTGATGATGGAGGACGGAGGTGATTATAGAAATTTCTCAAAGGTCATTGGTAAATGCGTCAAGCTGGGGATTGTTTGATATGTCAAAATGAGTTTTTCTGGCTATAGAAGACTTTTTTCTAGTTTGTTTTTTTAAACTTAATAGTTTCTTACTAATTAAAAAGAATATAATGATAGTAGAAATCTATAATATCAGTGATTCTCCAAGAATGACTAAACTAATAAAATAAATTATTGATTTTTAAAATGGATTGAACTAACAAATTGATTTTTTTTATTTTTAACAAATTTACATGTAATTTAGACGGCTGAAAATGTTTTATATCTACAAAACGTCTCTAGATTATTCAATATCCACTGATTGAAAAACGAATCAAATTATTTTATTTCATTAAAAACATGATATTATAACTCACGAAAATTATCTGATAAAACAAAGTCATGTTTTGTTTGAAAATACAAATATTTGAGGATACATATCATTATATATTTTTATGCCACAAGGAATGGACAACGAACGTCAAATGCCGAATTGGGCGTTTATGTTAATGAAGAATTTCGTTACCTCATCACAGTTTCACTTTCGTTTAAGCAAAGAGAATATTTATGAGTGTCTCAAAGAGGGCATATTTCATTCAATAAACAAATGATCGAAACAATATTTAACATATGCCAAGTTATTATTGTCTTCATTTTCTGAAATTGAAAACCAGTCTTACTACTTTAATCTTTATCATCACTAATAGGTACATGCATTTTCCAAATCATATTAAAGTATTGTTCAACTTATCTAATTTTAACTTTACTGTACGTAACGTACACAATTCTTAGGCACGTCAAGGTCATGTACCTTGACATAATTTACATGATATATAAAAAGATCTCAGTAGTAGTATGTTATTCTTTGTTAACCCATGCATCTTCAAGTACATATAGAATCTATTAAATACGGCAAGTACTTGCACTATGAGGGTTATATATATATATATATATATATATATATATATATATACATATGTATGTATATATATATATATATATATATATATATATATATATATATATATATATATATATATACATATGTATGTATATATATATATATATATATATATATATATGTATATATATAGACACTTATAAACATTCAAGGGTACATAGCATTTCTATAAAACTATTTACAAATGTTAATATTTCATAACATAATATGCGCAAATACAACTCATAAGCGCAAAAATATATTTTGCATATTTTTTAAATTAAAATAATTAGGGTAACCCATATAGTTGTCCATAACAAGGTCTTTGAATTTATGCTCCACATGATATATGTAAAATAACCGTTAAGTTCTGTTATTGAATAATAGCGTTAATTTAGTGGAAATTCATTATTCACAATTAAATGAAACTACGTGATGTAGTATTGTTTCTACTTTCTTTAAGTTCTTTATCACGACCTAGGTTTCGGTGTATTACAACATCTTCAGGTGGGATATTAGCAAAGATGTAAGTTCTGTTTTAACCCCCTTCCTAATTCTTAATATTTAAAAAGAAAATAGCTAGCGCAAGATATAAAATATACCTGTTAATTAGTTGTATCACTAAGTCAGATCTCAAATTTTTATTCGTATTACTTTTGTAAAATTCGGTTGTAACAGGGGGACAGACAGATATAGATCCTATGTTATTCGTATTGATGGAAACGAAACAAAACTTAAATTGATATAATTTATTTTTTGCTTTCTTGAGCGGGTCCTGATTCTATCAAAATATCGTGATTATCTTGGTATAATATATTTAAATAAAACTGTTTATATAGTAGATTAGAACCCGAGTCATAGAACAATAGTTATACCATGGATAGAAATTTGATGAGAGCTGATTTGTTTATAATCATCTTACAAAATTTACATATTATTTAAAAGAAATTCGTATTACATAAAATATTTTCTTCAATCCTGCGTTTACTTCGATATGAAAATCTTTAAATTTTACTTTAATTATTTCGGACATATTTTTTAGACGGGTTGCGCCCGACCTTGCAACATCCTGGCTACGCTAAGGCATAGAAAAAAGGGCCCTGCGTCTAAATTGATAATTACCTTATTGGTCGATAATTTTAAGTACAATGTGTATTGGACTTATTTTGTTATACTGTCAATTTTATCACACGAGGACTATATATTTTATAAGTTTGCTAAAAATTACGTTCCCGTTGATAAGACATATAAATGATAAAAATAAATTTAATTAAATTATAATTTTTTTTAATTTCCTCTATGATTGTAACAGCTTAAAGAACAGCTATTAACCATTTTACATAATCAATTTTAGTTGACATTTGTATCAATAATTTCCAACACTAATATTTTTATTACAAGTTATAGCATACCCGCTCATGGAAATTCTTTTTTAACTCTTTCACCCTGAGGTTTGAGGTGAGTTTGAATGAAGCTTTTTGGCAATAAAGCAAAGATAGAACAATCTGGAAAATTAAACATTGGATTTCCGACGATTTAAATTTATAGCTTTGGTGATAAATAACATAAAGTACCTTAAGATTCAAACAGATATTGTAACTTTTCATTTTATTTCCAGAACAACTTCAATAATCAGTTAATCTCTATTTTGAGAAAATATCTAGTAAAGAAATTTTTTTTACAAGTTTTTGTTACAATCTGAAATATATGACATTGTACCAATTAGAAAATAAAAATATTGTCTTATCGGCGTATTAAATACTTTTAATAATCAATTATAATCAATGCCTTACAGCTACTGTAATTGTGAATCCAATCGAAGAAAAACATCGTCAGGTCTTTATATACTTTTTAGAAATAGACGGAATCTCTCATAACTTGAAGTAAAAACCGGAAATTGTAAAAAAGTTTGGTAGGGGAACTTGATTTATTCTACGATGTAGTACATTTATACAAATTGAATAAAGATTCTTGTTAACTTATTAATAAAAGGAATGCTATTTTTATAATAATATTATTTTAAACATCAACCAATCTTTAAAATATTACAAGAGTTAATAACTAATACGTATGAGAATTACTTTCCAACTCTTAAGTATCCTTCCCAATGTCGCAATACACAACCATTGTGTTTTGCGAAGTTAAAATATAAAATTTATATTTATATATGAAATGTGGTCTTGGAATATTTTATAATAAGCAACTATGGAAAACATTTACAGACTTTCTGTTCAGGACACGGAGACTTCACGAACAATACACGCCATTTTGATTTTGATCGCCAATTAATAATGTAACAGAGATCGTAATAAGCACAAACAAATCGTAGTTCAATGGCTTTGATAATGTATTTAAGTAAGATGCAACACCTGGAATATAAAAATATTTAAAATATAATAATATATTATCTCCACAATATATTATCAAACTTCAGGTTTAGTATTTACAACCTCTGTAGGGTTGGGTTGCGTCTGTGATATTAACTTTCACCACAGGTCGCTGTATATATTTTTTGTTCTTCGCTATCTTGTCTCCGAGATGCGAAGATGGCGTCTCGGATCTGGTTACCCCAATGACCACACCTGTGAAAAATGACGTTCAAACTAGCTTGTATAGAGAATATGCAATTAATTTGCTTATTTCGTTTTTTTCTGTGCGTTTTTTTTATATACAAACTAAAAAATGCAATTTTGTACTTAACTTTATGTGTAATATATCACACGTAATTGTTTGGTCACATTTCATTAAATTTTACTATGTACTCGTTCATCAAAAGTTCGCCCAAATAATTATTTCTCCTTTCATCGGCTTTTCCTGTCGTTTCTATTACTTAAACTTTCAATGGAGAAAAGATAAACACAAAGATATAAATGAAGAAGTTATCTATCCAGTGGTACTTTTACTTACCAATATGAATCGAAATGAATGAAGTGTGTGCCAGTTATTGTGGTATGGAAAACGATTGCTTTCTGAAATGATGGGCGTTCAAATTAGTAGAAATGGGTCTTTCATTATTCATTTCTTTTCATTTCTTTTCATCAATTTTGAATTAATGAAAAGAAGACACTTTTTCAATAAAAAATTAAAGTCATCTCTAAAATGTAAATTTTCAATGAATTTAATTTTTTATTTACATAAAAAATACATTTGGGATTTTTATTATATACATATATATATTAAGACAGTTTTGCACATTAAGATCTAGAAAATTTACGTATCTTTAAACGTATTTATTACGAGATGTACGTACTTTAATACATACCCATAAACTTTTGTACTTTAATATATGCACCTGGCTTTCAATGTTTTCTTGGCGAACATTATTAAATTGAATTTAAATAAATACAAAATAATTTTCATAACGTATAGAACTTTCCCGAATGAATATCATCAATGAAATTTTATGTTGCATACTTTATTCATGATATATGTCAATACATATAATACAACTGCTAATTAGTCTGCCTGCACATTGAAAACATTTACAAAAAAAATATTTAAAGGCATATAATATTAGTAATAAACACAAATATATTGTATTTTAAATTTGTTGTTTGTTTATTTGGTCGTACATTACACAAGATCATAATAAAGTTTTGTTTCAACCGATCAACTAAAAGGAAGAAATGGCAATTTGATATTTCGATACAAGGCTTGCTTAAAAAGAAGTTCACTTTTTTAATTATTTTATTGGATGACGTTATTTGTATAAATATATAGATCTACCTTTTTGCGAAATTAATTTTCGACTACCTTTTTTAGAAACCTCCATGCAAATTAAATCATGTCTGATTGGCAATAAGAAATAAAGATCTAAGGAAATAAATTACTTAGAAAGAAATAATGATTACAGTAAATAATCAATAAATATGTTCTTGATTGTGTATAGCTATTAGACATTAACATTAAAATTAGTACTATTTGACATAAAAATTAGTTCTGTACTTTTTTTAACGAAATGCATTTTCAGATCTATTCGAGTTTCGCTTAACTTTAGAATGATCCTATTACGATAAGGGCCTCTTGGCTCTGTATGTTATACCTATGTTAGTTTCAGTTTGCTCTTACAAAGAGTTTTGTAGAAATAAATAGCATTTATTAATTTTCGTAAAAAATATAAGGGAATTTTCATTTGTCTAATTTAAATAAAGCTTCATTACTAAATAAGCCTAAGCAGAAGAATCTAAATATGTATATTGAACTGTAGATGAAGAAGTACTTTCTTATTATAATTTTGCAAAGTTTTGAGGATACCAATCTCTAAGTCATGAAATCTCCAGTTAGGTAGAGGATTCTCTCTATCAGTATAAAACGAAAGTCAGACATTTTTTCTAATCACTACTACAGAAAACCATGCGAATTCTTTTCTCAATGACTCTCCAGTCCATGTCATTTCTGGTTAGGGTAAAATAGCAACACATTTTTTATATTATTCGGTCCTTATTGATAAATTTCGTTGCGATATAGAGAATAAAATTTACCATGTTCGAATACTTAGATCGTTAAAATATTGACTCTCTGTTTTTCAATATTTAGTTAAGGATATATTTTATCTTGGGATTTTGTAACAATTTTTTTTTAATAAGATTGGTTTATTAACTTCATCCTCAATCCCCAACTTGCGTCGCTATTTGTTTGATGTTTCATGGTTAGGTTCTTTAGCTTTGGATGTTCTGGATGACCGCTAATAGAGTCTAAGTGCTCATTGATAATGGTCGAGAGTACTCGATGTATTTTCGCATTCAAATTATTTAATTTGTATTGTTCGTAATCATCCACCCCTAGTTTATAAATAGCTGATTTTGTACAGACCCCTCGTAGTGCGAATTCTATTGATAACTGACAGTTTTGTTTTACACTATCTGACCCGGTAGACGCTCTTCTATCGTTTGAAACACAGCGCCCCTATCGAGTCCAGATTTTGTGATTTTCTTTTTTCGTACTAAACCAACATAAATCGTGGATACTAGTTATTTTGGCCATTAACATAGAATTTATTAATAACTTGACTGTAGCTCCCCCTATCGAGTCTTACCTTAACTATGAACCATTCCCTTGACAGAACATATATAAGTATTTAGAGAATATAAACTCGATGGGTCTAGTCGTTCAGAAATTACACGAACACTAACAGACGCACCAAAGATTATCCGTAATAAGATAATATTCTCAATTTCACAAACCCAATAATAAGCAAACGTCATCAAAACTATATGTTGAAAAAACTTTACACATTAGTTGAGCTTTAGTTAAAAATATCAGTATCGTAACCTTATACAGACATTTATTTGAAATTTTGTAAGATATGGCCATAATTAGAGATTAACTATTAGTAATGATAGCAACAAAAGTCCGTAGCACTAGGCCTAAGTATCAAAAGAAATAAGGGGGTTTATTTAATAATGAACTTCTATTTAAATCATCAATCAGACAAATAATAGTTGCCCTACATTTTTTACGAAAATTTAGAAATGCTGTTTCTACATAACTCTTTGAAACAGCACACTGCAACGAACATAGCCAAGAGACCCTTAATCGAAAAGGATCGTCCTAAAGTTAAGCAAAACTCGAAAAGGTCAGAAAAGGCATTCCGTTTAAAAAAAAGTACTAATTTTAATAAAAGAACTAATATTAATGTAAATTAGTAGTTTATTGGTAAATAATTTAGGTAATAGCTACGCAAAAACAGAAACATATTTATAGATTATTTATTGTAATCGTTTTAAAAACGTAATTTATTTCGTTAACATTTTATTTGAACATATTTGGAGTTAATTTTGTTGAAATTCATTATTCAGAATTAAATAAATCTACATGATGTAGTATTATTTCTACTTCCTTTTAGTTTCTCTTAATTTTCGCTAAAGTTATATTTACTAATAGCCCACATGAAGATGTTATAATACAAGGAAATATAGGTCGTGGTAAAGAACTTAAAGGAAGTAGAAATAATACAACTTCACGTAGTTTCATTTAATTGTGAGATTTTTATTTCTTATTGTAAACCAGATATGATTTCGTTTCCATGAAAAAAGGTTTAAAAAAAAGATAATTCTTTAGATTAATACAAATAACGTCATACATTAAAATGAAAAAAAATTAACTTCTTTTTTAAGCAAGTGCCCTTTGTATTGAAATATCAAATTGTCATTTCTTCTTTTTAGTTTATCAGTTGCAATAAAACTTTTTCATGATCTTACGTAATGTACGAACAAATAAGCGGATAAAAATATTTACTATTATTATATGCATTTAAATATTTTTCTCATAAATGTTTGCAATGTGCAGACAGTATAATCAGCATCCTTTTATACATTTTGATAAATATCATTAATAAACTATACACCATTAAATTTATACAATGAAATAATAAACCTATTAAAGCAATTCAATTTTAAATATTGGAAACGGATTCATATTTGGAACAAACTGAGGATGCAAAGTAAGCTTATAGCTAATAGATACAACATCAAAAAATGTTATATGCGGAAAACGACATCAGCGATATCTGCCCTCATGCAATTCTACAAGCATTCGGGTTGCATACTCAAATACCTACCCCCTACCCCCATGTACTTTGACAGTTCATCTCTGGCTACGCCCATTTCTATATTGAATATTCTATGGGAAAATTTCATTGGGTAATTTACAATATATATATAGTTCCATATATTTGACGTACATGTTAAATTTGTAAAATTGGTAGGTAGGTATTTCTTTGTTGTTATTGTAGTAATGCAATGAAAACTAATGTTTTAAAATATTAAAGTCGATTTTGATTTGAATCAACTGCGGTGAAATAAAATTTTATAACTAGTTTATTTCTACGTTCTTCTAAAAACAAAATCTGAGTTGCGAATATTTACAACAGATTCTAATTTTAAAGGAATTGGGTAGATAAGGTAAGCTTACGTATTAATATACAACATTAAAGAAAGTCATGTTTTGAACACGACTAACAGTGGTATTAACTTAAGTGGACTATTCACAGTCTTGTATGCGGGATACCACGCCGGCCCCTAAGTCATAATTGAATTGTGTATGGCTTCTGGTCCGGCAAAATGTTGGAGGATACCTGGCGCAACACGCTAGCTCCGCCCATCCACCTTTCAGTATGCAAGACTGTGAATGGGCCACTTTAAACACCTACCTCTCCTACACCACTCCAAAATTCACCTCTGGCTAAGCTCATTTTCATAATGTTTGTTCGGTTGGAAAACTTCATTATGCAATACACACGTAACACCATCTATTGACGTTCATAGGCACATTATATATTTGTATAATTACTCGCATTAATCAGCTATCCACTTGTTTATTATTGCTATACTAAATAAAAAATTTACATATATTCTCGCCGTTTCCGATAAAATAAAAAAATATGTTGCATCAGTTCATTTTTGATGCCCCAAACCTATGTTTTTCAAACAAACACACTAACAGACAAATAAACAAAGAGATAAAAATCCAAAAACAATATTTTTAATTTTGTTACTTTAATAATAAATATCTTAGCCATATTTCTTTAAATATCTTTAATTTACGGGTTCTTCAGTTTGATTACATATAATTACATAAAAATATATACATAACATAAAAATTATGTATGTATTTTTATGGGTCTCCCCCGATTATTATTCACGTAAATGTTTAATTTTCTAAAAAATAACTTTTTTCATAATGACGTTCTCAACTATCATGCCAATTTTCACTGATCGCTTTAGGGGAAAATTTATTGAAATACATAAGAATAAACGCATATTTATTGGAATTTATGTATAACGATGTTACAGTCAGCACTTGTTATGTTACGATACCATCCTTCATCTGGATTGGTGAATATTTTAAGATATATTTATATTTCAGTAGTTTGTTATTAATTATATGGAGTGTGATATATTTATTTCAAGAATAAAAGAAGCTAAAGACAATTGGATTCTCCAGTGTGTTTCCATTTTTTGACTCAAGAGTTACGATATTTAGTTTATAACCAAGCGATGTAGTTACAACTACATTGCTTGACGTAATTAAAATGATAATTAGCTGTTATTCACGATTATTTTTTTAAAATATCATTTTATTGAATAATTATCAATAATTACGTATATGCTTTACATCAACGATTCAAACTTAAAAATAAATAATACAAATTAAGTTTAGATGTACCGGCATTCAAGAAATATGAATGAAACATAAATACAATGTATAGGCCTTTCCTGAGAAGTACCAGCCGAGAAAGCGAACTACAGAAAACTATGTAAGTTGTTGTACCCAAAGCGTTGAATAAAATAATTATTAAAAATGTAACTAAATTTAATGAGAGTCTAACAAAATTTTTTTTCCGTAAACTTTCTTCTATCCTCTTTTTCCCTCTGCGAACTTCTCTTGAATTTTGATGTTTTTTTAAGTACTTTTTAAGTTCCAGAATAAGGGTAATATTTTGAATAAAAAGTATTTATTCCCACTCTAGCATTTCTGAAAATTAAGGCCTCTAGTTCCAACTATCATATTACTAGATTATATCCGTAATAAGGGATATCACAACACGCGATCAATCTAATTAATGTAAATTTGGCTTTAGGCGGAATATTTACATCAAATTTTCTTGTACTGTCTTCTTGATATTATATCAATAAAAGGAGAAAATCGATTTGTATTATATTTCCAAAAACTTAAAGGTAAACATATATTCTAATACACGTTTTGGTTCATATCCAATTAATGACTTTATATTGATTTATAATGTGACAGGATATTTTTTGTAAAATAAGACGACAATATAAAAAAATGAGGTAATGTGTGCTAATGTTTTACAGTTAAGAAAACGAAAAATATATTTAAAGTATAAATGAACAAATGTCTAATAAAATGTACTAAAAGAAGTGTAATTGAAAACATACCTAATTCCTTGGAAAATCATCTATCATTCCATTTAAGGATGTAAAGTCCTTAAATAATCTCAATTCCTTACTTGCGCATAAATGGTGGTTATTATGTTTATAACCAGGTTATTATGCAATGTAAACGTGATATAGATGATAATGCTCCAAGAGCGTAACAAACAGTAATTTAAGATTTACTTAGTTAAAATGTAGTAACAGAGGACTAGGTTTCTTTTGAAGTACTATAATAAAGAAAATAACATAAGAATTTGTCCTATATCATATATTATTTTTATTAAAAATTTTTTCTTCTAATTTACAATTAAATATATTATAAGCTTCTCGAAACTATTAATTTAATAAGTAAATAAATTAATACGAAAATGATAGGCTTTTCTTCTTTCTTATGTATATTGTTGCCATGAATGGTTAATTCAGTTCAATAGGCTTGCTTCTTGATTACGAAAGAACATTTTATCATATATCTACACACATAAAACCAATTACCACTTTTTCACTGACAGATATTGTTATCACGATAACTTCTGAATTAGGAAACACAGAAATTTAACTAAACTCTTGGCTTCTGTGTATTTATTAGAAAAGTATTTGTGAAAATCCATGGTTGGAAAGTTATGTGACAATTATGAAAGAATTAAAGTTAAGGGCTTGAAATTTGTACAGATAGAGATAAACATATAAAAAATAAAATAAAATAATGCACTTATCATCCCTTATATCCAATTAAAACTGGGACAGGCAGCTATGGTAATGTTTAATAAAATATTTCTTTTGAATTTTATATTTCAAGTAGAAACTTTCTATGACACAATAGCCAAATTTTACACGTCTCAGATTGGCATTAATTGTTTCCACCAGCTTTCTGACTAAATATAGCTTTATTAGTATTAGACCTGACACACAGTTTCCTTTTTAGTTTTACCGTTTAAACTTGGGAAATTAACGCCAATATTATTATACAAATGTAAAAGGAAGCGCTGTCATTTGTCTAATTCATTAAATATTTAATCGCGGAGTAATGTGATGATGCGATCAGAAAACTGTAGGTTAATACGGGTGTCTATTAATATTCAAATAAATTTTGATTGTGTAACTAAATTTGGATAAGGTGCGTCAGTTCTTAAATACATGAGTGCACCAGATTTTTAAAAACTCCATATTGTATAATACAGAATTTTTGAATATTTATTTGCATTATTTTGATTACTAACTACTCAGACGCTTAAAGAAATCGATATACTCACATTAATATTAAACATTAGGTTATACCTTAGAGGTTATAGAGGTGATATCTTTTTATAAAATATTTTAAGGAAAATTAATATTATTATTAAGAAGAATACTCCAATAAGTTCGTGAAATTTTCTCAAAATATCTTATAATTTTGAGAAAAAACACCGATCATATGTTGTAAAAATATATTTTATTTTAATTACATAAATTTATATAATCAATGTTCACAGGTAAAAAAATTAAAATACGACAATATAGTAGCGATAGATTAATTTTATATAAACAGAATATATTATTTGTAGTATCAATTATGCTCTAAATGGAAATAACAAAGATACTTACTTTAACCAAACAATAATTTTCCTGAAATCTTTTAAGATCGACTAAGAAAAGTAGCAGCACCAATTGATATTGACATTTTCTTTTTTTTCATGCACTCATAAAAATAAAAAAAGGAATTTGAAAAATGTTTTGAAATAAGTTGAGAAATTTGAAAGAAACTGAATAAAAGGTTAAATTAGTGTTAATGTATACCCTTCGTTTTAGGTAATTACTACATTCGCATCAAAATATATGAACAGAAAAAATATTGCACTCATAAAATAAATTGGAGAGAAACTTTTTTATAATTAGGAAACCATTTTGCATTTTAATTACATCTTTGCCTTCAGATCGTTAGTTTTATCAACCTACGTAACATTGCGCACGGCTTGTAAAAAAGGAAATCAATTCGGAAATTGGTTGTCACTTATGAACAAATGGCATATATTACATTGATCTAGGACGTCGTTATTATATTTTATTTGAATTGTCTAACTAAAAATTAAAAATCACTTTCATTTATTTTTTTTATTTACTAATAAAAAATAATTGTCTATTCTAGTTCCGCGCGTAAAAAGCACAACCGAACATTTTCAGGTGACACTATCTCTCAAAGGCTTTAATTTCATTAACGGAATGCGTCATGATTTCAATTGCATAGGTGTTACGTATATCTTTATAATTGGTTCTAAATGAAAGACTATTAAACATTTCCTTTGTAACGTGTAGTAAGTATATCTTTAACCAGAATACAAGTGTATTTTTAAACTATATTTATTAATTGTATTTAAAAACCTAACCTTTAAAAACAATACTTAAGCCAGAGTACAAATTGAATTTTAAAATGGGTTTAAAAAGTGTATTTGATTCTAAATGAAAGACAACTAAAACAATTCCTGTGGAACGTGTAGTAGGTATATAATTAAAAAATTTCTATGGCCAGACAAAAAATATGTTTTTAAAATATACTAATAAATTGCACATTTAAAAAAGTCTTAGGACAGAGTACAAACTTAGTTTCAAAATATATTAAAATATTGTATTTAACCATTAAAAAGAATTCTTTGACAAGACATACTACACATATATTTCTAAAATGTATTTAAAAATACATTTTTACCGATTGTCAAATTTTTCGTTTCTTTCTTTTTACGCAGTCTATAATCATGATAAATCTATTAATATACGTGCACGTAACAGGTCGAGTAGTTTAGACGATATTTAAAAAAAAATTAAATGTCTGAAAACCTATAGAAGTGAAATTTGTTATTTACCGATTAGTAGGAATGTATTAAACAGTACAGTTATTTTTTACCTCATGATAACTTCGCTTTAGTGTAATACGATAAGAAAGTCAACGTTTTCTATATGATAATAATAATTGAAATAAAATACTGAAATACCAGTTGCTTGTTTTTTAAATACGCAAAGAATATTATAGATTCAAAACTCTACCGGCTTTTTAGATGTAAAAAATATCACTTTTACAGTATGGGAAAATGCGCACGTAATTTTTAATAATATAATTCTGAACCAATCAGGAGACATAACTTTTTTACTGCTAAAAGATCTGTTTATGAGTAAGTATAAACTGAAGTAATGGGTATTCAAATGCATATGTTCACTTTAGATTAATTAATTCTTTTTACATGTAAAATATATTTGAGGAGTTCAACCATTGGTATCTTAAGAAAAAGGCCAAAATTGGAAAAATAATGGAAATAACGTTGTATATATATATATATATATATATATATATATATATGTATATATATATATATATATATATATATATATATATATATATATGCGTGTGTGTGTGTGTGTGTGTGTTTGTGTTTGTGTGTGTGTATGCGTATGTTTGTGTATTTAACACATGATTCTATTTATTTATTTTTTTAATGAACATACTCGACATTGGTCTGTAAATCGAATGAATATATTTCAAGCAACTAGCGACCCGCTCCGAATTGGGATGGATGGGCAGATTTTTGACACATTGACCTGTCCTGTGTCAATTTTACGTGTGCTCAATTTTACGTAAACTATACTCATATATCATGGTGTATTTTATTTTAGAACATGTTATTTGCCTGTATCTCCTACGAAATAACCAGCGCACACCAATGAGGTACCTCTCCGGTGAATGTTTTTTTCCGAATTTATCGATCTTCGACATTACAAGTCGGATAATTTTCACAGAATATTCATAAACTATAATTATTACAAATTTAATATATTACTGAGAAAATCGCGTCATACAGACTGACACACGGCTTGTTACTTTATTTTATGCACGATGTGTCTACTTGTATGT